>VZRE01013879.1:199591-236170 GCA_013396775.1 Cephalopterus ornatus
GGTGGGTGGGCGGGCATGCACATGGACTATGGAATTACAAAGGAATTCAACCTCAAGGCCAGGCTCTATTCCAGTCTACGACAAGCAAACATAAAAAGAAAAACCAAAAGGGCAGAACTACTGACCAACCAACCACATAAGCTGGGCCAGAGCAGCCATGGTGGACTGAAAACTTACATAGAAACGAAACTTGAAAAAAGAAACCCCAAAGTCTTACACTGGGTTTTCAGAAGTAGGTTGAAGTAAACCGAACCAGCCCCCAAACAGATGGTCCCAGCTCCTGGGGGCTGAGGATGAGCAGTAAGACAGCAGCACATGCTGAGGCATGTGGCCATCTCCCAAACAGCAGGCAAGCACCAGAAGGCTGTTGGCTGCTCTGATTTGGGCCATTGCCAGGAACTCCCTCCAGGCTGTGCAGGTTTGAAGCACAGCCCCATCCCAAAATTGAGCAGGGGCTTGGTGAGGATGCTCAGCCCCACATTCGGGTGATTACTCGAGTGCACCTCTCCAGTCACCCCTGAAGGGTCTGAGGTACACAGATGTGCTGTCCCCAGAACAGCATGCTGCTGCCATAAGGCCAGAGCGCCAGTTTTAGAGAAAAAATGAGTACAAGCTAGGGAATTCCTGGAGGAATCATCTGGAAATCAGGAAGGCCAAGCTCTCCCTCAGGGAGTCAGGCCAGCAGAAGATTTCACCCTGAGCCTTCCTTCCAGCATGCACAGCCCAGTGGAAAGTCTCTGTTCTCCAAGTTGGAGAAACCTGATCCCACCTTGAGGAAAGAAAGCATCCTGTGATTTACTTTCTGGGGAGGCTGCGAGGGTCAGGCATGGCAAGGATTTCCTCTGGCAACTGCACAAGAAGCACCACAGGCCATGTCAGCAGAGAGAGAGAGAGGATGGAAGCCTTTAACCACAGAAACTGCAGCTGCTCATTAGAGTGTAAGGAGAAACTCAAAGCCTCTGGAAACCCAAGGTGTGCTACGGGGCAGAAGCACCAGCATTTCCCTTGAAAGCCTCCATTAGTAAGTGCAGCACTAGAGAACAAGGGAAGCAGGTACGGCACCTGGTGCGGAGCACAAAGGACACACTAAAACACGGGTATGTTCCTCATGGCGGGGTTTCTGTGAATGCATCAGCAAAGCACAAGCTGCGTTGGTCACAGTCGCTGCAAACATCCCTGTCTCACCCACGACACCGTGCGCGGGCCAGCCAACCTCCCGGGGCAAAGAGTGGCTACACAAAGAGATAGAACTCCCCAGACCATTCTGCACTGCACTGGTCTCGGGTCTAAGATGAAAAATCTGACTGCAGAGTTCTTAAAAACATTAAGCTACCAACTCTGTTAAAGAGATAAGAAAGAGGGCCTTCAAAACTTTCTATTCTTTCTGGAAAATACATCACTGTGTCTGAATTCTCAGGTGAGAGAAGACAGGGGTTTCAGCCTATTCTGCTCACAGCCACGGCTGCAGGAGGGTGTTTCAGCACGCCTGGACCCCAGAGGTCCATAAGGATTCCTAGCCAAGCAGAGCATGCAGCACACAGCACTCCTCGTATTCCAGCGGATGCCCATGGCCAGGTTCTCAGCCAGCATCGAGCAGCAGGGCTCCATAGGAGCTACATCAATTGACCTCAGCTGAGGAACCAGCCCCAGGCCCTCCCCACCTTCCCCAGGGCAGAAGCAACAACTGCTGGGCAGCAAGGCAGCAGCAGGGACAGGGGACATGCAGCGAGGGTGAAGTGCCACGCTGTAAAAACACCCCTGTCCAGCTGCAGTACAAGTGCCCCTCCTGGGCTCGTGCTCTCACACAGCTCAGGCCAGGCATTCGGTTCTTCCAGCGTTAATTGGAAGGAACACCCCCCTGCTCTCTCGGCCAGGAAAAGCAGTGTGGAACTGTCATTTTTGTGTGTGGGTTAACCAAGTGCTTTTCAGGGAGATTTGCAGCATCCCCCCCTCAACAGCTTTCCCAATGGCAGGTATCAACTAGCACGTTAGCACAGACTGCCCAGGAAGGACTTGCATCAGCACCCTCTTACTAGGAATGGGCAAAGCCAACGGAGGGCACAGGGTTACACTCCCAGGATACGGATATAAAATAGTAAAAAACAGTGCCGTGATCTTCCTAAAAGGTAAGGGTTTCTTAGCTTATTATGTCAACTCCATACAACCACAAATGCCATTTAACTGCAATTACGGTACCATAGTAGTTTGTTTTTTTAAAAAAATAACCAAAGCTTCTTGTCTCTAAAGCAAGCTTCCAAGTAATCACTTTTGGCACTAGCATTTCCCATGTAAAAACAACATGGTGGTTGTGGTTTTGGTTTCTAAGCTACTTCTACTTACAGCTACAACCTTAAGGAATGGGAACTGGAGACCACCAGTGAAAGAAAGGACAGGTAGTGACTCCCTTAATAATTTTGGCTCAGGCAGATAAATCTGAGTCCGGAATATCTCACAGCTGTTCCAGAAGACGCTGGACAGATCACAAGTGAAAACCTCCACCATCTGATTGCTCTCCCATACCAGTCAGACTTCAACTTAAAATCTGAAGGTACTCGTCTAGAGAAAAATTAAGATCATGTCCCTGGCCCACCCTTTAGAAAAAAATATTTTATTTGACCAGGCTGATAAAAGTCCTGTTTCCAGTCTGGTGATAGGGAAAAGCAAATACAGACATGCAGCAAGAAAGAAAAAAAACAACCTCCCAAAACTGTAACAAACCCTACAAAGGATGTGGGTGACATCCGCTTACTTTTTCTTGTCCTTGTCTTTCTTGGTTTGTTGAGAACCTGCCTGCTGAGCCTGTGACTGTAATAGCTGAGCTGCCGCCTTCTTCTTCTGGAAGTTGTTCAGCTCTTCCTCGAGTTCCTTCTTTTTGTCTTCCACTTTTTTCTTCTCTTCTTGGTGAGTCCTCTTTAGATGGTCAAACTTTTCGTGGAGCTGCCAGGACAGAGCCAATGAGAGTTGGATGGGAAGAGAGGCACGTTCCACCCCCGCTACTGGAAGGATGCCCGCCGTGTTCCTGCCGGCACTGAGCCTCCCTGCATTAACAGCCTGTCACTGGTGTGTCACTGGCGTGTCCCTGCCTACAGTGACCTGCAGTCAACACACACTTCCACACACGGAGAGTGGGAATTTCTGTTGCTGTAGGAACACCACAGGTCTCTGGACACTTCAAACCTCCACATTCTATCCCCCACTGCTTTATACCTACTGGGCTCCATCATGCTTGTGCCAAGCAAGAGAACAGCCACTGAGGGCCATACTTTTCTCTGTACCACACACTCCCCTGTGAGGCACGAGGAACAGCTCCCTCCCATAGCAGGACATGCTCTGGAAAAGCCCAAGCCTAAACCCTCACAGAGTCCCCTGAGTTACAATGTACTCACATCTTTCTCTGCTTCCTTCAGCTCTGCTTCCTTCTCCTTCACTCGCATGACAAACATCTGCCTCATTTCATCCTCCTTCTTCTGGAGTTCGCCTAGGAATTCGTTCCTCTTTGCTTCATAAGTCTCCTGGAGACTGTTGGAAACACACAGAACCCGGTCAGAGCTGTGCTTCGCGCACAGCCACGACCTCCCAGCCTTTGGTGACCTACACTCGGGTTGTCTCGTCACAGAGCATCAGAGGTCCCCGAGTACCACGGAGGCACGACGACCTCCTCCAGAGCCCGTCCCAGCTCGCTAGGTGGCAGCAGTGGGAGACAAACGGAACAAGAACAGCCGAGCTCCCTGAGCAGGATCCTGCACATCACTGAGCAGGCAGGATGACTGTCATCCAGAAGCAGCAGCCACTACGTAAGCGCCTACACCAACCCCCGATGCCCACGGGGCTTGTGAGCCGCCTGAGTCACACCTCCTCCCTTCTCCCACTGTTTGTGCCCAGTCTCCTCATTCCAAGTGCAGGATTTGTGTAGCAGGCACAGTGTGAAATCTGGCTTCACGTAGTTCTTTAAGCTTAATGTTGACAACACAGCAAAACTCATTTTCACTACTCACTGTTAATGGATTCAGATCAAGGGCTTGATTATATAAAGCCACCTCAGGAGACCTCTCTTTCTCCTTTGGCCTTTCTGAACAAGCATCAGCCCCCTCCTCCAAATAACCACATGACTGGATCCCCTCCTTCCTTCATTCCTTTATTTCCTCAGCACCGAGATAGGCAGCACAGATTTGGGACATAAAATATGCTGTCCGTGCACCTCTGAGATTTTCAGAGCCTGTTAGGAACTCTGGACGCGAAATTCCTCTTTATTTTATTCCTTAAATGGATTTGGACAGCCCAGCCATAACGATAGTGTGGGAATGATAACTATTTCCCCCAAGAGGCTTTTCTGAAAACTCCACTGATAGCACACAGACACACTGAATCCATGGGCCTAGGGAACACATTAACCACTGGGCCAGGGGAACATCCTAATCCCAATAAAGTCAAGCTTTTGCCTTCGCTGGCAGTGTCCATTTTTTTGCTGGCTTTTTGTTGCTTGATTTTGTTGGGGGAGGAGGCAGGGTGGGATACTGAACTGGGGAACAGAACTTGACAGATTATCCCAAGTGTTTAATTCTGCTAATTAACAGGCACTTCAGTTGCCTCCTAAAATACTCTCCAGACAGGATGCCCAGAGCTGTTCTGGCAGAGCACTGGCTGCCCTGGAGGAATCACACCATTCCAGATGACCACAGCAGCTTCCCACACATGGAAGCAAAAATACTGATTCTAAAAATGACAAAAATCCTTTCATGGGAGAGCAGGGCAAGAGCCATCTTTGGTTCTTCACCAAATCCAGAACCAGATCTCTCACAGCAGGAGGAGATCTGGAGACTTGAATCAAAACCTCCCTAAAATTCACTCTTGGATGTAATACTCTGATTGTGGACACAAATTCCTAAGCCCTTCCAAAGGATCTAGCTAGAGCCTAGGAAAACCCCGAGGGCAGGTGAGCCTCTGCTGCTCAGTGAGCACAAAGTGAATCTGCATTTAATGACAGGCTGTACTAGGGAGCAGCAGAGCCTTACAGACCAAACCAGAAAGCTCTGCACGCTGTTCATCCCACCCCGTATTGTAAATGTCCCCTGCAAAGCTCATTCCCAAAAACACAATGCCACGTGATGGACAAGCAGGAAAAGGCTGCCAGGAGCCAGGGGTGCAGGGGCTTCCTGTTAAATTGTCCCAGGTTCAAAGCTTCATTCTCTGCTGCAGTGACTCTGAGTTCCAGAGGAGCCAAGTTCTCAGAGAAACTGGCCTGGCAACTCCCAGGCTGCATGTGAAAAAAACAATTACAGCCCTAAGGAATAACAGTCCAAACCAACTGGGATCCCCGCAGCTTCTCACAGACAAAGATGACAAGGGAATTAGCTTTTTAAGTACACAAACATATGAGCCTAGATTACAAGAGTAACTTGATTCCCCAGCACACCCCCACACACTGAGGGATGCCCGGGCAAATAATATTCTTTGAAAAAAGATGTGTTTTGAAAAGGTTAACCAGAGCAGCAGAGAATCCAGCCCACAGCAGAAGGGTCTCTGTGCAGAGGACCCCATTTCATGGAGCAGATGCCTGTGGGGATCCTGGTGCTGCTCCCGCCTCACCTCCTGCAGCTGGGCCAAGCAGAGGGGGTTCTGCCAGCAGGGTGGGGGTCTCAACCATCACCAATCTCCCTTTTTCACACCTCACACAAGTGCCTACACAGCACCAATGGTTTGCTGGGGTCTTCTGCCCTGCTCCCCCTGAGATTTTCCAAAGGCTCCCTGCTCCTGGCTGATGCAAGCTGGCCGACGAGCAGCAGCCCCTGTGGCTCCCTGGGCCCCAGTGCAGGGAAAGGCATCCTTTTGATCCCTGAGCTCAGAGAGAACATCTTCCTCATTTCAGATATACATCAGCCTTGGCCAAACAGCTTGGGATCATGGGGTTTGTTTGTTTATTGGAGGGAAAAGGCACCCAGAGGGAACTGCTCTGAACTAGCACGTACCAGATGGAGAAATTCTGTACATTTTCATTTCCTTTCTACTTATAGCTTGGTCAAAAAGGGGCCTCGTGTACAGGAAGCAATGGAAATTCCTCAGATTCCTCAAAAGGAAGGGCTGAGCCCCTCTTAAGCCCTTGCTCTCCAGAAAGGAAATCCAATAAAGCTTCACACTTGGGCTTAGTAACAGAACTGGGCTTGACTGATTCCAGCAGAGTGTCTGTGCTGCAGAAGAAACGTGGCTGCATCAACTCAGCCTGTCAAATAAAACCCCAAACCAGCGCCAATGGCTGGCACTCAAGTGTCTTACAGGGGTAAAACCCCCCACTGATGCACTTGAATTCTGACTGGGGCCCAGAGGAGCGTGGGATGCTGGTAAGGCAGAGGGTGCAATTATTGGGGAAAAGTTGGGGAGGAATGGGAAACAGGAAATGAGCGGAGAAAACAAACACTCCCTCCTGAATTCCCACACAGCTGTTGTCCCTGGCTGATGACTTGGGCTTCAGACCAATAAAGCTGTCTGACAGGATAAACTATGTGTGTAGTAACCAGCCAAACCTCAAGCATGAGACCATGGCTCTCTCTTCGCAGCTCACCTTGGAGCAGCTGCGAAAAGCTGCAGGAGGGTCAGAGAGCACCAGGACCTCCCCTTCGGTGAGCTGTTACACCTCACTGCGCCAGTCAGCCGGCCGCCTTTTCTCTGACACGGCTGCCCTTTCCCTGCCCAGCCCTGAGCTGCAGCAGAGCACAGCAGTGCTGTGCAGATCCCTACCTGAAAGGCTTGCTGTCCGGATCCGTGTCCTTGAATCCCATCTCCTCCAGTTTGCAGCGCCGGTACAGCTCGTAGTGCCGGGTGTGCGTCTGCTCTCTCAGGTCCTCCATGTTCACTCGGATCAGCATCTCCCGCAGCTTCACAAAGTCACAGTGATTTTCATTCTCCACTGCAGAGACCATAGAGATGTTACACCCAGGGGCTGGGTCCCCCCTTTCCCTGGATCTGGGCCCCAATTCAGCAAGCCCCAGAGTTCTCCAGGCACACAAGCAGAACTCCAGGTCAGCCTGCGCCAAAATGCCTTGCTGGCCTGGGGCTGAAACTACCCCACGCCAACATGGGCATGAATTCAAGGCCTTCCCCCGGATTTGAAAAATCTCCCTGCTGCCCATCTGTCACAGAGCTCCGATCCCTCCATGCATTTTTGCACCTTCAAGGTGATGGTCCACTTGCATACAGGATTTCACTTCCCACTCAGACCCACCCTAAATCCTCGCACTCACAGGGGCCCAAGCATGCAATGCCTAAACTAAATCTTTTAAACTATCCAGGTCCCAATTTCCTGGGAACAACAAGAAACCAGCAGGATGTGTTGAGTCCAAGACTTCCCAAACATATCAGTTTCTTTCCTAACTGTTTTTCCCAGTACTATCCTCTGGTGTATATAGCTGAAGACAGTAAGTCTGAAGCTGCTTCAGGGCCAGCTTGTATTATTGTAAAGTTGGAGAGTTTTGCAGAATTGCCCTGTGAATGTTCCCCTGCAGCTCCCTGGGCCATTATCCAATGGGACACACAGCTGAAGCCACAAGCAGACTGTCACCATCTCAATCCTGTACTTCTCCGTGCTGGTTGGGAAGTGAGGATCAGCCCTGTATCTTTGGCAAATTCAGTACACCCCAGGTTGCAAACAGTGCCCTGGCCAAACTCTGCTCTCCCTCAGGAAAGAGCTTTTGGCTTCATGTCGAGATCTGGCTGTGCTTTCTCAAGCCAGGTTTTGACAAGGACCATACAGAGATCAATGTGCCTTTGATCAGAACGGGACAGGATGACAAGGCCTTTTCTGTGCCTTTGGTAACATACCCTGCACAACACCCCAGGGGTACTGCCTGGCTTTTGCCATCTTGTTGCCAATCTTCACTTCTTCGGTGCTGCCAACAACAGCAAAAGGAAGGTGGACCTATGAAAGGAAAGGGACAATGAGGTTGGGGATTTCCTTTGCTGCCTTGCCAGGGATTGTTTCTCAAGAAAGCTGTTTACTGTGGCAGCTCTGCTAGATGTAAGTTGCTTAAACACCTTTGCAATTCATCTGGTGTTTTAGAGAGAGCAACAGGACAATCTGGATGAGAAACCTGATCAGACTTAAAGCCCAAAATTCTGATGTCCTAAGAATACAAGAGACGTACATATTTTCCATGTAATTACAGAGCACAACTATCTTAAGCCCAGAACAAGTTTCACAAACTGGAAGTGAACTCGAACACTGAGGAGACAGAACTGTGAACAATAAAAAAAAAAAAAAAAGTACATTCTCCCAAGGAAAATTTCAGGCGGGTTCTGCTGCTACAACAAACTGCTAATGCTTCCTCTTGAAAAGGGCAAAGCTGTGAGCAAGGGGAAGAGCAGAGCCAACCCAGCCCTGGGCCGACAAGTCTGAGTCATGGAGCTCTGCTCCGTCCCAGTCTCCCCATGGGTGTGGTGGGGACAATCTGGGATCTACTCCCAGAAATGTGGCTGCTGCCAGCAGGGAGCTGGCCAGCCCAGCCCCATGGAGCTCTCCCTGCCTTAGCAGCATCCAACAGGGCTGGGCACAAGCTCTGGGAGCTGTGTAGCCAAGCTGTGATCACAGGCTGGGTGGGTAGGGAAGATGTCAGGGCAGAGGAGATGGGATTAACTGGCAAAGGAGTTTCCCCACATCCAGGCTGCACCAGAGGAAAGCAAAACACTGCACACAATGCACCCTGGTAGAGCCATGTCCCTTCTCTGTGCCAGCTTCTCCCTGCTCAGAACACAACACAGACAGGGAAGACAGGCCATAGGCATGTTTGGAGAAGGTGGATGAGATAATTGCCCATCTACAAGCAGTTGTTCAAGGAAACTCAGAAAAGCCTTCAAGTAGCAAGGAAATGGCTTAATCTGAGTGCACTTGCCTTAGGGCTGGCAGGTGCTCTTGGGTGTTATGTGCCCCTCCAAAACCACCTAAAATGCCCAGACAACACTGCATGTCACTGCCAGCAACCTGAAGCTCAGGTTCTTCCCCTTCCACCCCAAGTTAGGACTGTGGAAAACAGTGGTTTTCCCCCTGTAAACCCCACTAAAATGTTTGGTCTATTCTAGCCCTGTGTGCCCTCAAATCCCACCCTCTGGCTAGAAGCAGGGGAAGGAGGTGAAAGCCAAGCTGCTGATGGCCACCAGCCTTGTGGAGAGCTGGAACATCACCGACAGTGCCCTGCTCTCTCCGGAAACCGAAACAAAGGCAGCAGTGAATCACCCCCCACTGAGCAACAAGTGGTCGTTTGGGACAGGAAACCCAAACCTCAGTTCCCTGCCCTGACCGTGTTGGGGCCCTGCCTCCCATCCTTTTCCTTTCCTGAGATGGGAACATTGCAGCTGGGGAAGGATATGAAAAAATGCTCAGAGGAGAATCGTTTGTCAGACAATGAAGTGCATCAGGCCAGGTATCTCCAGCCCCAAAGCCCTTCTGGCCAGGCTGGTGTCTGTGCTTAGACTGCAGTTTTAAAGCCACATAAAATATGGTATAAGCATCAAGGACAGGCCCCCGCAAACCAAGGAAGCCTCCAGGTGACATACGCTCATGGTGGCGTTGATCTCAGCCACCGTCTCTTCGTCCGTCGGGAACTGGTAGATCTGGACGCCGTTGCTGACCAGCTCGCTCATGATTTTACTCTTGAACTTGTGCAGCTCGTTTTTTGCAATGGTGTCAGCCTTGGCAATGATGGGGATGATGTTCACCTGCAGGACAGAGACAGCACCTCCATATACAGCACTGCACAGGTTGTGTCACCGGGAGAAGGACAGAGCAGGACACACAGGGATGGCCCTACCAGTGCCACCAGCCAGCACCCCTAGCAGATGACCGTCCCCGGGGCTGCTGCTGCCAGCATCACCTCAGGCAGGATTTCCAGGCAGCAGTGATGATGGCCTTAAAAAGAAGTCAAATGCAATTTGGCAACATGCTATTTCCTGTCCTGTCGTATTCCCCTCCTCATCCAAATCGGCTGGACAGGAAATGGTGTCACAGATTATTACAAACTGTTCCAAAAAAGAAAAAAAGGAAATGACCATCTAGGCACATCTCCTCACACTGCAGCAGGCTGGATTACTGCAGGAGCCTCGCTGGGACAAGAGCCTGTCACAGGTGTTTGCTCAGGGGCTGCCAGCAGGGACACTTGGGTGGGCAGCAGTGCTGCTGTCACCCCACGGGAGGTGGAAGCAGATGGTCCCTATCCAACCCTGTGATACACAGGACAGGGTCTGGCAGCAGCACAGCCACACTTCCCCTACCTCTGTGCCCTCACATGCCCCCAGACACGGCTGTACTGCAGGAGCAGGGCTCATTCCTCCCTGCACAGCTCCGAGATGAAAGATCAGTTACTGACTCTCTTCCCTAGACGGGCTGTTGATAAGGATAAAGACCCTGCCTTTTTTCCTTTTTCCTCCCTCCAGAGGGACAGTTTCTGCTTTTGATCAAGCAGGATTTTTTTCTCCCTGCAACAACAGACAGAAATCATAGCGAGGATAACAGTGGTATCGACCTATATGAAGGGATTTTAAGTACAGCACTTGAAAATCCTCTTCTATTACATCACTTGATTCTGTTTGGAGGATGGTCTGGAGATTTTAAATCTCCCTGGGCCAAAAGACAGAACACAGATGCCAATTAGCTCACTAGTGTAAATCTCCATAACCCTATTTTCAGTTGAACAGGGCAGGGAACCTTCTCCATCACCACATAAAACCCAATCGATAGGCCCCTCTAGGAAATAAAGAGCCACTGCCACCATTGATCTTCTGCAGAATCAGGATCCACTGAGCCAAAGGTGCATGGTTGACAGATTTAAATTGCTTAATCATGACGTAAAGAAGCACAGAGAAAGCTTAGTTAAACTACTCAGGCTTTACATTTGTACCTTGGTTATTTTTCTCAGAAAAGAGGTGAAACCATTAAACCATGGTTTAAACCAGGCCTATGAGAGTAACTGAAAAGCAGACGCCAAGTTACATATTTATTCAGATCCCTGTTTATGAGATTAGTTAGAACACCACTTACATGTGCCACAGAAGATCAAATCACTGTTAGTGTCTAGTTGGATGTGGTCAGAGCAAACAGATACAGCACTTCCATTTGATTTTCACTGATTAATAAGACGACCTGAATTGTCTTTATTGACTTTATAGCTTAGCTGGGGAGCACACGGCTAAGTTCCCTACCCGAGGCAGGGCTGGGAGAGGGGAGGAGTCCAAACTCTTAATAAATCTCTGAGCATGTGAAGCAGAACAATGACCCACTGTAGCAGCTTGCACAAGGTACTCTTTTCACACAGCCCCTCTGCAATTCTCCAGTACTAAAAGCACACATTATTTCCTGGTGGCAAGATAATAAAAGCACTAGGCAGGGCCATGTGAGGGTCCTAACACAGGCAGCAAGTACCTTACTGTCGAGCTTCTTCATGGTGACCAGGTCCAGGGACTTGAGCGAGTGCCCGGTGGGCGCGATGAAGTAGAGGCAGGCGTGGATCCGGGTGTCATGGTAGTTGAACAGGGACCGTTTGATCTTCAGCTCTTCTTGCAAGTAGGCTTCAAACTGTGCATCGATGTATTCTACTATGGGCTTGTAGCTGGAGAGAGGTGAGGCACAGAGAGAACTGGGAATAAGCTAGTGGGACAACAGCGGGCACTGGCAGACACTCAGGCAGCCTCAAGGGTGCTCAGGACCTTACAGGACAAGCTCTGCTTGTTAAGACCCTCCCCACCAACCTACAGTCACTCCCAACAGGTTGTTTCCACAGGTGCACAGGCAAAGCATAATGGACATGAAGGCAAGACAAAGCGGTAGAGACCCTGGATTTTAGGTGCGTGGAAAGCACAAAAGATTGCTACCCTGAAAAACAAAGTATTTGTACATCTCCAGTTAAGGTCTGAGCTGCTGCTCTGCCAATTGCACTGAAAATCTTGAAACAGGGAAGGGAGATTGACAAGAGGATTAAAAGGGCTTTTCAGGAATTGAAGCCTGTGAGCAAAGCTCAGAAGACAACTGAGCTGGTGGACTTTGAGGGGACTATTTTGCTGAATTTAAAAAAGCTTGTGGATTGTTACATACCCTCTGGAAAGGACCAGCTTGGCATGAAAAAAAAATGTACAGCTTTGCATCCCATGTTACAGGTGATTTTCACTTTCTCCCAAAAAAGGGAGCTGTGCTTCTGGAAAAAAATAACTCTTCCATTTGTTCCCCATCCACCAAGGGCAGCCTCATGGATACCACTACGTGGGCTTGTAACATGACTGCTGTGCTGGTTTTCTTGGCTTCTGGAAATTTTGTCTCTGACCATGAAAGCCCAAAAACCTCAGACACAGACATGTTGCAAAGAAAGCAGTAGGGGCTTACACTGGGAGAAATATTAGAGAAAGCAGCACAAAACAAGCAGAGCAGAAAAGGACTGGGAAGATAAACCAAAAGCACAGAGCAGCATCACCTCCTGGATCAGGAAACAGCCCCAGGAACAGCGAGGGACCTACTGACCCCCCCAGTCATGCCCCCTCCTGACTTGCGAGCATCCCCCTCCTCCTGCCAGAGCCCAGATTACCTGTCGTCCTTGTTAATCTGATCTCCAAACCCCACGGTGTCCACGATGGTCAGCTTCAGGCGCACATTGCTCTCCTGCAGCTCGTAGCTCCGGGCTTTCAACCGCACGCCAGGCTCGTTGTGTGTGGCTGGTTCGCTCTCAAACTTGGTGTTGAACAGCGTGTCCATCAGCGTGGACTTGCCGATGCCAGTTTCACCTGAGTAGACAAAGGCAACTTGCTATGGTCTGGCTGCTTCTCCTTGTCTTCTCAGGCACATTCGCCAGGTCAAGGAGTTATTCCACTTGGGTAGCAGTGGAATTAGGCTACATGCACATGGCTAAGCAAGATAATCCCTGCAGGAACAGATGTCTTTGGAGACAGTCCCCAATCTTTACCAATCCCCCAGGACTGAACCAGGAACTTTCCTCACAGCAGCAAGTTGTAAATTCTCTCAACTCTTTGTTTGATTCCCAAGGAGATACCTGACTTTATTTTGGTTTGGCTTTTTTAAAATGGTTTTGTTTTTGTTTCAAGAAGGTCACCCAAAACCCACAGCACAACTGAGGCAATAAAAATTTGAGACTGAGAAATACATAAGGAATTTAAAAAAAAAAAAAAAAAGGAAAATAGCACACTGATTTAACACCAACTTTTTAAACTATTACAGGTTCACTAATCCCCAGTGCAATTAGTAACGTGGATGAAAGCATTAGCCCAAATCCCATTTCTAAGCCAGAAGTGTTTGTTTAGCAATTATACTCTCACACAGCTACTGCTCCCCATGCTGTGAGCAGGGGTGGGCTGAGGCAGCTCACGCCAAAAGCCAAGTCCTGAACTGATGGCACAGTATGTTCATCTCTGGAGCTGCAGATTTTTGGGAGCTCCTCATGTCAACTGCTGCGTGCTGTGCTAGATGGCCTTTGCAGCCTTTCACATCGCAATTAAAAGTCTCACATTACAATGCCAAAGTTCATCACGTCCCTTCTCAAACCACCATTATAAAAAATAATTTGCTTCCAAAGAAAGATTTCTGTTCCTTGGACAACTACAGCAGTTTGTGTGAAATTTTAATATGGGGTGAAAATTGGTGGATCGACACATTTTGCAGGAAAAAAAAAAGAAGAGGTGGATCAAATTGCTAATGGAGACATATTAAGTCGTGCTAAGAAAGGAATATTTACTGCAAGAGAGAAAGGCAATTAATTTATGCCATTTTGATCAAAGAGCTGCCTGCTAATCGGGCTGTTCCCTGCTGAACTGCAATGGTTTCACGCTGCTCCAAGAGTCACGTGAGGGCTGGGAGCTCGAGCGTGCACAAGTGCAACCGCTCTCCTATCTCCTCCTTCGACACGCAAAGCTAGAGAGGAGCCCCGTCTGTGTGCCAGACTCCTATTCACACAGCCCACAGAAATCCTCAATGCACTGGACAAAATTCACAGTCAGAGGGCTGCGGGGTTTTTCCAGCTAATTAATGTAACTAATTAGAAGGGACAATACTCCCTTCTTGCAGGCTTAAACGAACAATGAATGGAGAGATGGTGTTCGTAGCCTGCTCTGCCAAGCTCACAGTAAAACCCAGCACTTGTGTCAATTTGCAGAACCACATTCTGGGTCCGCTGACAAGTCCCAGCTGGTTTGGCTCCCGGCTCCCAGGGGCTGAGCAATGGAATTCCAACTGTGTAGTATCCACAGAGTACCAAGACAGCACCTATTTCCCTACGGCCAAGAGATGTTGCCTTGCTGTGTTTCACCCTCTGAACAATGTGGGAAAAATAACTCAGGCTATAAAACCAACCTGCAGCACCCAGGTTAAATACAGCAGAGGACAGGTGACAGGCTTTGTTCTCCAGTACATCACTTGGAGACTAAAAATGGCATTGATTCCAATTGGAGAAACTAAGAATATAACTAAACAGGCAGAGCCTGGAAGGGAAGGAATGCCATTTGGTGAGAAACAGCCTCTGCACCCAACCCAGAGAAAGGCAGATCGAAGTTCACTGTCTTTTAAAAATACATTTAGCTCCCAAGTTAGCTCAGTTTCCTTATGGGCAGCCTTTGGGGAAAACAGAACCACAGGATGATCAAAGGCATATATTTTAACAGCTAAAAATGTCCACGTTTTGACTCAGGGGACAAGGTAGAGAAAAGGAAAAGAGGGATGCTAGATTTTACCCTGGAGCAGCTCAGGGAAGAAAACTGTCACTTCCCTGCCACTCTGGTCCCCTGTGGCTCAGCTCATCCCTTGGCAGAGGCAGGAGGTGTGAGTTTGCGGAGGAGTGCAGCCCTGACTGCCTGGAGGGGCAGGGTGACCTACCCACACAGAGGATGTTGAAGCAGAAGCCCTGGGATGTTGACTTGTTGACCAGCTGATCAGGGAGGCTGTCGAAGCCCACGTGGCCAGAGAGGGACAGGTTCCTGAGGTCATCGTTCTGTAAGACCAAGAAGGAAAGCATTTAACAGGGCTGTAACCCCCCCTGTCAGGAAAGAAGTCCTGTCAGAACTGTGTTAACAACACAGAGTTTTGGGACACAGGATCTTTCTCTTAGGTTTCCCTCCCAAAAGTCCTCTCCTTTTACTTCTACCCAGCTCTGTGCCGTGGGGCTCAGGAGCTCAGATGTCCCCGACCCCAAGGCACGCAAACACCACCAGACTGTTTCTCTGTGCCCGTCACTAATACACCATGATTCTGTACCAGTTTGCAATACCCAAACATTTTTTCTGAGGCCTCGGCATCCCTTTGGCAGGGCCACAGCAGGACATAGCTCAGATAGCAACAGTGCCTCTAGAGCCACCTACATGCCTCTCCAGCTTTTCTAGGCTTGGAGCGGAAGGGAACAAAGCGAGCGTGCTGCTCTGTTGTGCCTTGGTGTACAAATAACCTCATCTGACACAAGGTGACAAAGAAGGGCACCATTCCCAGCATTTCCTCCATGACCTACAAAGCCCCTGGTGCTGCCTCTCCATGTCTTCAGCAGGAAAAGAAGCCAGGCCAGGGTGCCCCAAGGTGCCAGTCACCCCTCGTGACCGGCTCTCCTCCTCCCGGCTGCCGGGGGGGGCCTGAGCTGACAACATCCAACACCCCAAAGCTGTGGAGGGGAACAGGGCAGCACAGACATTGCACAGGAGAGGTTTGAAACAACTCCAAGATTATATTTAGGACTTCTCCACAACAGCTGTACCATAATTTACAGAGAAGCTTCGAAAAAGAAGCCAGCCCAGTTACCTCTTCCCTGGCAAATGGTGGTTGCACCCATGTCCTGAGCACAGGTAAAACAAAAACTCCCCACCAACCTGGCAGACCTAGAGCAGCTCTGCTGTTATTTCAGATATTTTTCCCAAAGTTTGTTGTCCTTAACTTAGAAAATACTAACCTTCCTCCAAACCCAAACACTTCCAGCACAGTCACTCCACCAAGGCCATACTAAATTACAGTCGTGGGCAGCCTCAGCCTGGTTACAAGAGCCTTCTTTTCCACAAAATCAGTGGGCTTTGGACCAGACATGGAAAAAAGGCACTTTTGGTTGATAAAATAAGAATCAAAAGCAGAGAAGGACTTCCCACTCTCTGCACAATTGCTAAGCAGCTCCACTTCCCCCCTCAGGACATACGGACCATCCACCAATTGCATGAAAAAAAGGGATCACATCTGGGCTGAGCGTTGATGAAAACAGACTCAGAGAAATACAAATAATTCTCTGGGAAAGGCAACATCACGTGAAAGTGTCTCTGTCTGTGCCATCACCACGTGGCACAAAGGGGCTAAGCGTCCTTTTCTGCCACGCTGACACCTCTATTAGATACCTGAGCCTTCTCCTAACATTTAAACCAGGTTTGTCTGAAGCCTTAACCCCAATCCACCAGCCTGTTCACCTCCAGCCCTCTGTGGACTGACAGCTATTCCATCAGCACCACACCACAGAAGCTTGGGGTGACTGAGAGACTCCACATCCTTCACTCAGGTTGGGTAAAGACAAACACCATTTACCCACAACAGTGATTCTCCTGCAAAAGCCCCAGGCAATGGAAGGAGACCTGGGATTTATGTGTTATGTGAATGGGTTAAATTAAATATTTGTAACGTTAGTATTTTTAAAACACCAGTGGGCTTGGGTTTATGATGAAGTGAAGGGAGCTCAGAGCTGATCCCAGAAAGCAGTCAGTGCCCATGACTCACAGGCTTCACAGAAAGTGGTGGGTGTTGAACATCTTTCAGCACCAGCCTCTCTTTCCCTGATATATTTTGGGCAAGCAAGTACTGCCTCATCACCAGTTACTCAGCAGGAACAGGAGTTAGACTCATCTCCTGCATCTGTGTCAGTTATTTTTTGCTGCAGACCTTCTCGGGTTTATTTCCCTCCCCTGCTTTTTTCCCTGCAAGCGGCAAACATCAACAGTGGAATAAACAAGAACTATCCCTGCACTTTGCAATGCCAAGTATTTTTCACAAGCTGCACTCACAATGGGAGGCAGAAGCGCAGCCTGATATCCACCCGAAACACCAGAAAGCTCATGGAAAGCTCCAAGGCCCAAGGCACAGTCAGAGATGAAACATAAAGCCAAGCCTCCACCTCCCTCAGCGATCCCAGCTTGCAGCACATCTCCCTGAGTGGAGCAGACACATAGAGAAGAAGTGCAGTTCTGCACAAGTATCACAGACAGGCATTTCGGAAAAGGCAGGAGAGCCAAAGAAGTAGGATTCTAAATCTTTCTCTGCGCACACAAACAAAAGCATTGTGCAACCTAACAGCCAGTTCTGCAGCACAGAGATGGGCTTGGAAAGGGCACACAATTTTTGGGGAGCTGCAGAGGAACCCAAAGGAAGGATCCAAGGGCTGCATAACCTCTTACCACTGCAGCCAGGCCTCCACTCCCACTTTTACCCTCTTCAAGGGAATAGCTTTATCCACATGGAAAGGAAGCCTCTGCTGGAGAGCAACCAGCCTGATTGCTCAGGGTAACTTCAGCAGAACAGGCAAGTGATTCACGCATTCGGTCTGGCAGGACAGAAGTGTTTTAACAACAAGGGGATGCTCAGTCAGATGGCCCCAACAAGCTCCTGAGCACAGTCAGTGGGCTGGGTTTGATCCCAACTGAGTCATCTAACTAGGAACGGGGCAACTCTAGCTGAAGAGGAGGTAAAGGCTCCTGCCTCACAGAGACAATCCCAGAGCTCCCTTGTGCTTCAAGCATTGGTTTATTCCTCGTGCCACACAGCTCTCCTTCCAGAGAAGTCAACAGTACTGCTCAGGCACTTCACCCCAAGTGGAAAGGCATATCATCACTCTGCCTCACTGTTTTCTTCCCAAGTGCATTCCTCATTTTCCCTCAGTGGATGCACAGAGCTCAGCATAACCCTTGTTCCCCAGTGCTGCACCTAAACACACTCCTGGACTAAAACACCCCCTCAGCTGTCACTCACAGAAACTCAGTCCTAGGAGACAACTTAGGAACCACAGACAAGTCACTGCGTCTGGCAGCACTGACCTGTTACAGGCACACTAAAAGAGTAACTGTTTGCCAAGCACATCTCCTTGCTCCCAGCTTCAGGAACCATGGACAAGATCAGCGTGGGTAAAACTGCAGCTCCACAGACTCCTGGAGGGATCAGACAGTTTGCACCAGACACGCTGCTAGATTTGGGCGTCTGCGTGTTCTCAGATGTCAGAGAGCTTAAGACATCCCAAAAAGTCTTTATTTTTAAACTCTTCCTTAAGACAGCCATGCCCCCTTTACTGAACACCAAATACCACATTATAGGGCATATATTCGCTCCTTCTTCCCACACCATCCAGGAGCACGAAGCAATTCTGAACCTCCAGAGCCGTGTGCTAACCCCTACAAAAACTGCAGAGCTACATGAACAAAAAAAGGCTTGTTTCTTGAGAAAGATGCTGATCACTTGACTTCTCCTTCCAGAGAGCCCTACAAGGCATCCCACAGTCGATATTTCTTGGGTCAACAACAATCTTTGAGCTGCTGTTATCACAGCTGCTGGTTTTAACTCCAGCAGGGGAAGGGAGGGGGAAAGTTAAGCAGAGACAGGCCCCCAGAGGCACAGCATCTACCTACCTACCATCACTATAAAGAGATTTATCTTCAGGAACCCATGTCCTAGTGCTCTTAATTTTAAGGGGGGAAGAAAGATGCCTTGCCAAAGCCAAAAAAGGGTTTGCAATGTCAGAAGCTGCATCTGTTGTTCTTCATACACAGCTCCTGGTGGCAAAAGGTTTGTAGGTGCACCAGTGCTGCACCTACCAGAGCAGACGCTCTGTGGCAAACACTGGGTTTGCCTGGGTGCAAGTCACTGAAGCCACATAAAACAATTCAGCTGATGAGGCACGTGCAAGGAGAGAGTCAGTTCCTTCCTCCTAAGCCACAGCAGCTTGGCAGAGCAAGCAGGGATAAAGGGGAAGTTATTCTCCTGGTCGGAGTCAGGAACAGTGCACAGTCCGTGTGTGGATAGGGAGGGGGAGATAAAGATGGGCCCCATGATGGGAAATGCATCCCTCCTCCAGAGGCAGCACGTAGCAGAGCAGTGTCCCTCTAAGTCACAAGGTGTGTGGTAGCTGATCAGAAATAAAGCAAAAACTGCTCTTCTCCTGGGTAGGAAAAAAGCACCACTCCCAAAAGGCTGAGGAGGGCAGATCCCCGAGGACATGTGCAGTTACTGCTGTGGTCTCCAGTCTGCTCTCCCCGCTCAGGACTTAACCATGGTGAGGACTGTTCCCCCAGCCCCAGCAAGCTCCAGGCTGAGCGCATTTTGCCTCAAGGCTGCTGGCAAACCCTTCCCTCAGCCCCTCCTGGCCCAGGGCTGCCGCCAGCTGAGGGTCACTTTCACACGGCCTCCCAAGAGTTAAAGAAAACAAAAACGAGCCTCAAATTCGAGAAGGGGGAAAATGCTGGTATGCAAAATATTGAGCTCAACCACAAATATGAAGCAAGTGTTTAGTTATTTGAGGCCACACCACTCAGGAGGCACCTTTAAGAAACTCTAAAAGCTTTTATTGTTGTCAGCAGCTCAGAGCAGCAACGTTTTTGACCCGTTACTAGGCACACGTTCCTGCATTTGTGAAGTCATCTCAGATGCTACATCCGAAGCCAGGGACCTCTGGGATAGTTTTGTCTGCTCAGACAACAAAGCGGCTCAGGGAAGAGCAGAGAGCACAGAAGCAAAGAGCAGTCGGCAAGAGACAGATCTATCGCGCCCTCTCCATGCCAGCAGGGCACCAAGTATGCCCAGTGTCTGTGCCAGAGCCAAGCTCTCTTTGAAATAGCACCCACAGCCCCCCTTCCCTTCCTCATGGAGGCTTAAGGGATGGTCAGACCCATAACTGTTGGACAAGGGAACTTAAGAATAACAGTATGAGGAGAACACGAAGCACAGGAACAACTCCCTTGCCCTCCCTGCCATGCAGTGATGCCACAAGGAAAGGAACTGTAGCAATCAATCAGTTCATCAGCTCATCAGAGGAAGGACTTCTTGGCTGCTGTTTCAGGCTATGACAACCATCACTGTCATCAGCAGAAGAGGGGGAGTTCCTGTCCCCGTCCTGCTGGGCTGGCTGCAGGATTGGGCAGATGTCTGCACGAGCCACTGGGAAGTCTGGGAGGTCCTTAGTTGGTTCTTCCTTGCCTACTTCCCTTCTCTCTCAACAGGAAGAGCAGACCCTGTGGAAGGCACCTTCTCATTCTGTACATTAATGTGTCAATCAAGCCATGAAGATCCATGCCTCCCGCCCTGCCACCAACCCAGCAGTGACTCACTGCTGCAGCTATTGTCCCCGAGGGGTGGACTGCAGCAAACCATCTTGCTCTTCCTGGATAAAAGCTGGCACCAGCTGCAGCTGCTCAGGGACACACGGCTTCTCACTAGGCCCCTGTCCCAGCCCTCCAGCCTTGTTTGGAACAGCAGCAAGGAGCCAGGTCTCCCTACTCCCAGTATTCCCACAGGGAATACTGTCACCAGTGCTATGCCAAAGTTGGCTCCCTCACTCAGTAACCGGGGAGGTCACAGGGAATACAGAAAGCTTCTCCTTGAACATGCTGGATTTTCCTTCTAATCCCTGAGAATCACAATAGCAAAAATCAGAACAGCAGAAAAGGTTATTTTGTGGCAGGAAGACTGGAAGCAACTTGTCCAACAAAGCATTGGGCAGAGCAGATGGGGAAGGGCAGGTGTGGGTCCAGTCCTGACCCCCCCTGCACAGAATACTGCTCTACAGATGAAATCCTGTGGATCTGTGGAATTACCAGCCAAAGGCAGCTGCCAGTGAGAGCAAGGAAGGAGTTCCCCAAGGAGACACCCCCAGAGAGTGGGTGATGCTGGACACACTGCCACTGTTGCAGGCACTCCCAGACAGGAGTGCTGCTGTCTTCCAAGGCTGGCTCCCTAAATGAAGGGCAGGATGACACAGGGCACAGCCAGCAGGCACCACAAGCTGCTCCCTGACCCGATGCAGCCCACCCAGCCCGGGCCTGCCCCAATCCCAGCTCCCCAGCACACCTCGGGGACACATTTCCCATGCCTCCGAGGCATGAAGGCAGGGAAGCGAGGGGACTGCTTACATTGGCAAGCTGCAGGAACTCGGCAGGAGCAAGGAGGAAAAAGGATACAGTTGCATTCTTCTGGAAAGAGGGAAGTCAGCAAAATCTGACAATTCAGGAGTGGCTGGAGAGAGCGGGAACGAACATTTGTCTTTGGGCAAAATGTTTGGCTAAAGGTCAGCACAAGCTCGGAGTACTCGCAGTTCCATTTATGCCAAGAGTTGACATAAAAGACATTTTCCTCCATAGGTTTTCAAAAACCACAGATCTTTCTATTTGGAGTAAAAGTGACTAATGCTTCTAACAGCCCCTGATGTCACAAACTGCTAACCAGCAAAAAAAAAAAAAAGCTGGACTTGGGGGATGATAAGGACCATATGTGCATTCCAGCAAGGCTTGTAAACTCACTGCAGGGAAGAAAAAAGGAGAGAGGAAGGAAGGGGGGGAAAAAAGAGACATAATGTGACAAATAAGAATGAAGACCATCCAAAGGCAGAGCCCAATGAGAACCAGATGCTCTTTGCCTCTCTGGCCAACGTCTCTGCTGACAGCAGACAGCACGCAGGAAGGTATGTTGCTATATGGACATTAGAAACACTTTGCTTGCCTTCTTTCAGTGCTTTTACCCTTTTCCAGCCCTTCTGGCTACACCGTCCCACACCACCACAGATACAGATATAGTCCAGCAAGGCAGCAGAGAGGAAAAAGCCAACAACAGCCATTTCCTTCTGTATTTCACCGTCATGCACTTAAAATAGCCCTGAAACAGCTGCACCGCGGACCGTTAAATAAGTGGATTTGTAGTTTGCTAAAAGCCTGTGCTGGAAGCACAGCACAACCTGGGACAGAGGGAAGGGCGATACATAAACCCAGCGAGACTCCCAGTTACACTCACACAGGCCGGGAGCAACCTGGGACACTGCTCCTGGGCACAAGAGGGTAGAACTAACACAAACCTGGCAACCTGATGCCATTTTCCTCCAACCTTCCCCAGGCTTCCACCACCCGCACTCCAGTCAGGGGTGTGAACACAACCAGAGCATAAGAGAGATTTCGAGAAGGGAAAGCAGCACAAAGGTCTTGCTTACCAAGCTGTAACAAGGCAGCACTGTTCCAATACCTGCTCAAAGTGAGGGCTGCTCTGGACACAAAAGGCAGCAGTTTTCCTTGAGGTGGTGCAGGCACCAGCAGGGCTGCCTTGCAGCTCCTTAACCCTGTGTGTTCTTGCCTGAAAAGCTGCAGCCACACATCCAGGGCATGTTCTGTCAGCACCTATTCAGCAAGCTCCGGGGCTGAAAGGTGCCCCACATCATGCTCAGGATAATTAATTAGCACTGGGACTTACAGCCAGGATCCATGTTAATACAGCTTCAGGTCATTTATTTACGAGTTCTCTTGAGTCTGGACTAAAAAGTTCAGATTTAGCACAGCAACTGCCTTCACATCAGCATCCTAAGATAACACAGATATACATACACACATGGCTTATCCAACGCCCAGGTACCACTGCAGTGTGTATACACAGATCCTGACTTCAAAAAAACCACCAGCCAACCCAGCTCCTTGGAAAACCCCTACCAGGGCTTTCAGGGTTTGAACCAGTGCTAGATGCACACTGGAATTCCCCAGGGAAACTTGACTGGTCCAGCACCAGCAAGGCAGTATAAATCCAGTATCAACTGGATTGAATTCTTACATTCATATGCAACATGCACATATGACACTAAGGTTACTGAATAGAAGGGCCAGAGAAAACATTTCAGGTTTAGCCAAGTCCAGCTTTACTAATCTCACCAGCAATGGGTACACTTGAGTGTGGTTCTGACCAAGTAATCAGAAAACAACAACAAAGAAATAAAACCAGCTTTTAATGAGTTCATAGCATGGTCTAATACACTGAGTGTTGAGTCACAGCCCTCACGTCTGCTTTGAAAAGGAAAACAGAACACACAGAGCCCCTTATGGCACACAAGCTCTTCTAGGGCACCAGAAAAGACACTCAACATAAGGTCAGCAATCAAAGACTAGAGATATTGTTGTTTGCCTTGGCGTGCAGCTTTCCATCTTCAGCAAGAAGGACAGAAGAATTAAGTTGAACTGCATCGGCACTCTGATGAAAAGGTGAAGGTTTACTCAGTTCCTTCGCTTATAGTTTTGAATCATCAGTCCATAGACTTCAAGCTCTCAACTGACTCAACAGCAACAATGTTTCCCACCGGCCTTGAGCAAGCCTTTGTTCTTCTGCCTTAAACAGGGAAAGCCAACACTCAAGTTTTTATAAATAGGAGCAATTCCCCAATTCGACTGAACGACTTCCTTTCCTTCACCTCATTAATTCGGAATTTTTGTGGTTGCCTGGGAAGACTATGTTTTGTCTTTCCAAAAAAAGTTAACTGGCCACAGTTCCTCCAGAGGAAAGCACATCTGATCTAGGCCCTCAACACAGTTGTAACACTGGGATTGTTAGAAGATAGGACTAGAAGGCCTCTCTACACGAGGATTTTATCCTCCTCGAGTTTTGCTGCACTGCTAACTGCTAGAGAGACCTCACATTTCTGGAGTCCATCAGCAAAGACAAAACATTCTTCTCACCACAGACAGGAATGTTCCCACAGTTCTCTCCACATCCATTACTTGCTAAGGGGCAGGATCACAACAATGTTTGATGGCCACTACAATCCTGGTGATGCTCCAAGTCATAAAGAATCCCTGGACAGGACACCAGCAGTTGCCCAACATAACACTCCAGACCATCTGAACTCCATAAATGTACAGCTAAATAAACATTCACAGAACCAGAAGAAAGGATTAACTCTCTAGTCACATGGAATAAGAGGATGAGCTTCACAGCTCCAGTTTTTGGATCACATCAGAGATAAACCTTTTATTCTAGAGATTTAACCCAACTCCCAGAAACATGAAGAGCCTGACGCTGCCTATTTTCTGCACTGAAGTTTATCTTGAGGTAATCCTCCCCATACCCCAAAAGAGAAAAGGCTTTCCTTGCACTCAAGCTGCTCTTGACAATGTAACACAGTGTGAAGGACTTTACAGAAGGGCGAGTTCCCACCACAGCACAGGCAAACCCCCTCCTGCAGTCCAACATCTCTGTCCTCTCCAAAACACACAAACACAAGGAAATCCAAAGCTCACAGTGGCCTGCAAAGGTGGCTCAGGCAGCACCAGCACCCTACAACAGGAGAGGGATGCTTTCCTGCAGGAGATCAGGGATCTTCCCCTCAATTACAGGCAATGACACCTCAGGCTTGTCTGACAAGGTTCTTTTGCCAGGACCTATTTTCCAAACACCTCTATTACTGAGGCAGGAATTCCTGGGGAATAAAATAAATAGTTTCATTGGTGCAGGTGGGATTTTATTGTCAAGGCAATGAGGCCACAACACAGCTCAGCGGATGCACCGGGCCCCTGAGCTGCTGGAGCACAGCTTCCAGCCCAGGGCTGGATCCTGGCAAGAGGCAGAGGGGCTGTGCCAGCACCGAGGGCAGGGAGTTCATCTGTAACCAGAGCCCCAAGTCATGCCTTGGGCTTGAGCTCACAGCAAAGGGCTGGGCACAACACCGTAAGTCAAGTTCTCTACACACAATGCAAAGAAACAGAACAACTTCTTAGTGAAATTTGTGCAACCTTCCCAACAACTCCTTGTTTTACACCAGGCACTGTCCACCAGAAATGTCTCAAGTCTGTAGTAAAGGCAAATGTCAGGCCTAATATAAAAAGCGATGTCACAGGTGATAACCCACTGAGGAAGCAACGACAGAGCGCAAGTGTGCTGTAGTACAAGCTTTATAATCTGCCATGCAGACCAGACACACGGCCTGGAGAAAGCCTTTCCTCAGCAACTCAGCGCTGGAAAACGGCAATTTCACATGGTCAAGGATTTCAAGCAGGTTTAAAGCAGATTTATTAGTTAAATCCTAATAATGCAAATAAAGGCAGACGCAAAACTGGTCTAAGTCACCACATATGGAAAACCCTGCCCACAACCCCCCTTCCTGAATGGCTGTTACTAAAGCACAAGGCTGTACAGTTCCCCTGTCCCTCCTTCCCCATCTCCAGCAGACAGCCAGGTTGGGGCAGTGAGGAGGACAAGGCTGGCTCAGCTGCCGCTTCGGGAACTGATTTCTGTCCCAATCAAGGTCCTTCTGCAATGTTTGGACACAGGGATATAACTGAAGAGGTTGGAGTTTCTTCCCTTTTAAAAGTCAGTCCCCAACAGAGAGGCTGCAAGTCCCGCCATTCACAGCAAGGGCTTTGGAAGCTCCAGTGACACCCCCAAGTCCCACTCCCACACTGCCCCTCATTTGAGCAGGTTCAGATGCTTCCAGTCCCTGACCTTCAGCCAACTGCTATGTTTTCATAAGCTAAGCCTTTCTTGGTGAACCACTTCCATTTTTGCTCTACAAAAAAGGGGCATAAATCCTCCAAAACAAAAAGACCCATGTGGGAACTGTGTAAATGTACAGCACAAAGAAATCAGCAAAAGAAAAATATTTTCCCTTTGGCTGTTGCCATGTTTTATTAACACTAAGTATTGTTTGAACACCTACATGTAGAAAACAACAACTCCTAAAGGAAAATACTAAGAGTCTTTCTATACAAACCTACCTTAGTGGCTACATTCCAGACACTAATTAAATGCATCCTGTAATAAAAAAATCCTCTTCTGACTTACAAATAAGGACTTGACCCAAAATGTACTATCAGCTTTGTGTTTGGTGCGTCACCCTGACAGTGGTTCCAGAACCAGCTATTTTTCCCCCAAGTTCTCTATCCCAAGAGAGTTACAGGAAACCTCATTGCAGCCTTTTGTAATTAACTCAGATCCACAAAGATCCTCACAGGTAAACAGTGCACACAAACTCTTGCAGAGTGAGACACTTGCGAGGGTCTGCAAAGGGGTAGCTGTGGGCTAAGGTGTGCCTCAGGTGTGATGATATGCTCACAGCTATTAAAATCAGATTCCAGTGGTGTTTTCAGCCCTAGCACAGAGCAGCTGGATGAGCAGAGAGCAAATAAACCACAATTAGTGGAAGGCAGGCCCCAATCCCGCCCTACGCGCTGTCAAAGGCTTCCTATCCGCATGCCAAGGCTCCCAAACACTTTTGTGAGCTGGACCTTTGGCTTCTGCTATCTCAGTCCTGCTTCGCCTGCAGTGTCGCGACAGTTTAATTAAAAGCAGGAGCCTGCAAAGCTGAAAACAAGCTGGGGAACGCTGCTAAGACTGCATCCGGCTCTGGAGTCTGGGGCTGAGACAAGGCTCCCATTTCTTCAGGTAAAGGGACTGAGCTGCCTCGGAGCTGTGAGATCAAGCGACCCGGCATATGACCAGACAGTTCAAGCACCTGAAACAAGGAAACTGTCTTCCCAAATGACAGCAGTACTTCAAAAGGTGCTTGGGAAAAGCCAGAAGCTAAAAATATCTCCCTGTGTTGTTCCTCACTCCTTGTTTGGTGCATGCACAATTGGTGTATTTAATACATTTCTGCTGCTTCCGAGTGTCCCGCGCAGAGCAGCTCTGCACAAGGGTCAGGCTTTAGGAACTAAGTGGGACACTTCCAAACATCACCCTGAGCTAATCTAATGTTATTTTTCCCGCAGCAGCCCGCCACTCACAAGACCATTGGCAGAGATTTGCAAACCACTGGCATTTAACCACATTCTCTGGAACCATGTTCTTCCAAGTTCATGAATTATTCCATACACAGGCTGCTGCAACATGCATTAGCTGTCGGTGGAGCCCTACTAAAAGGTTAAACCAGAGCTAGTATCCACCCCCACACATTAATTAATGTTGGCCACCACAATCTGCTTCCACTGTCCACCCCAGTCCTGTTTGCCCTTTGAAGGGAACACAAAAGCAGACGGATACAGACTTCATTTTCATTTCTGCTCTCCTGTCAAGACTTGTGCTGTAGCAACCCATGCCACTGCCTGTAACAGTGCAGCATTAAACAAAACCCACACTTCCAGTGTTTTTCTCCTATAGACCCCAAAAGTCAATAGAACCAAGTCTCCAGTGTACTATGTTCCTGCACAGTCCAGCTGCTCAGACTTGTCCTGGTCAGGCTAAACATGGAATTCAAAGTCTCACAGCCTTATGAGGACACACAATACATACTGCACTCCACTTGGTTAAACCCACAGCTCAAGGACAGCTTCTGGAATGGAACATTTTGCAGGGCTGTTTCTCTGAGTAAAAACAATATGCAAGAGGATTTGCCATCAGCTTGCACCTCCCGCAGTTCCTTTACAGTGTAGCTCAGTGTGCTCACAGCACTGGATTTCTCCTCCTGGAAGCAGTGGGACAGGTAGCAGGGCACATGAGGTCTCCATCCATGAGCCAAGCACTGAAGTGTTCAGCTTGGCCGGCACACACCACAGCGCAGCTGAGCTCCAGTCCTGCGCAGAGCAGGAGCGACTGTGACAGATGAGCAGCGCTGTTGCCCAGAGCTCCACTGCACTGGGCTCTGGCTCTCTGCAGCAGTGAGGCTCCAGAGGCCTCACAGAGCAGGTAAAGCCTGTCACAAACTCACGGAGCCAAACAGACCCGAAGGCGCCGCTCCGAGCAAGCGCCTCCTGCAGAGGGCTAGGGAACACTAGTTCACATGAAGGAGCTCCCTGCTCTGACATGCTCTACGACTCCAAGCGCTGCAGACCTGCCTATCCCAAAACTGGGGCACAATTCCCATGTGCACTGCACGTTTTTGCCCTTGGCTCGAGTTATTTAATGAGAGATACCAAAGCAAGGGATCTGCTGCTGCATATTCCTTATTAACAATGCAGACTCCACCTCCACATCGCTGGGGTCTGACAGGCAAATAACTGCTCCAGGAACTTGGGAAGCCTTCCAAGAGGCAGGCTAATACCCAGCTCTCCCTTCCACGGCCGTCCAGGAGCACAAGCTGGGTTTGTCCATGGTTAAGGCTCCCACTCTGCACATCACACACCAACACAGCACAAGCCTGTGTCTGCTGCAGGCCAGCAGCGCATTCCGACCCCAGGAGAGTCAGCACAGACCAGAGCAACCCTTCCCTGGGCACATGAGGTTTGAATTCACATTTTCTCAGGTCACTCAGCCCGTAAGGCTGCAAACTGGAGCATAAACCTCAAGAGTGGACTTGCACAATCTTCCTACTTGCATATCCTCCCTACTTACACAGTACCCCAGAGGATGGCACACATCCAGCCTTCTCCATCCCCCTTCCTACCATCCAGCACCACTGGACTCCAGACACTGAGCCATGACCCGTCTCTGCAAGGCACAGCACCAAACTAGGAACACCAGGCCCCTGCCCTCAACAGCTTTCAATTGCCCAGATGCTGCACTACGCACACTCCAGAAAAAGTCCCCTGTACCACAGCTGGTGTGGGTACAGACAACATCCACATGCTCTTCTCTTGGAACTCCTTACTGTGTATTTTACACAGGGACCTATTTCATGCCAGAAACATGGACCGTTTTCTAGCCTGTGTCAGCTCTACACTTCCCCTCAAACCGAAACCAGGACAGCATGTAAGCTCTATTACAGCTAGCCTGGATTTATACTTCTAGTTTTTTGGCTCATCCCACTGCAAGAAATCACCAGGTTACTTGGTTAGGCTATGAAAAAATACTGCTTTCCTTGGGTTATATCAAAACCTGGTAACACACATCCCATTGGAAAAATGCTTTTCTGAGCTTCATTCCTGGCAAGGCCAAACCTGGAGGAAATGTAGCTGTGTACAGAAACAGAGAGGAGTCACGCATCAGACTACAATTTCAAACAATGTTCTGTTTAAACAACAAAACACCTCAGGCTTTCATGTTTAAGTGGTTCTGGGCTACAACAGAGAAATTAACTGTGTCTTAGGAATGCTCTTTGTGAAAATTGCCCTCAATTGCATTACCGTAAAGCCAGAGAAACAAGGTCAGAGTTACTCATGTTGCTCGCTTTTAAACCCTTCCTCCTTATTGTTCTATCTCCTTGAAAACATAACTTGCCTATTATCTTATTTGAATAGTTATTTTCTTGCAAGTGGTTTTAATTAAAAGCATTAGCCTAGTTATGCCTCTATGCCATAAGATCTCACTGCATTTGGTGCAACAGGCCGAGGTTTGCAAAGGTGACTATGGCTGTGCTATTAACTCGCTGATCACAACCTGGCAGAACGAGGGAGGGAATTATCCTCTGCTTTATACACGGAGAAAACAAAGGCACTTATTTGCCCATGACCACCCACCAAATCAGAAGCCGGAACACTCGCAGCATGCCAGTCACACAAGCCCTAACCCCAAGTGGCTCTTGTAGTTAATGCTCTAATAATTAATAATTACTCATCCCCAAATGCTGAATAGCAAGAGTGCTTTCCAGCAGGGTGAATATCCAGCTACCTGGAAACACACAGCCCAAGGTCCCCTGACAGCACTACTCAATCATGTATCAGAAACCGAAGTGAATCGCTCTAATTGTTCAGTGACCATCAACTGTGCATCCCAGAAGGAGAGGCACCTCTCCCAGAAGCTGCTGCTTCTCCACTTTCAGGCAGCTCCTTTGTAACTCAGAGCAGCAGGAGGGTTTACTGTGGCCTCCTCGAGAGCTGCCCCAGGGCCCCAGCAGACACTTCCATGCCGGGTCTCTCCAGCAGGAAGCAGTTCCTGGGGCTGGTGCCACTTTGCTCCTCCACTGGACACCAGGGACTTGTGTTGCAACCACCAAACCTTTGCCTTCTCCACACGACAAAGGGAGGAAAAAAAGACCAAATTAGGTCAAATGCTCCTGAAAAACACCAATTACTTTATAAATAGCGACTGCAATGCAGTGTCATTTAATCTCAGCTTGCCATTGTCAGATATCATCTGAAATTCCCTGCTTTGCTCCGCCTGCATATTAAAGTGCCACGTATTTAATATTAATGAGGTAGATGAAACAGAATGAGACTAGGCTGGCATTTTCTGTGATAAAAGAGAGTTTGTAGCAGAAAAGCATTAATTTAAAACCACTAGGGATTTTTCTCGGCTTGGAAGTTACATACAATATACAGGAAACCAACAAAACCCTTTTCAAATGTAATTAAAAATCTTAATCTTCTGATTCTATGAGCTAACAAAGGCATTCATTGTTTCTTCTGTTAAAAAAATACAACAGCAGCAAGTTGGGTTACCTGGCCACAGCTACAGGAAGCTTTAAAGATAAAGTTGCTGAAACAGGATTTGAACAATTACTTCCCCCACACACACACAGTGTCTATACCCTTGTGCTTACACTCAGGCAAAAGATCTCAGGGCTCCCAACTCTGACTGCCCAAAAAATAAGAGGCACAATGAGACCTGCCAGAGCCCAACCTGGACACGAAGCAGATCTGAAGGAGGAAAAAGCAGCAGCCAATGGATGTAGTCACCAGACTATCTGGTAAAATCCCTGCTCCTCTGGGGGTCTTGCCATGAAGATTTGAGGGCTGTGCATATGTTCAGTCCCAGATGGCTGCGTTAAGCCCTATAATCACTCCTGGCATGTAAACGCGAGCAATACCTGCTCACAGTATGACAACCTAATCTTTCAACTGGAAAAGCTGACAATAAATAAGCACTGTCTCTGATTATTTAATTCAACCATTTCTGACAATACCAGTCTTGACACCTCAAACTAAACAACAACAACAAAACAACAACAAAGACTACCGAAATACCATTAGCCATGCTGTTTCCTCTTTTGTTGTGCAGATACAGAAAAATGTAACTCTACCAATTAAAACAAAAGGAGACAAAGAACAGAAAAATCTTGAATCATACAAAGAAGCAAATCCAACTACATTTATGCACCACTGCTTTACTAGCATTTCCTACTGTACATTTCCTGCACACTTGTGCAGGAGGTGGGGAAATCCATTTTACTGCAGAGAGATGTCAGGAATGAGTGTCAGTGATAACCTGACACTTTCACCTTTCCAGGGTGAAATGTTTTCATTTCCAAGACGGTCTGCGGCCTGCCAAATTTTGCCCCAGAAAAATGAAGCCAGGACCATCAGCCTGACATTCTTTATTCATCTGAAAGCTGCCAAGAGCTCCCAGGCTGACTCAGACTGGAGGAGAAGCGTTTTCACAGGGGCTGAAAGGAGATGATCTGTGTGCTTCAAAACTCAAAGATTTGGCTGTGGCTACAGCTGGGAACCTCCACCCGGAAGGCTAAAAGCAGCCCTGCAATTCCACCTCTCCTACAGTTCTCACTCTTGTACCTCCCAGGGAATCAGCCTCTGTGCTGCCCTGTGGCAGGGGGAAGCACAAGCTCGTGCAGTCACCAAGCAAGCCATCTACCCAACTTGCTCCTCTCCCACCTTCCTTTCCACTCCAGACAGAACAGAGGCTGCCACCCCCAGACTGCCAGAACCTCCATTCAAGCCGTGCTCATGTGCTCACACAAAGTGTTTCACACACTTGGTGGCAGTCTCCACGTGCCTGGCAAACAGTTTCTGTTGAGCCTCTTGCTTACACAGGACATTGTCATTCACTTGGCACCCACAGAACTCACTGGAGAAACACCCAGGCTTGGTAGAACACCTTCAGAGCCACAGACAGCCCTCAACAGTCCTGCAAGTCAGTCATGGAAGATCCCCCTCAGGATTCAGAGCCCTTTCTCGCTTCCACACCCACCACGTGAGAGAGGTGTGTATCATTTCTGAATGAAATACATAATAGCCATGCAGATTTCCAGGAACAATTTCTACTAGAACTACTGCTGTGCACAGGAATCCATTCTCAGGAGCCGCTGGCAAAGCAGGCAACAACTGTGGCAAAATCAAAACGTTTCTAAAACAGGTCTTTTTTATTAACTTGTGCCAAGTATTCATGACCTGATATGGTAAAGAAATAACCCACACTCACAGTACTTCAGGAACATATTTCCAGCAGCTACACCCCATCTGAAAGTAAATCTGGGATGCAGAAATGGCAACAGAATATCATCAGACAATAGAAAGATCTCAAGAAGCTATAAGCTGAGATGGAAGAAAAAAACCCCAACTCCCTCAAACAGTAGCAGTCTGTGCTTTGACAACACCGTATGTGGGATGCTACTACAGAAAACAAAAAGCTTAAGCCTGCAAGAAAAGATTTATCTCCTTCCTATTTCAAGCAACTTCAAAGCTCTAACTGCAAATTCAGATCCCAAGGCTACTTTGCCACCCTCCTAAACACAGGCACAGGCTGTATTTTTAAGTAGGGAGCCCCAAAGATAGCTCAAGACTCATAAATCAGAGCTCAGCACAATACCTGTGCTAGCAGAGAAACTTCAATAATGGCCCTTAGACTACAGCTCATGCCAAGAGGGTATTGCTTACATGGGACAAGCAGAGCTCTCCACAGGGAGAAAGCTTCCAGAAGGGCTAAAGGAAAACCACAGGGAGCTGCTCCTCTTTCTCATGGTTCTTTCTTCACTGCCTCATGCCTGGCCAAGTGGACCTTGCCTAAGCCACATTAATCACACCTGCCCGAGCTGTGGACAGAAGAGCTCTGGCAACTCTTTCAAGTCCTGCCCACATGTCTAAACCAGGCACCATGGTGTAGTGGATGGGGAAAGGCACCCAGATGGGATGAAGGAGGAGCACCTCCTATTCCCATCACATAGCAGCATGCAAACTACCACTTCTATTATAGTAATCATGAGCAACATTTGGGGTTGATTTTTGTTACCACTGCTCTGAGCTAAGAGAGCAAGACCCTGAAGTTGGTTTTGTGGCTCTGCTCTGGAGCATCTCCAGCAGAATTAACACGGACTCTCGCCACGCCGTGGTGTTTGTCTGAACCATTATTCCGCATCACTTACTCCAGTAGGCTGCAGAGCTGCTCACAGAGCTGAAAGTGCAGGCAGCTCGAGAGCGTACCTAAAAAAAGCTTCAAGTACTATTGGGAGGCTTTTTTGTTTATTTTTAAATCACCTGCTTGCATCCAACTGTTCTACGCTGAAGCTGCTCCGAATCTTTTCCTGCAAGAGCCACTGTAGCTTGACAGGACCGAAGCCTTGAGCCAAACCACACCAAGGACAAGGCTGGGAAAGGCAGGAGCGTTTGCCAAGCCAACAGAAGACCCTGTCCCCCTGGCATCTCTCCTGCAAAGCAAGCCACAAGCTACTGAGCAGCCTTGTGACCATGCTCTAGGAATCACCTCAGGAAGAAGAGCCACAGAAAGAGAACCAAAAACCCTCAAATGGCTCAAGAGCGGGCAGCCAGCCAGTCAAGCTTTCTCTCTCTCAGGGGCTGCAGGGGAGGGAAGGGGACATATGAAACATGCCCCAGCGCTGAGTATTTTACTTCTCAGATTCATGCTGGTTACTTAATCAATCCCCATCATTATTTTAGGGGCCCTACTCAGACACTAGAATTGATTCCTGATCATCTCATCTACACAAAGTAAAGCCTTTCCAAAGTATCTCCATCAGATCCTGACTCCTGGTCAGCTCCCTTCACGCTGGAAAAGCTGGAGGCCCTGAGCACTTGGTGGGCTGGACACATAACCTGCCCCACAACCGAGAAAAAAGGCGAGGAGGAGGCAGGTTCCCACCATTGTTAACATCAACAGGAGCAACAAGAATTGTCTGAAAGAATTTCCTACTGCAAACAAGGCGCTGAGGTGAGTAAAGGAAACGAAGAGGTCACTAACCAGAACACAGTCCTGTGTGCACCACCCAGGTCTGCTTCCCCGGTGCAGAGAGCCGAGCCAGGCCAGCCCCAAGAAGCCTCACTCAGCAGCTGAAAGCAGGCAAGGAAGCCAAAACCGGTGCCCCGGTCACCTCATCAGCCCTGGCAGTGCCACCCAAGCCCACAACATCACATTCACTGTGACCAGATCCTCAGCTAGTGAGAGCACAAAACACTCACAGAGAAAAGGGGGCACCCCCTTCCTTTGTGCTCATCTCTTGCTCTACCTTCCCGTCTCCCTCTCCTTCCTCCCCTCCATGGAAACCAGCAGTCTCTCATTATCAAGTATTTTTAAAACAGATGGAAGAGTGCACCGTGCTGTTTTAATCTCTCAGATAACGTTTTCCATGGTTCCTGTGTCAAATTTGCATTGCAGCTTCATTTTCCCTCAATTTTTTTTTGCCTTGGAGCAGTGTGTACATCACTGCACACGTTTGAGTAAACATCAGTCTCGCTCCTGTAACAGACCAAGCTCTGACTTTGTAAACATTTGGGATAAACACATAAAGAGAAGGGTAGGGAGGCCAAAGCCCTCTTCCACACTCTGATCTACTAAGAACCCATCACACAGTGGTCAAGATGCTGGGAAGCAACCCAGGCGGAAGAAAGGGGCCCCATATCTAGCACACCTCAACAGTTCCCAGACTGCAAGTGGCTTATCTCACACTGAGCCCAGATGACCATGTGCATCCTCCCAGTCTGGTGCATGTTTAAGCACTTGCACGGCTTTCATCAGCTGAGAGCTCCCAGGGCAGCTCCCAGCACCAATCCTGCCAAAACTTTGCTTATGCATGCCTTTACATTTACATACCCAGCGCAGGCTCCATTAAGGCAAATGAAATTACAGGCAGCACATTACACATGTGCCCTCACATCTGTGGGATCAGGGCCTAAAAACGAAAACCGCCCATCCTACCAAAACACGCCCTGCTCAGCTACAATTAAACACAGACACTTCAGAGCAGTTTGCTGAAGTTATTCTTTATGCATGCTTTTACAATTAACATAATGTCATATCCTGCCAGGACGTAAAAGGTTGTGACTCAGGAATGCTATCGTTTTAAGTTAAACTGACTCGCTTTTGGTTTCATTCCTTTCCTTTCCCTCTTCCTTTAATTCTCCCTCCAACCAGACGCATACCACTCAAGGCTCCACTTAATCACATTCTGTAAGAGAGTTGCAAAGCAAATCTTCACCAGTCTTGCCTTGCTCTAACATGTAATTAACTACTTCTTCCAACTCCCTGCCACCCTCCCAGCAACACAAGGGCAGCATGCAAAGTGGGAGCAGAGAGGATTAGATAAGAAGGTACACAAGACAAAACGCCCCCAACGCCCCCCCGGAGTGTCAACCCACTGTCCTTTCTTCTCTTATCACCCCAAGATAAAACAACTCTTCTCCAAAAAGCACCGACTTGGGAGGGTGAAAGGTCTGCCCACCAGCTGCTTGTGAGGAAGCCGAGTGCCCTCGTCCTTCCCCCTCCCACACGCACAGGCTTCTCATGCTGAAGGATGCTTTATCCTACAGTCAGCTCCACTGGACTGGACTCAGCAGCACACACACAGGGATTTGCTTTAACTAGCGCAAAAACCTCTGTAGATGCTGCTTTGGGATTGCTCGTGGACTTGGATTAACCATGAGATGCTGAGTGGCAGCATGAGTTTAACACAATGACAAAAAAATAAAGCAAAACACATAGGAACAAACAGCAATCATCTCTTGCAATAAGCCACGTTCCTGAACCTATTCATGTTGTGAGGTTACTGCTCCACACAAAGCCAAAAGGCTTGGCAAAACCCTTCAGCCTGCCCTAAAAGCCAGCTGAAGCCGTGATTTCAATACACTGAGAGACAAACTTCAATTTCCAAGCGTGCTTCAGACCTTAAGATCAAAGAATCATTTCAGAAGAAGCTTTACAAATAGCTGATATAATTTATAGGCATTCTGTTAACAAACATCAGCTCTAATTTTACTTAGCAGCATAACTTCCCCACCTCCAGTAACACCATTAACCCCATCTCCATACACGTGCTTTGCCACATCAGAGGAACCATACAGCCCCGCAGATCCACAAGCACATAATAAACGCCAAAAGAAACTGTCTCATTCTGGTCACATCTTGAACGCAGACCATTCTCTTATTATGAGAAGGAGCCACATTCAAGTCCTCGGCTCATGGGCAACATCTGTGTCACTCGCAAGCACTGAAAAAGTTGCCGGGAAGTCGGTCAAGTCTCTCCCTCCCGCGGCCGACGATGCACAAAAGTGCATTCAGTCTGGTCACGGTGGAGTTTCATTCACGTTTCTTGAAGCTGGATGCAAGAGAGACTCGCTTTTTCTTTTCTTTTTTTCGGGAACAGCATCTGCTAGTTTTTGTGGGTTTGGGCTTATTTTTTTTTCTCTCTCTAAAGGGGAAATCTTTTGTCTTTCTCAACATGCATGTTAAAAAAAAAGACTCCCGGCCATCCACATCCCGAGAAAAACGGTCACGCTGGAAAACGCAAGGCACCCGTGGCCCTCGGAAGACTCTCACTCCGGGACTGCCGTGCCTCTCCCGCCGCAGCCCGGCGCCCCTCCCCAGGGGATGCAGGCACGTCCCNCGCGGCACAGCACCAGCACACAGCTCGGCCCCGGCGGGCGCAGCCCGGGGACCATCCCCGCCGCCTCCCCGCTGCCCGCGCGGCTCGGAACGCGGGGCTCCGGGACGAGCTGCCCGCCGCCGGCCCGGCCCCACCGCAATCACGACCCGTGGCGACAAAACGGAGACAAAAAGTTTTGCGCGGGCCCCCCCGGCCCCGGGAAGGGGCAGAG
>VZRE01013879.1:241097-301612 GCA_013396775.1 Cephalopterus ornatus
CGCTCCCGGTCACCACCGCTGCCGTCGGGCCCGGGGGTGCCTCAGCCCCGGTCGTCGCCGCAGCCCCCGACCGGGATGCCCCTACTGAAGGCCCCAGCGCCTTCAGCAAGCCTGAGGGGGCGACCCCCCACCGGACCCTCCCAGTCCCCGCTGCCGTCATCGGACCCCAGGGCGCTGTCCCCCACCGAGCTGCCATCATCCCGGTCCCTGCCTTTGCTGTCCACGCCCGTGGAGCTGCCCCCATCGCGGTCCCTGCCGTTGCTGCCCGCCCCGGGGGTGCTGCCCCTGTCCCGCTCCCTGCAGGCACTTCCTGACAGCCCCTCCTCATCCCCACGGCTTTTATCAGGCCCAGAGGTGCTCCCTTCCACCAGGCTGCCCCCATCACAGTCCAGGTCCCTGCAGCAGCTCCCCACCAGGCCATCCCCGGCCCTGCCGAGGGCATCCAGGGTGCTGGCCCCGAACGGACCAAACCAACCTCAAGTCCTGCTGCTGTACCCACGCCAAACCCTCACACTTCCGTCAGGTCCTGGGGTCCTACCCCCTACCAAGCCACCCCCATCCCAAACCCTGCCACACTTCCCTACTCAGCCTGCCCCATCCCACTCCCTGCAGCCACCCCCTTCCGGGCCACGTCCATCCCAGTCCTTGCAGCTAGCACAGGGCCCCGGAGCGCCTCCAGCCCCAGAGAGCTGTCCCCCAGAACCGCTGCCTGTCTTCAGGAGCATCAGGTGCCAGCTCGCTTTGTCGGAGGTGCAGAGCACGTCCCCATCCCTGTCTGAGGACTGTGGGCGGCAGCCCTGCACCGCGCTCTCCAAGAGCTCCCCTAGGAATGCCTTGAGCCGGGGGCCATCGGTGCCACTGAGACAGCGGGAGCACGCCTGGCTAGTGGCGATGTCAGCGGGGTGCTGGGAACGCGTGCGGGGGCTCTTCCTGGAAGAGCCGGAGCTGGCCCTGCTGCGGGACTTCATGTCAGGCTTCACGGTCCTCCACTGGCTGGCCAAGCACGGCGACGCGCCCGGCCTGCAGGAGCTGGCGGCGGCGGCGCGGCAGGCGGGGCTGGCCCTGGACGTGGACGCCCGCTCGGGCTGTGGGTACACGCCGCTGCACCTGGCTGCCATACACGGCCACCAGCTTGTCATCAAGGTGCTGGTGCTGCAGCTCGGCTGCCAGGTGCAGGTGCGGGACTGCAGCGGGCGCCGGCCCTGGGAGTACCTGGGCGGCTCCACCTCGGGGGAGATCTGGCAGCTCCTGGAGGCACCCCGTGGCATAATTATGTTCCCCACGCAGCCCCTGGCCCGCAGCGTGTCCTCTGTCAGCAAGGTCTCGCTGTCCACTGGCAGGGCAGCACTGCCCTCCTGCCTCAAGGTGCAGCACGGCCGTGGGGCAGCATCTTACCGATCCAGCAGTGAGAGTGACTGAGGGATGGCTCCCTGGCATCCCCTGCCAGTGGAGACGGGACCTTGGAGGCCTTTGCCTCCGAGAGGGAGCCAGGCAGGCAAAACAAAGCTGTGAAACAGACTGAACCTATTGCAGAATGTACTTTTAAATTATTCCAATGAACCATTGTCTAAGCCTCTCTGCCCTCCCTCCCATTTCTTGCTTTTCTACCCGTGAGAGCATGCAGTAACTCTGCTGGAAGCTGGCAGAACCCTTGGGAATCAAGTCCTCTGTAGCCCATAGGGCTGGCACCAGCCGCTGGGTACAGCCACGGTCACCAGTTAGTGGGACCATGGGTCTGGGGTGAAGCTCAAGCCTGGCCCCAAGCAGGGTGGAGCGCTTGCTTTTGCTGACAGTGACAGATTGTTGTTGGTCCTGGTGTTTGCAAAACACTTGTTTACACCACCTAAATTCTGGGGAGTAGTAAAACTGCATCCCTTTTTAATCCCAGCAGATTAAGGATGAGTCCCACTTTTAAAAATGCAGCTGATCAAGATCCAGCCTTGCAGCAAGAGTCCTCAGAGAGCCACTGGCTGAGGCAGAGGGCAGCAGTGGGAGAGCCTGGAGCAGGGAAAGGTGTTTCCCAGGCCACCTTGCCCACCAGCCCATGCCCAAAAGAATGCAGGGCAGCATCACAGCCCTGCTCCCCTCCACAGCTGCCCAGGGCTGCCCAGCAGCATCAGTAATCCTCCCTCATTCCCACATCTCCAGCCACTCTCCTCACACCACAGGACCAGGAAGCGGTACCCACACTGTGGCTAGAGCCCTGTTCCCACACCTAGGCATGGAAAAGATGTTGCAACAGGAGTCTCTGTTGGGCAGAAACAGAGCTATGCTGTAGTATAGGTCCCAAGCTTGAAGGGGGAAGGCAGGTTCATAACCAGAGCTGCATTTCCCCAGAGACTTCAGCCCCAAATTGCCTAGTAGGTGTTCATGTGATGGGAGCAGGTGGGATTGGGGGGCCAAGTGCAGTGAAGAGATATCCAGTGCAGTCATTCCTCAGAGCTTACAAATGATAAGCTGTCTTTAGGAATATCACTGGATTATGTGGATCCTATAATGTACTCTGCTCTCGGATTTAGCATAAATGAGCTTCTAAAGCATAAAAAATGCAAAAAGCTAATCTTGCACTGAATCTGGCTCTCCTCTAGACCTTTTTGAAGGCAGCAAGGGAGCTCAGATTCATGAGACAGAGATCCATCACTCGCTGTTGATGCTCCTGCTGCTGGGTGACCCCAGCTGTAGGACCAGTGAAACTGGGGCTGCTGGCTCTGTGTCAGTGGGAGGCTGTGGAGCAGACCACAGCAGTAGGTGGGACTGCTCGTGTATTTGAGGCATGTGCCTAAATGGCTGCAGTTTCGGGGAGGAATGGGAATGAGGGCAGCAGAACCTGACCCTTGCATAACACGCGTGCCAGGGAATGCCTCGAGTCCTTGCTCAAGCACTAATTGAGGTCTCTGCTTTGCTCCGGGTTTATTTGAGGGAGGAACTCTTTCCTGCAGAAGGGAAGCTACTCTGCCTGACTCTGTGGCCATGAAAGGCTGGAACTTTTTCCCAGCTAGGTTTTCTCTTTTTACACAGGAAAGAGCTCAGTAAACCAAGGCAGTGTCCTGTCAATGATCATTCCTCTCTGAGGGGACAACACAAACTTGAACTCATAAGAAATTCAGCTCTGAAGTGGCCTCTCAGCCATTGGCATGGGCACCTGGAGGGCCCTCCAGGACTCCTCCGCAGCAGGAGGAATCCTGTGTATCTCCCTTCCCCTTCAATCCATCTGGGGATTACAGAGCCTTCCTGTACACGGAACTTCATGGAAGGAACCCCAAATGAAAGAAGTTTGTGAGCTGACTAAAGCTGTCTGGTGGGAGCATATTGTTTCTCCACAGACACCTGCAGCTTCCAAAGGATAAGGTTTTTCCCCTTCCGTGCTGCTGGGACAGTGCTGCCTTGGGATTCTCATTTTACAGCCTTTCCGTGACCTTTCTCTGTGGTGCAAACCTAAGTGGCACTTTGTTTTTCTGCACACTGTTGCAGACCTCGCTGTCATCTTTTTCAGAGCCCTTTCCTCTCCCTAGCAGTGTTGTTAGGCTGCTGAACTAAATAAGTTGTGACCTAATTTTGTGACCACTGATTGCTTGCCAGTTGAGATGACACAGATAAGCCGCTTTCTCCAATTTTTAAATTACAAGGCAGCTCTCAGGAAGTTTGATACTGAGAAAAAACTTTCCATACCAGATCCATTGTGCGTTCACTCTGGTTTATCACCTTAGTGATATTAGAACTGTTAATACTGGTAATACTGCACAACTCCTACACCACGCTTCAAAAGCAGTCAGTCACTGCTTGTGGTAATGACCACTCTTTTAACCCACAGAAAGCCTCATCCTCCAAGTTTTTTGCTGGCGAAATAAGCAATGGACAGGATGAAACCCATCTCCAGCCCACTGTGGAAGGCAGGGCCAGATCTCTTATCAGCCATGCCTGGAGGAATCACATTGCTGCCCTGGTGTATCATAGATCCAGTCACCCAGGAATAATCCACCACTGGGTATACACACACGCAGCCTGAGCATCTCAGTTTCAAAGCTCTCCTGACCTCCTTGCCACTTACTTGTCAGCCTGCCTGGCCCCTTCCACACCTGTGCACCCTCCTGTTTCCTCACTGCAGCTGGACGTGGCTCCTGGATTCACACCCAATCCAGGCATCTGATTTTGCACCACCCTGAAACACAGAACACGTCATAGATTAATGCACAGCAGGACTCTGCCCTCTCCTCTCATTGCATTTGAAATCACACCTCCCACTTGTCAGCTGCTGATGATAAAGTCCATCCCTCTGCTCTTTAATGCTTATCTCTGACCAACTGCTTTGTGCTCCAAAAACCACGGCCTTCAGCGGAGGGGGGTGTTTTTCCCACAGTGTCCTTTGCCCATCACATCCCGTTAAGCCTGAGCACTCAGAGCCTAACAAAGTTATGGTGAAGGTAACCCTGAAGGCACAGTACCCTCTTGTCACCACCCCCCTGATCCTGGGGCACACGCTGTTGCACACACTCATCAGGTTGCTGAAGGCAGACAGCACTGCAGAGCTGGACGTGCATCTAGTGAAGGTCTCAATTACGTTCCCAAATTGTGGCCCTGGTGACACTCATGCCACAGCCTTCACTCAGGAGTTGCCCACGTGAGCTGGCAGTCCAGTGCGATTGCACAGCTACTCATGAAGTCTGTTCATGAAGTTTGTTCATTGCCAGCCGGCCTTTGCCTACAGAGTCCTTGTCACTTAAGCCCAACAGAATGGCTTCTTAAATGCCAGGAGCTGGAGACCAGTGCTTACACGAGCACCCAGCAATGCTGGATGGGTCACCCAGCACACAACAGGGAGCAGTCAGCTCGAGTCCCATTTTGGGGCAGGGATATTCCCTGATCATACAAAGCTCCTCCCACTCAGCAAATCGAGAGGAACTTCCCACATGCAAACACACCAAATGTACACTGAGCTTCCCAGTTTGAGAGCAGAGAGCTGGGAACAAATCTCTGTGCTTCAGGTCTGGTTTTTTTACAAGCCTCTGGACAAGGACCAAAGGCTGGAGCAATGGTGGGAGCCCAGCTCAAACAACCCCAGAGGCTTTCTTGCAATTGAAGAAGTGTCCCCGGGCAAAGCAGATGAGCAATAGCACAGAACACTGCCAACCCAAGCTAAAGGCCAGGGCACCCTTTGTATTACAGTGCTTTATGAAGCAAAGAGAAAGAGAACTTGTAGAATTTAAAAAAACCCAAACAAACCACCCTTGAAAAGTCCATCACACAAAACGCACATTTTTTCTACTGTGGTGAATGTTTCTGACACACAGCTCTAGACTGAAGGAATGTTCTGATGGATTTGATACCACAAGAGGTGTTTCATGGTCTTTAATGTAGCCCAGAATATTCTAGTGAAAGTGGGAATGAGAAGAATTTGAATTAGTGTGTGTCTCAGACCTGCAGTCCCATAATAATTTGGCAGGGAACAAATAGCTTTGCACAGCCAAGCACAGGGCAGGTGTTATCTCAGGCTGTCCAAAGTCCACATGGGAGTTGCGTGTCACTGGTAAACAGAAGAGAATGTTTAAGGGAAATGGGAAGGTCTTGAGCGTCACTCACAGAGAGGACAAGGAGTACCACCCGGGCCTCAGTGGGGAGTGTTGCTGCTCCAGGGATGCAGAGCTGTGCTCCCCCATCAAGAAGCTCTGCACTCTCCTTCTCTCCCCCGTGGTTCTCGCGCTGCCTGGAGAGCGTATCTAGAGTGGCCTGAGAACCAAATGGGCAACTGATAAGGATGAGGGCAGGGTTTGCCCTCGGAGCCAGGCTGTTTGCAAGCCTGCTATGGGCCAGGGAAGACAGAGGGAGAAGCAAGTACCACACAGTAGATGTGAGCTCACAGCAAGCACAAGAAGCTGACAAAACCCACCAGAAATCCCTGTGTATAAAGACTGGTTTCTGAAGAGGGGGCTGAGCAACATTGTTTCACAACACAAGGCATGTATGTATCAAAACACATCTGTTTCTAGAAAAAGACGAGCCACTGCATGGCACCAAAGAAAGTTATACATCTGATGGACTAGATGTGGCTTAAGTGTTTTGGAGGGAAAAAGAAGGAATGCAGTGCTCCTGCCAAGGCAGGGCAGCTTCCAGGCAAGTGGCTTTAATAAATACATCTCCAGGAGGTCAGTAAGCCTGGCAGCCTGGCCTGCAGGCTAAGGCGCACAGATGGGCACAGCCAAGGGAAGTTGCACATTTTCCTTTGCATAAACACTAGAGCTGGTTTAGTCATCTGCTGAATGGCAGGCTCAAGGGGAATGCAGATGCTTGAGTTCAGCAGTTATTTGCATCTGATTTGGATTTTTTGTCTCTTTGCTTTATAAATACTGAGTAGATGATTCAAGCAAAGATCTCGCAACTCTGCCCTCTCCCTGGTTCCTCATTGCTGCCTCCCAACAAGCCCAAAGTTGCAGTTCCTGGTGGTTGCCTGTTGGTTTCATGCTGGGTGACTTTTTAGCTGCTGGATGGTCTGTGCTAGAGAGGAGCAGCAGTCAGCCATAGATCCGTGTGTCCAAGCATTCAGACATGGCACCTGGAAAGTCCTACTCCTACTGCCTGTGGTCAAAGGGCAGGGCAGATGCAGTGGTGCTTCCCTTGGATTTTGGGATCATGCAGACTTTGGCAGGCATGCTGCAACCCCGGCCCTGAGTCACGGCTGAGGCCCTGGGCATGAGTCACACTCTCCCAATTCTTCCTGTCACTGTGAGAAATCTTGTCTGCCCTCCCTTTTCCTTGCATCCTTGCAGTGCCCAGGGCTCCCCACCACTGCCTCATTTCATCATGCTGTGGCCAGAATCCTTTCATGGACCCAGCCAAGAGCACCACAGCGCCCAGGGGCTTTAGGAGCAGGGTTTCTGCTCTGCCCACAGTGCTTGGGAATGATGCTCTTGCTTCCAAGCAGAACTTGCTGAACAGCCACTTGTATTTCCAAATGTGTGTGTGCATGTGCATATTTCTAACTGGCTCATACTTCTTTACCTTTCAGATGAGACGTCACCCTGTGAAATGGCCTGTCACGAATAATGGGAGGCAATCAAATGATCTGCCTCCATTTGATACTGATTTATAGCTGCTGTATTAAAGGGATCCATCAATGTTAGTCTTAAACCTGAGTGTATCTTTGTTTATTGCACTTCAACAGCCAGGGAAGTACAGAGCTGCTCTCTGAACTAAGGGACTCCTCATGACCCCAGACTGATTTCAGGTAAACGCTAAATCTAGCTGAAAAAACACTGAGGGAGAAGATGGCAGGAAAGTGAAGGCACTTCACTCCCATGCAGCATCATTTTGATGGCTCTTCAGTGTCTTGGGACTCAGAATGGACAGTGTTACTGTTTCTTCAAAGATTGTTACATTTTTATCAGCTTGTTCTTTCCAAGGCATTTTCCAAATACTTGCTGACAATTTTCTTTTGCCTGAAATTGAATTTAAGAAACTTGATCCAGCTTTAATACAATCCCTTCTCACTGTGGGTGGCTCAAAGGAGACCAATTCTGGCACACACATGTTTTGTGGGAAAGAACTTCAGATGGCTTGAGTTTCTAAACCATCCTGGCATGCTGTATGTGCTATATGTCAGGGTAGAAGAGAGCTCTTCTAAATCAGTCAGCCTAAGGTTGCTGCAATGCTTTTGTGGACACTGGTCCCACACTGTCCAAAGTCACTGTGAGGGGTTTCGCCTCATTGATTAGAGCACACCATGTGAACTACTTCGAGGCCTGTATAGGTTTAGGTTTTATTCAGCAGGTCAGGGGTAGGAAAAGGCACAATTCCCCATCTTCGACCCCCACACAAGTCCCCTTGCAGCTGATCATGAGGTACAAATCAAACCCAGCTTGCCTGGGGCTAGACCACAGGAATATATGAGGCTTGGGAAGTGATGCTATCCTACTGTGATATCCCAGTGAAAAGTGTTCCAGGGTCTGTTCCCCATCGCAGAAGTTTGCAATGTGGTCAGAGATGTAAAGCAAACAACTATGTTGTTAAGAAAAATAAGTACTTAAAACTGCCAGAGCTGACAGACCTCTAGAAAACATGCCCTTGAAGGGTCAGTAACCCATGGGCTCTGCTGTGAGTTCACTCTGCAATTGCTGCTTGACCAAGACCTCTGGTGAGCTGCAAAGGGGAGGAAAAGATGGACCTGGATCCATAACTTTGGCGTAGCGGGGACCTCCCGTGAGCAGCGAACGCAAACAGCTCCTTAGAGAAAAGGCAATAAACTCTGAGGGGAGGTGTTCACCACCTGCAAACTTAAAAGGTGTGGAGGGAGGTGCCGAAGTGAAATGAGTCCAACACAACAAAGGCCCAGCTCTTCTGAGTAGTTAACAATTTGCTCTAGTTAAATGTAGTCTACTGAGAGAGGAGAGAAACACAGGGATTATCAGCTTGGGTCACAGTGTTAATGAGGGAAATAAAATGAGAAGACATACTTTAAATTCCAGTGACACCATCAGCAAACTCCTTTCATCGCTTTGAGATAGTGTAAGAAGTTCTTTATAATTAACTGAATTTATAATTAACCTGGAATTGAGGTGCTTCCCTTTTAATATAGGGAAAGCTGAAATCAGGAAGCCCTCAGGGACAAAAACGCTGTAGGAACATGTGGCCATGCAACCCCAGCTGGTTTCCAGGGAGGACTGGACCTTCAGCCCTTCTTCCTGCACAAAGTTCCCTCTGAGGCAGTGCTTTGGGAGGCCCTCTCAACCTCCTGCCACACTGGACTGTGGCTCCTGAGTCATCTTTGTCTTTCAAGGGCAGGCTAGAGATTTTTTGGGAGTATGGCTCCATTCCCCCATGGTCTCCAGCCCAGCCCATGGATAGCCCAGGGCTGGAAGTCACCATGGTGGTGAGAGCACTGTTTCAGCCAGCCGTGCAGAAGGGGCCAGAGCAACTGTGCGCACCCAAACTCTTCAGGGGGTCATGACTACTGGAGCAAAAAGGCAGGAACTTCTCAGATGAGACAAACTAACGTGCTAAAGGAGAAACAGCGAGAATCAGACACTTCAACAGCAGAAGCAGAGGATTGCTTAAGTTAAAGTCCCCAGATATTCCAAGAGATACAAAACAGCCTGTGTGTGTATGTAGAAATATCATGTATATATATCTGTTATGCCGTAACAGCATAATATTTGGGTTGTAAGAGTAACCAGAGGCTATTGCTGAGACCAGGATCCCACCCAGGCAGTATTGACACAAATATTCCCCCAAGACAGCGTGAGAGAAAGATGTTGCCTTTGCTTGATGAACTGAGAATGAACTTACAGAGACAAGAACAAATCTTCCCTAAAGAACATGAAAAGATAAACCCTAACTTCAAGCAAACTGTAAGCTTTCTCTCACACTAGGAAAGGGTGAGGAGTTTTCCTTGTCATCATTTTGCCAGTATAATCCTTGGATTGGTGCAGTTCTTGTCCCTTCCTGGCCCTAAGGGATTCAGGGGCAATGGCTGCAGCAGTGGTGCCCTCCTAGGGGGACACACATACAGTACTGCTGTGCTGGCCCTGGGCCAGGTGCCTTCTCCAAAGGAGGAGAAAGTTACTACTCAGAGCAAGAAGTGGAGCCTCTCTCTCAGCTCCAGCAATGAGTAACTGGGGACATGCAGCATCAACAAGTACCAGTGTGTGTGGGTTCAGAGCAAGAGAAGGCAGGCACAGGCCCTGAAGAGCCAGCAGGCCCTGTGTCACGCAGGGCAGAGGAGATATGCCCTGGTCCTGGAGTTAGCCAGCAGCAAGGGGAGTTCTCAGACCTTCCCAAACCAGGGCCAAGCCATTTCTAATGACAGCAGTGATTAGCCAGGGATGTGACTCGCCAGTGGCTAGGGTGTATATGTTCTCGCAGAAGATTAAAAAGAGGACAACCAGCCTGCTGCATCCTTATGGTATTTACAGTTTTCTACAGCAAATCTGGGACGTTTCTAGGGAGCTACAAGAAAATCAGACTGGCCAGTTGTCTGCCTGCAGCCTGTGCAAATCACGAGGCGGATGAAGAGTTTGGACTGGGGACCTGGTGGTGGGCAGGACCCCATGTCCTCTAGCAAGCCTGCCAGGCAAAGCACTAGGAGAGCACCCTTAATTTTACCCATAAGAGAAAATTCCTCTGGGCATCCCCTCTGGCTGAGCAGATGACTCTTCTCTGCCTGCACTCTTTACAAACTCCCTGAAAGGGAAGGAGACCCACTGGCTCCCCCACTTTTCCCCCATTTAATCCCTGGGAAAAATGGAGGGCAATTGGGCAACTCAGCATTGTAGCCTGAGAATAAACATTTTTCTGATTTTGCAGGGCTTCCAACCAGGAGTGCTTGAAATCTAAAGACCAAAGGGTTTGCTGCTAAACCAACCCGGCTGCCAGCGCAGAGCACTCAAGGAAAACAAACAGTGCAGTCTCCCTGTGTTATTAGAAAGGTATTTCCCAGTCTGAAGGGTCAGAGGAGGAGACCTCAGTCCAGAAAAGCAGCTCACATAAAACATGCATTTCTGAAGTGGCGTCAGAGTGGCCAACGCTATGGCACTGCACGGCCCCAGCACTGAAAGGAGGAGAGAAGTCTCCAGGGATTTCACGGAGCTGAACAGAAAACAAATACACAAACCCAACCGACCAAACAGCATTTGCTCAATCCCTCATGTGTGGCAGTGACCTGGGGAACGACTGCACAGTAACTCAGGCACAGAGAGCAGGCACCCAAAGCCTCTCTCTAACATGTGATCCCAGCTAAAATTGCTAGAGAATGGGGCTAACTGAAGATGGAATTAGTTGGGCTTCTCCCAGCTCTCCATGGAGGGGGCCTGCTCTTGGTGGCATTTGCTACCTGCACCAACTCTTTTCCCAGAGTTAACTCCTGACTGCAGTATGATTCCTGCGTATGTGTAGGAGGGCCAGGGAGTTAGCTGGATGCCAGAGCATTTGCAGGATTTTCCCTGCAGCGCTTTCAGTCAGCATTTTGCCCTCTCTTGTACACCCCAGTCACAGGGCTCCAATCCAGGCTGGTGACTTTCTAGTTCAAGCGCAGCTCAGCTTTGCTGAAATGCCACGGGAATGTTCTGAAATGGGTGTGGGGGATATCTGGGACAAAGGATGGTGTCATTAGTCAGGATGCTGTTCCTGTAACCATGAGCATGCTGCTCTAATGAAGTTCCAGCAGTCCCCTCCAGGGCACCGTGTTTCCCATTGCTACCCAGCCATAAATTCCTGCACTGTTTTGTGAGGTGCCCTGTGCAGCCCCTCCAAAAGTTACCTGTGGACTGGTTAGCCATGACTCAGCCAACAAGTAGCATGTTGTATATATCCAGCAGCTCTGACTGCAGGTTTACAGGTGGGATTGGGAAGCTGCATGTCAGTAGTGCCACTGCAGGTATGAGGGAAACTGAGGCACGGAGGGCTGAGGACACTGCTAAAGCCAGCGCAAAGTAGAAGCTGATCCAGTGACACAGGCCCCCAAAGCACTGCAGCTGCTCCCACCTTCACCTCCCTGCCCTACAAAGGCCCTCAGGCCAGTCATGCCGTGTGCTTTTAAGGGACTTAGAAAAGGGGAATAGCAGGCATTAGGGGCTGTCTGGCAGAGCAGGCTCCTTTCTTATCCTCTAGGCTGCACACTGCCCTGCCCGGCCTCTTCCTCAGCTAACAAAGCATTTCTCTTTTCCCTCTGGAGCCTTTTGCAACTGGAATGGAACCAGTGAGATCAGGCTGCTTTTCAAAAGCTGCAGCCTGAATTCTCACATCTGCTAGAGCCCCACACCACCAACCTGTACTGTCAGGCACTTTTTAAATGCTGACATAGAGTATACCAAACCCTCGGGTTTCATTTAACTGCAGGCAGTGATAATTTGTACCCAGGGGCTCCCACCAGTCCAGGCCTTGCAGGCACGAGGCTGGGCTGGGAGAACACGTATCCACAGAGGCGCTCACTTTGCAGCAGTAACACGAAGACTCTAACCCTGATTTTAGACAGAGATCACTTTACAAAAGCACCTCGCTGCTATCACAGAGCCGCACTCTGGCTCCTGGGATAGGAGCCAAGTGACGCTGCATAGCAGCTAGGAGAGCTTACAGCAAGGATTTCTAGGATCACGCAGAAGCAAACAACCACTTAGCTCTTAAAATCATACACTTACTGCCTGCAAAGAATAGTATCGCTACAGATCTCCCGCTGTCCCCTTTAAATGGCTGGGAAGCTCCATCCCCGAACAGCTGCAATCGATCACCACCTTCGCCCCCCCCACCTCCAATCATGTGATAGTCCTGCCCGAGGGATTTAAGCTGCTGGAGCTGCGCGCTGCGTTACTCCGGGTTGTGGAGAAGGGGCTCGGGGGTGTCCTGCCTGCTGGGGCTAGTGTCTGCAGCATGGAGCAAGTGAGTGCCTCTTCTGACTGGTGTGACAAGCAAGACTAGAGCTGGGCTGTGTATGGGCTTTGGGCATTGTGCCAGAGGTAGGAGGAGAAAAGAATGAGCTGAGAGGAAATGCGAGGCTGATACATGGCTGTGGGAGGAATAGGGCTGACCAGCCGGTTTTCCTCTCCTCCTCTAGCATGTTATAAGTGGGAAAGCTGAGGACTGTTTATATCCTCAAGTAGTCTAAAGATTGGGGTCCATTAGTAACTCTAACGTTTGAATACCCTTAATACTTTTCTTTTTTTTTCCCCTTAAACTTTATATTTTCCTTTTGGCAAAATGCCTTTTGGGTATGGGGCTGGGTTAACTCCTATTGCAACAGGAGAGGAAAGCAGGCTGGCAGTGTGTTCTAACCCACCACTGCCCCCCTCCCCCAGCTTTACTTTCCTCAAAAGACCCCTGGGCACTGAGTTCCAGCGCTGCATGAGAAGCAGAGCCAGAAGGCAGAGTTGGTGCTGTGGGGATAAGTGGTTTAGTAACTCAGGGAACTTGGCCTCGGCAGTCTGAGTGTGGGCAGACCAGGGAGCAGGCAGGAGGGGAAGGACAGCTGGGGCTGGGTGGCAGTGCCCAAGTCAAATGGTTTGCAGTTGGTCTCACTACCTGAGCTGACATGGTGAAGTAGAACTCGGCAACGTTGCTTCTGCAGCAGCTGACAAAGCAGTGCCTGTACCCTGCTCTTGAATCCCCTCCTGCGCTGGGTTTGCATGGCCACTTTGGGTAGTGGGGGGGCTATAGGGGTGCCTCCTGTGAGCAGCTGCCAGAAGCTTCCCCCATGTCCGGCAGAGCCAATGCCAGCTGGCTCCAGGATGGACCTGCTGCTGGCCAAGGCCGAGCCCATCGGAGGTGGCTGGGATGCCTCCATGATAATACGCTTCAGAAGGAACAAAAGTTCTTGTGCAGAAGGAATTCCACTCGGAGAAGAGAGGAGTGAAAATAAATGAGAGGAACAGCCCTGCAGACACCCAGGTCAGTGAAGAAGGAAGGTGAGAGGTGCTCCAGGAGCCAGAGCTAAGATTCCCTTGCAGTGTGCAGTGAAGACCATGGTAAAGGCAGCTGTGCCTTACAGCCCGTGGAGGTCTACGGGGGAGCAGAGAGCCAGTGGAGGAAACCAAGCTGGAGCAGGTGGATGCCTGAAAGACGGCTGTGAACCGGTGGAATGGACCCAACAGTGGAGCAGTTTGTGAAGAACTGTAGCCTATGGGAAGGAAAAGCTCGTGGAGAGCTGTTGCCTGTGGAAGGGACTCCATGCTGGATGAGGGGAAGGACTTATCTCCCTGAGCAGTGACAGAAAACAGCCTATGGTGAACTGACTGTAACCCCCATTCCCTGTCTCCCTCTGCCTCTGGCGGGGAGAGGAGGTAGAGCTTGGGGAGGAGGGAAGGGCGGGGGGGATACAGTCTTAAGGTTTGTTTTACTTGTCATTATCCTGCTCCCATTTTGATTGGTAATAAAGTGAGTTAATTTCTGCAAGTCGAGTCTGTTTTGCCTGTGACAGTAATGGGTGAGTGACCTCTCCCTGTCCTTATTTCAACTCATGAAGCTTTTGTTGTGGAGGGGCATGATAGACCGGCTTTGGTGGGTACCTGGCATGTAGCCAGGGTCCAGCCACCACAGCTCTGTGTCAGTTTAGGGGAGTGGGAGATTCCTGGGGCAGCTGGGACAGGCAGCGGGCCTGACTCAACCCTTCCTCTAGCACAGAACTCGTGTCTGGATCTGCCAGAACTGCTTTGTGCCCTGGTCCAAGCAGGACTGGAAGCCTTGCCCTGGGACAGACTAACCCCTGTGGTTTGGCCCTGCAGGGACTGGTCATTACTCAGCTGGACATTGAGCCTGGTGAGTGCATCAAGGTCAAAGGGAAGATCAAGTCTGATGCCAAAGGGTGAGTGAGGAGGATCATGGTGAATGATTTGATGTAGCACTGGGTGAAGCCAGAGCTCCTGCTGTGTTCAGCTTGCCAGCACTGGGTAGCTGGAGCTGCTGCACAGGCACCTCCTTGGCACTGACTGTTTTCCCAGGTTTGCTGTGAATGTTGGGAAGAATAGCAACACCCTCATGCTGCATTTCAACCCTCGCTTCGACTGTCATGGGGACATCAACACCATCGTGTGCAATTCCAAGGAGGATGGCATGTGGGGTGAGGAGGACAGGAAGGCTGACTTTCCCTTCCAGCATGGTGACAAGATTGAGGTGAGGCCCCAGGGTACACAAGGCCCTGGTACTGAGCACTGAAGGACCAAGAGCACAGCTCTTTAATGCTGCCTGTGCCTCTGTGGAGCAGCAGGAGCAGGCATGGAAAGGGAATAAGCAGCAGAGGAAGAGTCTTGCAGCTAAAGCCAATGAGCTGTCAATGCCCCACAGCTCGGATGTGCCCCACTCTGGCCTTCCTTTGCAAGCCACACCACTCAGAGCAGTTAAAGCACTGCCTTGAGACTGAGACTGGGTCTGTCTTATCCTTGGAGCTGACCTTGGGGCTCCCCTCTGCTGGGTAGGGAGGAGGCTGAGCTCATGAACCTTGCTGGCCTTGCACCAGCAGCCACCTCGCCTGTCCTACAGCCAGACAGGAGTAGGGGGGAGTGAGGGAGGCCTGGGAGCTGTGATGTGTTAACCTTTCTCCTTGTGGCTCTCTACAGATGTGCATCTCCTTCGATCAGACTGAGGCCACGGTGAAGCTGCCTGAGGTGGAGTTCAAGTTCCCTAATCGGCTGGGCATGGAGAAAATAGAATACCTGGCTGTGGAGGGTGACTTCAAAGTCAAAGCCATTAAGTTCAACTAACAGCTATAGCTTGGTTTGTTTAGTTTTCTGCCCCATGCATAGTGAAATAAACCCAAACTTGCACTGGCTGCTTCCTCTGCTGTTTCTGCTCTAATCTGCTTGCTCCTGTGTGTGCTACAGGGGTGGGCAAGGAAGGCATATGTATCCAACCACGTCCCTCCTTACACTGTGGATTTGCAGGTGGTACTGATTTAGACACAAGCCAGGCAAAGCATGACTGACTGTGAGCAAAGCTGCCTTACCAGTAGTTGCTCCCTTCACCTTGTTGGCTCCAGTAAATGGTCCCTGTCTGGTTTCTAAAATCTGGGATTAGTCCAGCCAGGAAGGCTCAAACCAGCGGTATGTGGGGGGTTCATTGTGCTATCTCTGTCCAAGAAAAGCTGCTCCCCATCTCCTTGCTGAGGATGGGGGACTGACAGGGAACATGAGGCATGGCTTGTGCTCTTACAAATAGTTTTGCTTTCCAGGACCGTGCTCAGCACTCAGGTGCATTGCAGGCTGGCACAAGCATACCTGAGAAGCAGAAAATAGCAGGCGAGTCAGGCTGACTGCACTTGCGGGGGAAAAGACGTGGAGTGAAAGGTGAAGCCTGACAGAAAGCCTAGCAGAGAGGTCGTGAGAGGATCGGGCTGTGTGTGCTGCCTCATGAATTGAGGTCTTGACACAGAGACCTGGTATCAGGTACCATGAAGTCAGGGGCTGAGCAACATACCCAGATTGGGTGACAGGCCATGTGGCAGCCTGTGGGTCAGTGTCTGTAATGCTTGACTACTAAGCCCCAGGTGCAGCTTAAGGACTGTACTAAACTAGGCTACCACAGGTATTAAATCCTGAGTGCATCAAATGCAAATAATTGCAGTTAGGCAGATGAGCAAAAAAAGCTTAGTGAAGAGTCTCTTGTGCTTAGAAGCTCTCTGCTCGTGCAATGCCTTGGAGTGTCTGCTACTGCTCTTTGCCAGCATCCTGCTAACCAAACTGATCTAGGAGAGAGCTGGAGCTGAGACTGATGGGGCATTGGAGAACCTGCTGGAAGGTAAAGAAGTCCTGTGTGCTGTGGGGAACTGTGAGCCTGGACAGGCTGCCCAGGTTTGGGGGCTGGCTCTGTGACTGACAGTGCTGCCCTGGTGCAGCTCAGTGAACAGCCTGCACAGCTGAGGCCTTCCTTAGCCAAATGCTGCTCCACTGCTGGAACGTGATCCCTGTTGGCCAATCCATCAGCAGGCTGCATTTGCTGCTCCTTCAACAGCTGAGCACTTGGGCCAGCTGCTTGGGTAGGGGTAATACCACTCTGGGAGGATTTGAGCCATTCCAGGCTTTTCATGGAAAGGCTGTTGCCTTCATGTCAGCAACACTGTCCTGACCTCTACTGCAGCAGCTGCCCAGAGCTGGGCATCCCCATGGGAGATGGCAGGAGCCTGGCCATGCTGCAGGACAGGCATGGATAATGGTGTTTTTAATTCCTGTCCTGCATCTACTGCATTATTTAAGGGATAGGTTAGTTTTTAGAGGCTGGGATGCCCTTACTAGAAAAAGGATGAAGGAAGTCTTGCCAATGCTTTGCCTTGTCAAGTCTTGAGGTTGTTTTGCAGGGTATTTGGGGTGGGGAGTTAGGGAAAGGAGGATGGTTTTTGTCTTGTTTCCCCCTCTGTCACATTACCTGGTGGAAGGTAGCTCAGTGAAGTGTACAACACTGAGAAGGTAGCTGGGGCACAGGGGAGCTTACAGCTGGTCTGTGGGTGTCTGCTTCTGACTGCCCTGGTCAGGTGAGGTCTGTGTCTCACAACTGACAAGAATAAAGCTAATCTCATTTTTTTGCCCTTAAGCTGGCAGTCCTGGTTGCCAGGAAGGCTGGTCCCAAGTGTTCCTGACTGCTGTGCTCAGGGTACAAACAGTGCCCTCAAGGGGGCTACCCCCCTCCTGGACTTTCCACAAGAATTAATTAGGCTTATCCTGCTTTTTAGCACTAGCAGTTACCACTAAGGAGACCACAAAACAGGAGAAAGGGTAGGAAGGAAGCATCCCTTTGCCAGCACTTCCTGCTGTTTGAGTTTTGTTCTCCTATGTCCCAGAGCTATAAATAATCCTGTTCCTCTAAGTGACACCAGGAAATGCAGAGTGCCCTGGCTGGCTCCTGGAGTGGTGACAAGACTTTCTCTCCTGCTGGAGTGATTGGCAAAGCCAGAACACTGTACCCTGATGCAGGCAGAGAGATGGTAACAGTGAATGGGAAAGCAGGGAGCAGGAAACACCACAGCATGGCGTAAAGATGCAGATTTTTTTTGTTTGGGGTTTTTTTTGTGTGTTTTTTTTTTTTTTTTAATTTAAATCCCGCATAGTGTGCAGTCACCATTGTATTTCCTTACAGCATCATGGCAAGGGAAATCGGACCTCAAAACTCCCTGAGAAGCAGCTGTGAGGCCTTGTGTTACAACATGGAGATTTAGTTGGGTATGAGGAAAAATGTCTGCAGTGGAACAGCTGCCCAGGGAAGTGGTGGAGCCACTATATCTGCAGGTATTTCAAAGAAGTGGACGGACACAGTGGTGGATTTAGTGGTGTTAGGTTAACTGTTGCACTTGATCTTAAGGGTCTTTTCTAATCTAAATGATTCTATCAATACAGATTAATTGATGTATGTTTTCACCTCACACTTATGGAGAAGAGAACAAATAACTAACTTTAAAATAAAAAAGTTTGGAAACAGTAGATAGGACAGGAGTTAAAATCTCAGGCAGTACCTAGAAAAGTAGTGATGTCTAAGACAAACCAGCAGCTTTGTCTTCTCAAAAAATAACTTCTCCTTGAGCAGTTCACATTAACTTCACTTGACAGAAATAGGCCATTTGAGTGACTCTGTGGCTATGCGAGCCTGCATGTGACACTGATTGTCCCAGCCTCAAAAGACAGTGGGAGGACACTGTGCACCCAGAAAGAGTGTGTGGGGTAAGTGTGTGCTTGGGAAGCTGAGGGGCAGTCCAGGTTGAGGTGGGGCGTGGGAAACTACCAGGGTCTTTTCCCATAGAATTTACAAACAAAGTGGCGCACGACAATTTCTTCCAAACAAAACAAATACGAAATTAACAGACTTCCACTGTACAAAGCGACAAGGTGACCAGGTCTGCAAGAGGTGGCAGTCCTGTTCTTCCCTCATCTCCTCCCCTCCTGCTCCCTCAGACCCAGTTTCAACACTTAGTAACCAAAAGGAACTTTATCGCTCATTTTCAGAAAGTCACCTTGAAACTTTACACTACATTACCTCATAACTGCCCCATTTTGGGGCAGCACACAAGAAATGGTAAGCACACAATTTCCCTTTCCTCTGGTGTGATGGAGGTCTGGGCAACACAAAACTGGATGCTACTGGAGTGGGATATCCTTTGGATCAGATAAGTACAAACTCTGTATCTGTCCTGTCTGTTCCTTTTGGACAGGAGCCAAAGGATGAAGGCAAGTTCTGCCAGGCTGAGACCCCCTCACATGCCAGGGCACTTCCTCACTTTGGATGCCAACACCCAAAGCACCTACTTTCCAACAATTTTGGTGTTTTCCCCCTTCAACCCTGACCCAACTGCTCCACAGCAGGTCATGCTGCCCCATAAAGGAAAAAAAAAAAAGTACAAAAATACAAATTTACCCACCTTTTCTCCACAGAATCAGGCTGAGGTGCGCGTCCTCCTGCAGTGCCTCACGTGTGGGGTCCCCTCAGGCTGCCCCCCGAGCCCTGCTGTCCCTTGTTAACCCCGATTAACCACAGGTGTTAGCCATATAAACACCTGGAGGGGTGGGCAGGGAGCCCCTGTGGTGATTTCTGGAGGTTTGGGTGGGTTTCTGAGGTGTTGGTGAGGGCTGGGTGCCAGGGGTGTCCTGGAGCTCCTGGCCCCGCAGGGCTCCCCTCACAGCCCCCTAAGATGGCGGCGGGGGGCCTCAGGCGCCCTCGCCCTTCGTGAGGTAAAATGGCGCCAAGAAACCCCCAGGGAGGGCCACGAGAAGCTTCTGCGCAGAGCCCCCTTCCTACCCCAAAACCGCCCCCTGCAGCTTCTCGTCTTCCCATTTCACCCTCTCCAAACGGCCCTGGATACCTTTTATTAATCACAATCTTATTTTTCCTCAGCAAAATTGCAACAATCTGTGCAAAAGCAGGTCCCTCATAAGCAGCTTCCTCAATACTTGGTCATTCTTTCACCAGCTCTTGCCTACCCCAGCTGGATTATGTGCTTTTGTTGTTAGCTTTTTTTTTTTTAATTTTTATTTTGCATTTCAGTCCTCAAAAATAACTTAGTGATGAAACAAATAAGAATTTAAAAAGTTACGGATGGCTTTTCTCATTATGCTTTAAGTCTCCTTAGCAGAAGGGCATGGCCTCAGGCTGCAAATCATAGAGGAAAAAAGTTTCCTGGCTCACATGTACCCTATTTTCTCTTTAGTGTAGGGGAAAACAAGCCCTTCTTCCTAATCCCGAATCCCAAACCAGGCAGAGCTGTGCGGATGCCCCCCTCCAGCCCCTCTGAGGGTGCTGAGCCTGGCCGGCTCCATCTCCCTGACATCTTGAAACAGGCACCAAGAAAGCAGATTTTTGCAAGGATTTTTGGCACTGGTGCACACCAAGCAGGACAAAAGCTGGCCACAAACACATTTAGTTGCACAATACAAAGGATGATTGTTTAGCAACACACTGCTAGAAAAACCCTGTAAGGCACCAGGGGTGTCTGACACTTAGTCTATGTGCAGAGGCACAAGCAGCAGTTCTGTAGGAACACAGCCAAACCATAAAGCTGTGCCGTGGTCAGCACACATCCCCTCTGCAGGGATAAAAAGGAACAAACAGCTCTTATATAAACACCAATTTGGAAAAACCTGGGATGGGGTCTCTATGTCTGCCTTAGTTTGCTTACACTGATTTAAAGCCTGGGCTGTCTGATGAAATGGTTGCTTTGTTTCCCATTTTGCAGATGACAAGTCACCACACCTTTTAATACTCAGGATTTGTGTGGAGTATGGAATGCTATCCAGTTTGCTTTACTTGCTTTTCTTAATTACCAGCCTAAACAATCACGACAGCAGCTGAGTTGTGAAGATGATGGATCAGGCCTGACGCATAAACTGTTTTGGTGCTCCGCATTTGACTAATTTTTTTTTTATAGGTAACCTTCACAAAAGATCTTGTGTGTAAACTTAGAGCCCACAGAACCTGGTATGTAAACACTCTTTACTGGATTTAGTCTTGAGGAAAGCATCTGACGTGAATTCCTTGTGACCATCAATTGCCCAAGGGCTCTGAGTAAAAAAAGCCAATTTTAAGTTGGATGACTAGATTTTCTCAGCGCTTGTATCATGTGGCACAGCAGAGCAGACCGTGGGTGCAGCATGTTGCTAAAAGCATCTGAGTGTTGAGAGGGTTTAAAAGACCTGCTTTGACTGTAGACAATAATTTAAGCAATGTGGACTCAGGAAAAACGCTGTGTTCCAACTAATGCGCAAATGTATAATATGGTGAGGTGCCCAGTTGTTTCTGTACAAGATTTTGCTTGAAACTAGTATTTCTAGTCTGTTATAAGTGCAACTGCTTTATCCTCACCAGGGTTTTCCTCAAGGCACCGAAGGGAGACTGTGCATTCCTGCTGTGACAGGCATCACCCGTGGCCACCTGAGGGGGGCTGTCACAAGATCCTTCAACAGTCCGTGACTTCCCTGGAGATGGCTTTGGACAAGGCACTTGACTCGGGTACCCTACACTGACTTGAAGGAGCCCCACTGTCACCTATAGACAGAGGCCACCCAGGCAAGTCCACACAGCAGGGTGGGAAGTGGGGCATTCCACTCCAATGTCCCAAATGGATGTTTTCAGATAGAAATAAGGCTCATTTTTAGCAAATAAACGCCAACTGTTTGAGAACAGTGCTTGCTGTGTTTGGTGTGCCAGCTTTCTCTCCTGCAAACACTTAAATACAGGTTCAGATCTAAGAACCTCACATAGCCAGACCCAAAATGCAGATTTGTACTAGGAATTTTACAAGGACTGGACAGTAAGTGTAGAATGGTGTCCCCGGTATCCATGTCCCATGAAATCATTTCCTCACTCTGGGAAATGGGTTTCCATTATCCTCTAGTTTTCATAACAAAAAGAGAAAAGCAAGGTGGGATAAAGAGCAATGAATATGTTCCCCTTTTTGCCAGAGGTACTGAGAAGTAAACCTTCAGGTTTGGCCAATGCTTAATCACCTTTAAATACGTGTCAAGATGTGCTGCTACCAACCTCAGCAAACCTGGCAGTTAGGGGAGTGATTTTTGAACAAAATTAGGTAAAGATAGTTCGTGCTTGCCCCAGAAGCATGGGCTTGAACACAATTTTCACCTGAAAATACAAGCTGTTATAAAAATGTCAGTGACTACCACTTGCCTCATTAGCTGATGCTTCTATGTACAATGGGAGCACAGTGTAGGATGGAAGAGTGGTTGCAAAAAAAAGAATCTGAATTAAACCAGCTTTTAAATCTAATAAACTAAGCTGCAGTAGAGAGCAGGAATTCTTTTAGGGTGAATTAAATGTGTTGATTGGATTGAAACAGCTCCCCCCGCTGTTTCCCTGAAACTTCACTCAAATAATTATTCCTGAATGACCCTAAAGATATTTTTCTTTCTAGTTTTGCTTTGATTTGGCTATTAAGGCATAAAAATCAGTTCTGCTGCTTCAGGTTGTCATGAAATGCGGCATGAGCCTGAACAGTGTTCAAACTGAGAAGGAACGTACTTTACAGCAAGTGCTTGGGTGCACCGTTATCATTTCATGTGCATCATTTCCGTGGGCAGGAAGAAAGTGTTGGATTTCAAGTTAATGCCTCTTGTAGCTTGTAAGATAATTCCTGATGAAGTGTGTTGAGACAAACGAGGTATTGCTGTATGGAAAAAAAAAAAGTCCTAGTGTACCTCATCCCCTCACAAGGCCAGGCCTACAAATCCTGTCAGTAGAGATCCCTGACACATCTCAGGGAAACCCTTCAGGCTGCAACAGAAGCACGAATCACAGTTCTGATGATTCAAAACAAAGAATTCCCCCCCTGTTCCTGCAGCGAGTTCCTTACTTCCGGCTAACTTGGATTCCTGAAACGCAGGTTGCCATAAAGATGTTTAAACTCCAGATTCGGAGGATCACGAGATTCAGAAGAGGAAAGACTGTGTTTTCCTGGCCAAAATCTCCTTCACAAGGCCACTTAATGGTATATTTAGCATGTGTTGAAACAGGGTGAAGCTGCTTCTGGTAGCCCTTTATTATATTAAAAAACAACCACAACAACAGCAACAAAACCACGATGAGATGTTCCAAGCTACTGCATGACTATCTTTGGGGTTCCCTCTTTTTGTTAAGGTCTTCATAAAATACAAAATTAAATGTCTTTTTCTACATACAGAACAAAGTAGAATCAAGTAACTGATGAGAGTATGTACAAAAACTTACACATTCTGTCTTGTTCTTTAAAAAATATAAATATCAATAATGTTCAGTAAAATCGGTTGGTTTTATTTTTAAGGCTTCATTCTTTTAGATCCTTCATTATTTAATGAGGTGCCAGGTAAGCAGGAAAGGGCAGGAAGAGAGGAGGTCATGTGTTTTATTAAAGGTCATGTGTTTAATTCTTGTGAGACTCTTCCTCATTTCTGGCAGGAGGAGATCTCCCTCCACATTGATTTAAGTTTCCAGGAAGCAGAGGTGGAAGGAAAGGAAAACAAAACCTTTATTATTGCTATTTTTTTTTCCTTCATTAAAATCTTGTTTTAAACCTGTCTCCTTTCATTGTCTTTTTTAGAGAACCATCTGGCAAGTATTTGGATTAAACAGACTGGTGGACCTGGGACAGGTTAGAGTGAGGAAGAAGCTGCTGGAGGTGTTTTACCACCGACTCCTGCAGAGGTAGCAAGTGCTGCAGCCAGGGCAGCTGCTGCCGCTGCATCCCTGGGTGTGAAGTCTGTGGGGAGGCTTTCCATGAGGCACTTGAGCTGCTCCTGGCCCAGTTTGATTTTATCGTCCAGCTCCCGCTGCTCGATGAGGAGCGCTGACTTCATCTTCACAAAGTGCTGGTAATCCTGAAGCTGCTCCTCGGAGAGGTAGTTGCCCAGGATATCCAAGACCACCCGTTCCCGACGGTCAAGGTTTTCCTTGAGTTCCCGGGCGTCTTCGTGCTGGCCAGCCAGCAGCTTCCTCTTCTCGTTCAGCGAGCTCTGCACACACCAGAGAGAGCCCTTCAGTACTAGCAGCATGAAAATCCCTGCTTCCCCCCCCCGCTTCCTCACAGCACCACCTCTGGGGCTGGCTGCTAAGCTCCCAGACATGCAGTCAAAAGCCTGGGAGAGGAGGATGAATCCCTCATTATGGATTGAACGTGAATCCCACTGAATGAGACTCTGAATGTTCTAGTCAATGGGAGGCAGAAAGTGCTCCAAGGAAGTCAGTAAAATTTGCCTGAAAGCAACAACTACCAGGAAAATCCAGCTTTGTCTTTTCAAAAAGCACCTGAAGAAAGTTAAAATGTGGCTTTAACTGAGTGGGTTATTCCAGGAGGCACAGCACCACCCATGCTCTCCTCCAGCCACGGGGCACAGAGAGGCTGTCCCCAGCACGGCCCTTCTGTGGCGAGACAGAGCTGCAGAATCCCCGACACTTATACAAACCGGGATCGAGGTTCCCAGGGACAAACCCTGCATTTGCTACTGCTCCTAAATAAGCTCCAAGACACCTGTGCTGCCCTCCTCGCAGCCCTTGGAAGTCCTTGTAGGGTATGCTGTTGTGATGGCTGCTGCTGCCCCAAATCCCAGCAAGGCCAGGACACCACAGATACATACCCGCTCCTCACTGTTGGCATTTTCCCCCAGACTATTCAGGACATTCTCCACACGGGCCAGGCGTCCCGAGAGGGAGAGCAAGAGGTTCACCACCTTATCCAGATCACCAATGAACATCTTGTACTTGTCAAACTCGTTGGGTTTGCACAGCGTGCTGATCAACAGCTCCACCTCCTCTCCGAGGGCGTTATTCATCTTAATGTCTGCGAGCAGGCCCTCCTTGGCTTCCTTCAGGATTTCCAGTTTGTGGGTCAAGCTCCCGATGAGCTCAGCCTGTCAGAGGGGAAACACATTGCTACCATCACCCTGATCACATGGATGACGACAACAAGAGGATATGGCTGTGGTTCCTGAAGAGCAGGGTCATGTCAGCAACAGCTGACAAAGAAGACATTAAGGAGGAAATGGAGAGAACACTGGAATTCCTCATCTAGGACATAATCCAGGTAGCTGATGAGATTGTGTGAACGTTTATAGAAGAGATCTCAGATTTGGTGTACCATGTTCTGATGCCCAGCTACCTACAGCAGAACGATGTATGTTCTTTGAAACCTCCAAGTGAAAAGAGCTGTGGCCACGTCTCCGGCATGTTCCCCACTCCCTGCCCCAGCCTGAAACGTCTTGAACTGTACAAAACAACTGCCTCCCATTTGGAGACATCAATGAAGAGTTTACACCAACGATGCTCTAAGTTTACTCAGTGTCTGAGCAAAGACACAGAGAGCACAAACCCGTTTTGAGAAAAATGCTGGCAACTATTTCCTTGTCAAAGAAAAGGAGGCCCCAGGCTTCGGTTACTCCACAAACAGCACTGCTGCACATGTGCCCGAGATCCTAATTTCTGTTAGGATGTAGTGGAAAGACATATGCAAAAGCAAATCTGTGGCCTGGGGCTTGCAATTCTTACTTCCATTTATCCAGAACTGCGAGCAGGAAAAGCTCTTCCTACAGGGGGTGAGGATTTTCAGTGTCTCCAGCTTGTGCACTGCTGAGGCCCCGTTACCCCTGTGTTAATATGCTGTGAAGATATTGTCTCACACTCCTGTTTCCATCCAAAGCGAGTGTCACTGCAGGCAGGAGGCAGTCTGCTCCAGAGGAAGAAGGATCTTCAAACACCAGTGAGGCAGGGGGGATCACTGAGCTGGCCCTGGTGCCCAGGGTGGCCTCTCAGTGGGGTCCCAAGGCTGGGCTGGCAGTGGGAAGCACACGGCAGTGTATGGCCAGGCACCACTAGATGGAACACTTGGCGTGCACTACAGCCGGCTCTCAGCTACCACACACATGCAGAGGCTGAACAAAAGGTGAGGAATATTCCCTTAAAATAAACATCAGCTCCCCGGAATGACCACTAAGTCACTCCATTGGTGCAGGGGAGTTCAGGGGCAGAGCGAGCAAAGGTGGTACTAATTCAAAAGAAACTCCTTTCTGTGGATTCTCCCTTCAGCAGTACCCAGAGACAAAGCCTAACCCTTGTCCTTCCCAGGGGCTATGATGCTGTTCCTCCCTGCTCCAGGAGCTTTGCCATCCAAAGCAGGAGGCAGGGACTGCTGGGAGTGAGGTACCTTTGTTCTGAAGGCAGGGGAGCTGGAGGTGCCTTTGAAATACTTTTGTGTTCGTTAATCAGTGACTCTCCTGCAATCCCAAATGCCAACCAACCTCTGCATGCTTAGAGTGCAAATGAGCTTGGTTTAGCCACATGACCTCCCAGAGGAGCTGCTTCTCAGGTAACCCTCGTGCAAATGTTTCTTGCACACAGACTATGAGCACATACACCAGGCAGATCGTGCTGCCTGGGCCTAATCACTCCCATCTGTTTCTGGTTTTCCATGCAAATGTAACCTTTAAGGCCTGGGACTTACCCTCCATGGCAGGCTCACAGCTACTTGCAAGCCTGTCAGATGCTTGCAGCATCTTCATCCTGTTTAGTCACTCCCAATCCCTGTGACTCCTTGGGATTTGGAAGCTAGGCAACATGCCTGTAATTACCAGGTAACTAATGTGAGACAACCACAGGGGCAAATTAGAAGGCCCTGTAAAAGCCCTGGAAGGCAGAGCACAGAAGTCTCCGGAGAGAACTGGAGGGGCCGTTCCACAGTGAAATGTAGCCCCAATGAGAGAGGAAAATGTTTCCTCCGCTCCTGCCCTGCTCTCTTCCCTCCCAAGCCATCATGTGGAGGTTGAACCACCGAGATGCCCGTGGCTTTCAGTGGGTCAGAGAAACAATGAAGTGTGGGCGACAAAGAGAAACAAACATTTCTTTGGAAGCAATAAGTACAGACAGCATGTGAAATGGCTGAACTGGCTTCACTGAAGAGGAAAATCCTGGGGGAAAACCTCCTGCCCTCAGACAGTGCAGTCACTAGCTAGACTCTATTCCTGTTTCCAACCTGAGCTGGCCTTGCTCAAGTTGTTTCACCTCTCCCTCTTCCTTCCTTGCTACAGGACTGGGACTGCTCCTTGCAGCCTGTACACCCAGCATTTGGCATGGTACAGGCCTGCCTTGGGGTGCTGCAAGATTTGTACTCAATTTGCAGTGAGTACTCAGATCAACCCTCTTCATTCAGTTTGGGTCACTCTAATGAAGCTTCACCGGCGGCCTAAACGCTCCCACGCAACTTGAGAGCTGCCAAATAGAAATGCACGTCACTTGAGGGCTTATTGTTATTTCAGGAATGTAAGCAGCCAATGGTGGTGTGTGCTGAATTTACCTTCTTCTCATTGATGTCCAGCAGCTCCTCTTCGTCACCTACTTCTTCTGGCAAGTCCTTGATTTTATTCAGCAGCTCTGCTTTGGGTGCTGAAACGCTGTAATAAGCGGGACAGGTGACCAGGGTGACAGGAGCTTCCTTTTCCTCTCTCCTACACCACAGTGAAGAAAAAGCAGGAGGTCAGTCCAAGCCTGACTTTTCCCCAAGCCTAGATCCATGGTTTTCCAGCACTGCCTGTTTGGTACCTTCCCGGTGTTATTACCCCACAAGGACAAGGCAGATTCCTGCCACCAGAGGGTGCGTGTCAGCTGCTGTCACAGCCCCTGGGTTTAAAGGTGACTGGTTACAGCTCTGCACAGGGTTTACCTTGCTAGGGGTCGGTCAGCACAGCTCGGCTGGAGGTGGCCAGACTAGCTATCTCACCTGGCATCCAGCAGTACAACCGATTCCTGGATGGTTCTCCAGCTGCCACTTGGCAGCTTCTATCTTAAAAAACCCCACACTGAAGGACTTGGGCTGACCTTGCAGTGTATAGGTCCCCTCAAGCCTCCTTCCAAAATTTGGCCTCTTGTTATCTTTCTGCCTGCCATTATTTTCATCTAGATTTTACTCCTGTATCTGTTCCTGCACTTCGGACTGAATTGCTTCAGCTTGCAAAGGTCTAGAGAGCAAAAATCAATTAACATCTCCTGGGCTGGTTCATCTTTTGCCCTGTTACCGAGCTCAGCATTGCTTTCCACACAGCCCAGCTCATGAGAAAGGGTGTTTGGAACTGCCCTGCCAGGCTCTGCAGCTGGGAACTGTGGAACTCGCTCTCCACCAGAGCCCACCTGTAGAGATGCAGAGACTGTGCACAGGTTGGCCTTAAAAGTGAGGGAGCAGAGAGCTGTGCCAGCCGTCACCCCAGTCCCGCAGTGCTTACGTGTCCTCCCCGACAGCTGCCCTGCTGACTTGCTTCTGCGACATCTTCCTCTTCATGTTGTTCTCCTTCAGCAAGCTGGTTCCACTGGGGAAAATCCCTTCCATTAAGTCCATGGTAGTCTTCATTTTGGAATCTGGATCCAGGATATCTGCCAGAGACTTGTCTTTGTGGACAATTTCTTTTGCCAGAGCCTCTGACTTAATATCCTCTGGGGTCTTCTTCTTTGCCTTCACTGGAGGTGCTGTGCTGAGTATCCCAGAGTCCAGGCTGGTGTTTTCCGACTCTGGCTCTCTGGGGTCACCTTCAGGCTGAGTAATGTGCTGTGTGTCAGTGCTTTGAGGGCCTCCAGAAGCGGCAGGTGACTGGTGCTGCTGGTCCGCAGCAGATGGAGAGCTAGTCCTCTTTGATGCAGTTGGTGAGAGGGGCCAGTTATTTTCACCGATACTGGTGCCCAACCCTCTGATCTCCCTCTCAGCTGTGGCTTTGGGAAAGCTTTTGAAGCTGCTATGGAAAGAAAGATTCTGTGAGATGAAGATAAACCTACCACTCAGGACCATTGTGAACACATGGTGAAGGTCTACAACAAGTAAGTTTTCCTTCTCTCTCATTTTTGTGTCTCACTTCTCATTCCAACACAGAAGGGCACACACTGTGAAGCTCCTGGCACCAGAAGCATTTAATGCCCTCAGCCTGGACACTGCTGGATTGTATTTCCAACACAAAAAGAACTAGTGAGTAACAAGTCACTTTGTTTTCTGCTGACAGTGGGGGGACATTGTGTCTCCCTACCTGGAAGTGCCATCCTGAGCAGCCCCTACCTATTTGTCCTTGTCATGTTGGAAAAGCCAGTCACTGCTATAGCGCCGGCCAGATTGTTTCTGGATGGATATTAGAGCAGCCCCCTGGGAGTTAAACCAGCTGGGTACCTAGCCCAAAGTCCCATCCTTCAGGAGAGTTTCCCTATGCAGCATGACTGTGACATATTTGTGTTGTCACTTCTTGGCAGATGGTCACTGTTTCATAACAGCATTGTTTTGTGCCAGGACTAAAATGCATTCTGGGGGATTCTAACTGTTTGGATAAACCCATCATGGATTTTCACAGCTGCCTCTCAAAAACCAGTAACCAGAAGGAGTCAGCAGCTATTCCAACTCCTCATGCTGAAGTGAGTCGGAAGTGACCCCCACTGAAATCCGCAGGGAGAGCCAGAGCAGGACACTTTCTCTTCCATAACGCCCTTTCCTGGGGGTCATAGGAGAGCACATGCCAGTGGACAGTGCTGGTGGCCCACCAAGCTTTTTGCCCTGGCCTGGCCATGTCGTTTGACGATGCTCTTGGCATCCAGGCAGTGAGTCTGTCTGTCTGTCCCTGTGCCCATACAGCACACTCCCTGCCCGGCTGGCACCCAGGGGGTCTCTCGGCACAGGGGGTCATTGCCAGCTGTCTGAGCCCCGCATATCTTACTGTATATGGCCCTGCACCCCCCAGACGCCGCGTTCCAGCCTGCCCTTACCTCGTGCTGGCCTCCTCTGGGAGCCGGGGGGATTTGTCTCCAGCTGCCCTGTTCCCCTCAAGCGCCAAGGCTGTGGGGGGAGGTGGGAATTCCCCCGTGCTGTTGGCAGAAGTGCAAGAGCTGAGCTCGGGAAGAGGGTGGGACGGCAGCGTCGGGGAGAAGGGCGGCTGGGAAGGCGCGATGAACACCTCGTCGTCCCCCTCGTCCTGCAGCGAGGGTGGGGGCGTGAGCTGCAGCCCCGACTCCGAGATCCGCAGCTGAGTGGTCGCCTGGGGAGAAGGAGTCTCGGGGTCGGAAGAAGTGCTGCTCTGTGTTGGTAGGGACTGCCACCTCTGGGAGAGCTTGGGCCCAGCTGCTGGGGGAGACACCACGGCCCTCGTGGAGCTGTTGTCCTTGACTGGAGGAGCCCATGCCGCTTTGGGGGGCAGGGATCTGTGGAGCAGCCCAGCCTTCCTTCTCCACACCATTTCTTCCATGGGAGTCTCCGGGGATCTATGCTGCACAGCATCCAAGGGCTGTGCCTGGATGTTCCCATTGCCCTCAGGGGGAAGAGCCTCTCGTTTGGCATGGTGCTGTCTCAGCGCCTGGCCCTCGCCTGTGCTCTGGAAGTCTGAGGGAGTCTGGGTGGGCGTGTTAGGAGAGGGCTGGCCAGATCCAGGAGGAGTAAGGTTAAGGAACAAGGGTTTAAAGCCTTGCTTTTGCTCAGGATAGTGACTCCTTGCCTCTGTTGGAGCTGGGAAAAATGCAGAAGTCCTGCTATCTGGCCTGGAAAGTTCTGAGAGCTTGTGGTTCTCTGTCAGCGTGGCAGACCCAGCAACAACATCGCTGCTGCGGGGAGGGTGGGGGTAGTAACTGGTGAATGCCAGTCTCTCTGAGTGGCTTCTTTCTTTCTTGCTGAAAGACCTAAACACCAAGAGACAGACCATGGTAAGATTAACAACTAATCAATGAGCAGCAAAAGGTCTTGTGCACCTCCTTAATGAATCAATTATCAACCCTACCAGAGGCCAGTGTCTGTGCCTGCTGGTCTAGGTGAGGTGCAGCTCTGCTTTAGAACTGGAATTCAAATCCTGAGCCAGATCCATTTCCACTCACCATTTCCCATCATTCTCATGGTGTGCTACAATACACACGTGGGTAGCAAGCATTACAACAATAACTCAATGGAAAAAAAATTCAGGAAAACCTAATGCCTGGCTTCCTTTCCAGCCTTGGTTTCCATTTGGTTTGTTACAGATGGGTCGAGAAGTAACTTCTGTAAGACAGATTATTTGACATTATCTACCATCCAACTCCACTCTCAATTGCTGGTAATTTTAAGTTCTATGAGCCAAAAATTCCTATAATGTTATCCGGCTCCTGTTGGAAAGGTGCCATTAAAATGATTCAATTGTCCCCAAGAACAAAGCAAGGCCAAAAAATGCACTATTTTGACTGTAGAGAAAATGAAAAAAAACTCCTACAGCCTTGGATTCCTGTTAGAAAACAGAGCTCTCTCAGACAGGCAGGTGTGACAAACCCCAAAGCCAACAGATTGCGTCTGCCAGCGGATGTTAAGGCTGCAAAGCCAGAGCGGTGAGTTATTCCTTCCAGGTCTTTTAGGATGTTCTCATGTGAGTCTGACAAACAGCATCAGGCATTTGGAGTGAGGATCCTGCTCGGAATCCAGCGCCAAACCTACTTGCCTGTACAGCAATTTAGCTGGCAAACAAACCGAGCAGTAATAATGACACCAGCAGATCAGAGGGAAGATGGCCTGAAAACATGAGGCTGAACCATAAACCAATAAAACACAATAAAGCTCTACTGACAATATATTTTTTGTTCTTGAGATGGATGCATTGTTCAAACGCTCCCAACACTGCCAATCTGTGATGCTGGAGACTTGGGCCCCAGATTTGTTCCCAGATGTACTGGTACAAATTAAGAATAACTCTGTCAAAAACATGGGTCGTTCTGGCTTTATTCTGGTGTGACTGAGAACAGAATTTGGCAGCCTGTGCCTGGGGCTGGGGAAACTTCCCAGACAGGCTGCTCTTGGTATTGTCTGTGGTTCCTGGACAGTAGCAGTGTGTATTCTTTTCAGATGCTCAGTGTTTGTCAGGAACACCAGATGGTAATTCTCTAATTCAAAGATCTCTCCTACTGTGGAAGCAACTGTGGATTCTAAAACTGATGGAGCAACACCCATTCCCAATATTGTGTGGCACCTGGGGAGCAGTGGGAGAGCACGTGACTGGACCAAGTGCTTGCTGACCAGGGTTTTTTCCTGACTTCACCATCTGACAGTTTTCTTCCTCCTCAAGCAAGAGCCGTGGGAGGGGTGCTCCCATCTCCTCTGCAGCACATTAGGCAGCTGTGTCCCAAGGAAACCGAGAAACATAACCTGTGCTGCCTGGCGTTGCTTCCCTGCATGGAGAACGCTTCTCCTATCCTCATTTTATCTTTTGGGAAATCCAGTTTCGAGCAAAAAGGGAAAGCAAGCTCCTGTCTCCCAGCAGAAATGTGCTTGCGAAGCATGAGGGATGCCTGCGCAGCAGAAACATCACAAAACTGCTAATAACCAAAAATCTTTGTGCAGTGAAGCAGGAAAATGAGAAACCTGCATTTCGTGCCCCAATAAACTTGTTTTCAGTCTGGGTGTTCAATCCCATTACTTGGAAAATAGGTTGGGGAAAGAAAGAAATAAAGGAAGCTGCAAGAAGTGATTGAGCAGCAGGATGAAATGCCATTTCCAGCAAAAACAGGGAGGCAGGAGCAACTTAAACAGCTGCATTGTTGTCTTAGGAAAAAACATGGAAGTAGTTATTCCAAATCACAGCAAATGGGTGTGTTTTAAAAAAACATAAAAGGATGTGCCTGAAGGTAGATAGGGTCCCTTTGAAACATTTATGTCTTCTCAGGGGCAAAAGTGGCCAGAAGTAGGACCCAGCCAGAGCGGGAGCCTTCCCCTGCTTCCAGCTGTCACTCTGTGCCCCAGAGCTGTGTGGAGAAACCTTCGGAGACAGCAGTGTTAACTCCCACTGTGAGCACAGAGCGGGCTGGCATTTACTGCAAGTTTGTGAGGAACAGAGCTCCTTTGTGAACAATTCTTTTAGTCCCTCTTGATGGTTTTTACTGTAATGGGAGTTGGTTGTTTGGGCATTCAGGGCTTAGGGCAAACATCTATTTATTATTTAAATGTAAATACAGCACGATCAACTTCAGTTCTAGTTAACTCCAATCCACAGCTAAGTGGAGAGTTACATAAGTCCTAAGACTATGAGATTTGTGATTACACTTTTCTATTTTTAAAAACATTTCTCTCTCCCCCTGTTGCTGAGCAAAACATCCTGCCTGCACGAAGAGAAGCAGCCTAAAGGCCAGCTCTCACTGCAGCAAGGTCAGGGAAATCTCCTGGTTTTAATCCATGCAAATGTTCCCTTGCTTTTGGGGAGGCAGCTGGAGGAAACCATCAAGGTATTTTTTTTTCCTTTAGGACCCTTCAGTTATGACGACACATGGCTGTGAATTCCAGCAACACGTTTTGGAAGTTACGTAACTGGAAATTTGCTGCAGAAACGTGGCCCAAGATGACATGAGGAGAACTTGATAGAAAATTAATGTCTGTATAGAAAATAAAGCTCACAGCAACTCCTCCTAAGTGTGCTGGGCACAGCACACCCAGAGCTGTGTTTGGACAGGTGTTTTCCCTACTTTGGCGTGATCTACCTGTTTACACAGACAAACCATGACAACTGCTGATGGCCTGAGCTGATCCTGCAGGCGCAGAGGGGACATGGACACACTCCTACCTGGCTCCTGCGCTGACCACGTAGAAGGGATCCCTCACCATGGGGCCAAATTCACTGCCTTCCCTTCTCAGCAGCTCCTGCAGAACAAAGACAGCATTAGCAGCGAGCAGAAAGCACACAAAATACCAAAACACTGATGGAAATGCCTTCTGAAGCCTGAGACCAAGTTATTCCCCATGGCTATCCATTCCTTCCTATCTCTAAACAAACTCCTGCAGTGACAGTGCAACGTGATTTGTAGGCAGCTTGAAAGGAACATTTAGCACTGTGCACAAGGCCCTCAAAAGCCTACAGTGAGGTAGAGAAGTCCGCTGCTAAACTGGAAATAAACACTTCCCACAAAAAATCTGAAAAGACCACAAATAAACAAATAAATAAAAATTCCTCTGTTGGTTTGGGTTTGATCCCCATGCTTATAGCTGTGGTTTTGCATTGGAGATGGATCAGAAACAAAACTAATGAAAAAAACCCACTTAAACATATACTTCCCTTTCAAACAGACCCTACGGATTGGTGTGTATGTTGGAGGACAAATTAGGATTTAAGAACAGGGTTTTCAAAAAGTGCCTTGCTGTCTATGGGACTAAATCTTCATTCCAGAAGTGGATACAGCTAAATCCCTCTGGGAAAAAAACTGGCTCTCCCCTGTTCTATACTTGAACTAAGACCCTGTAAACAGGTCTGCAGTGCTGTTCACCCTCTTCCTCAAGTTGGTTTCCAACAGGCAGAACCTCTGGTTTGGCTGCTGAACATAGGAACAATTAAAAATGAGCCAAAAGGGGGAACTAAAGATCTCAAGAACTGCCCTGTACATCCTGCCTGAGAGAGTGGCCTGGGGAAAAATGAGCTGGGGCTGTTTGTTGTCCAGCCTGTCATTGGCAAGTACATTTTGGTGATTTTTCTCTCTCTGGATGTCTGGTTTTGTTGCTGCTCTGACTGTTCTGGGAGGCAGAGGAAGGGTCATGGCTTGGCCTTCACCTTAACTCGTTCTGGACCCTTACTGAATGCAAGGCAAGTGTGACAAAATGGCACAGATGAGCCTGATGCCTGGCTGGAGTGGAAAAATACCGATGGTGGGATGAGACAGGAGTGGTTCTGGAAGTGCATACCGGTCACTTGATATTCACAGGCTGCTTTTTTAACTCCCTCTATTTAAAGACGTGGCGTGGGAGCTGAGGGCTGCCGAGGGAGGACGTGGAGAATGGAGCACACAGGGAGTTTGGGAGGGTTGGGCCTGTTTGTGAGGTGCTGCCCAGAGCCTCCTCCATGTCACTTGACTCAGGATCACTTCACTGCACCTGTAGAATCTGTTCTGGGCCAGGAGCAAGTGCAAGAGCAGAAGGAGATGTCCTGGATCTCAGCTGCCTTGTAAATATGCGAGCCCCTCCAAACACTCAGCCTATTTGGAGCGAGGAGCCTGTCCACACATTTTGGTAGTTTGTATCCCTGTTTGTGATGAATGGAGCTGGCATGGAAACAGGGATGGGGCAGCAGATCCACCACTGCTGCAAATCCGTGTGGCTCAAGCAGTTGCAGTTACCTAAATAGGTCTGAACAGATTTCAGCTCAAGAGCTGGTCTAGGCAGTTGTTATTTAAGAATTTAGCCTTGTTCTACTGTTTACCATCCTCAGAGTCAGTCAAATTCCCCATTTGTGACATCAGTGCAATGCTCCCAACCACCAAGCAGGGGACACGGAGCAACCAGAGTCTCTGCTCAGTTTTCTCTGTGATGTTTCCCTCCAGGGCTGGAGGCAAAACATAATGGTTATTTGGCAGTGTCTCTGGCCAGCACTTCCCAGCACTGTCAGGCACAGTGGGAGCCAGGGCAGTTCCAAGCAGACTTTAATCCTCTCTGCTTTGCACCAGGAAAATGGGCTGAGGCAGGACAGCGGCAACAGTGAATCACCACCTTAATGGGTCACCCCACCAGAAAGGTGCTCAGTGCTTCTCCAGTGCTGCTGGCAGGTAAGAACAGGGATGTCCAGCTGAAATGTCCAGAGCAGCAAGGACATGTGCACACTACCAGCATATGCACTGAAATCCCAGCATCCCTGACACCCCTGAAACAGCCCCAGTAGGGAGAAAGTTGAACTCCACCAGCAAGCTTTTAATTTAAGTGCAGTAAACTGTGTCTATCTCAGCAGGCACTGAACCTTGCTCCAGTCAATAGAGTAACTGCCATGCCTGAACATCAGCCTGTTCTCCGACATCCCCTACTCATTCCCTGGATGCAAGAGCCCTGCTTGTGGGTGCACATGAGCCCATTCCCACATACCTGGTGTTTCTTATCCACCGTGGGAGACGATCTGGAACGTACGTGCACAGGGACTGGCTGATTGTCGTACCTATCGAGCAGGTCTTCCACGGACACCGATTTCCCCGACTTCCTGGTGGTGGAGGGTGTTTCAAAGACCTGCTCCCTGTTCCTGTAGCGAGGCTGGCCCTGCACGCCCAGCGGATCTGTCTGTGTGCCTTTGGTGAGCTCCGTCCTGGCTCTGTAATCCCGGCACCTCTCTGCTTTTGGCCGGCTTGTGCCCGAGCTGTCCTGGCGTCCTGCCTTCTCATCTCCACTCGTGTCCAGGTAGTCCATCAGCCCTGGAGGAAGGGTAGAAGACATCCGTCCCGTCCTGGATATCCGCTCTATGGACTCCCTCCGGCGGTAAAGGTTCTGGTCCTGCAGGGAATTCATGCTGGAGGCAGAGGAAAGGCTCTGGCTGTCTGTGCCCCCCACCTGCAGGTAGGAGCTGTGGGAGCGCTCCCTCAGCAGCCCCACATCCTGTGAGGACGGCCGTCTCCCCGTTTTCCGCTCGATGTAGTCGGCGAGGGCGCTCTGCTGGAGCTGCTTGAGCTCAGGCTTGGACAGGCTGGCTGTGGAGGAAGCCTTGCCGTCCCTCTCGAAGATCTTCCGCCGGTCAGCCACCGTGTTCTCCGGGAAGACAAAATGGATGCTCTTCTTCTGGAAGGAGAAGGGCGACGGCTCCCCATCTGAGATGCCCACCTCATTCATCTTCTCCGGCTCCGAGTAGGAGCGCTTCTTCTGCTCTGCCGTCAGCCGCCTGCGGCCCCCAATGCGCAGCACATGCTGCGTCCTGGCGTAGTCCAGGGCGGAGAGGCTGCCTTCCGTGGGCGTGATGCTGTGCCTCTCCTTGGGCGTGTGCGGAGATGGCGCCGCGCTTCTCATGCTCACGTGGGCCGAGGCGGGACGCTGGGGCATCCTCTTGGGAGCGCTCCCGAACGGGGGGCTGATGCGACGGAACGAGGTGGCCCTCAGCACCCTGGACTGGGCATCCTTAATGCTGTTCCTGTAGGCCCTGTTAAATGGCGTGTCCAGCTGTGACCCGTGGGCATCCTGGATGTTGTCCTTCTCAGGCTCTCCTGCCAGCTGGAACGTGCTTTTACTCCGCGGCAGCTGGGCCGCCCTTACTTGCCCCTCATTCTCAGGACACAGGCTGTAGTAGTCACTGGGTCTTGCCTGCTTCACCGAAGCCACCATCTGCAGCTCTACGGGGCGCCAGTCAGCCTCGTCCAGCTTCCCGTTCCTGATGGAGGGGCTGGAGCCCCTGGCCGGCTCTGTGGGCAGCTTGCTCCGCACGTCCTCTGGGCTGAGCAGGGAGCCCCTTGTGCCAGAGGGCTGGCTCATCCTGCTTGGCCCATAGTGCTGGCCGAAGCTGGGAACGCCAGCGCTCTGGGGCCGGGGGGTGCTCTGCTCCCGCTGCTCAAACTTGCTGACCTTCTCCAGCACCGAGCAGCGCGCCTTGCCAGCCTCTGGTTTGCCGTAGGGAAAGCTTTGGGTGCTGCTGGAGCTGAGCCGGCTCCTCCCGAAATCCAAGGTCTTTGGGTGCTGTGGAGAAGGAGGCTCTTTGCACTTTGGCTCGGCAGCATGGAACAGAGTCACGCTCACATCCTCCTCCTGCCTTGTGAAGGCCTGTGGGTCCACATCACTCCACTGTCTGTGGCCCTGTCCCCTGTGATCCTTCTCCTCTTTGCTGCTGCTGTTCAGGAAGGACAGTTTGGTGTTGGAATAACACTCGCCTGGCTGCATTTCTCTTAACTCAGAGCTGCTTTGCCTCCTGGAGCTCTCTGGGATGTTCTGCAGGGAGGAGAAGCTGTACTGCTTGGCCTTGCTGTAACCCCACTGGTGGTGAGCAGCAGCTTCTCTCTCATTTAACTGCGTGTTGCCATTTTTGTCCTCCTGGGATCCAGATGTCCAGTCCTCTTTGGGCTGGTAATGGGATTTTCTCTCACTAGCATCTCTCAGCTGGGGCTGTGGAGCCTGGAAAATGGGTTTGGAGGCCTGGGTGGTACCTGGGGTCTCTCGGTGGCTTTGTGCTGCCTTGTAAAGGGGTAACAGCTCCTCCTTCCGTGACGTAGCCAGGGAGAGCTCCGGGTCTGCCGCGCTGGGAGGTTTCTGCTGGAGAAGTTTGTCTTCCAGCTTCCTCTCAGCTGTGGGGGGCTGGTAGAAGATGGTTGATCTGTTCGTAGTGCTTTGGTTTCCATTCTCATCAAAGCCCAGGGTGCTGCTGGCTGCAGCCTTGTCATAAGAGACTGGGAGGGATGGAGAGTACCCGCTTTCTTTGGCCAGGGCTGGATAAAGCGTCCCGGGATTGCCTGCAGAAGGCTGGGGCACCTGGGCATAGTGCGGCTCTGGGGAGGGCACGGCGTAGACACCAGTGGGCAGCAGGGGCTGCCCCGGCTGGGCTGCCTGGGAATAGCTCTGCTTGGGCTTCATGGTGGGGCTGCTCTCCGGGCTCTTCTCCACCACGGTGTGCAGATGCCCGTCTCCGAAGGGGGGTTTCAGCAGTGGACCCTGGGACAGGGAGCTGATCAGTGGCATCCAGGCCCCTTTAGGCTGGGTCCGGCCAGTCTTGCTCAGATCCAGGCCGGTGCCCGAGCCGGGCCTCTCGTGGTGCCTGATGGCCGCGTAGCTGTCACTGCGAGCGGGAGGCAAGGGGGGTCCCTTGGGGGGCTGGCTCTTGCTGTCGGGCTGTGCCCAGGAGGGAGCCACGCCATGCCGGCCCAGGCCGTGCAGCCTGGCATGGCTGCGGCCGTCCAGCGAGGCCCGGGCATCACTGCTGGGGAGCAGGGAGGGCTTCACCTCGTACTCCTCGGAGATGCGCTGCTGGGCGTCATACACCGTCCGGACGTACCTGATGTCCGCCTGCCTCAGGCCCTCCTGCAGCCCAGCCCGGCACTGCGCGCTGTCTGGAGAGCAGCACTGCTCCTTGCCAAACGGAGCGGCGGGATACTCAGGAATGCTGGAGTTGGTGGAGAAGGAGCTGTAGGCAGAGTCCCTCTTGCTGTGCAGGTGGGAGAGCTGGTCGATGCTGTTGGTGGATTTGGCTGGGGACAGGTGACATGGGTGGTAGCTGGGGGACGAGTGGTCCAAGCTCTCCATGCTGCCCCGGGAGCTGTACTGATCCGGACTCCTCCTCAGATAGCCATGCTCGTAGCCAGAGAGATCGCTGGTGGAGGAGCTGGGGGAGAGTGAGACAGGAGTGAAAACCCACTGACAGCAGAGGAGAGGCACGACTACTTATAAGTGAGCTCAGAAGCAAGATGTTTAGTTTTGAGATGAAAACCCTTATTTGGGCCTTACTCCATCCCCTGTTTGGAGTCATCCCAGTTCACAAAGAGGAACTGCTTGACATTGCAACACATGTCTCTTATTTACCACAGAAGGGTGGGAGGGAAATACAGACAGAAAGACAGCGCATCTCTGGAGCCAGGGAGGATCAACCCCACCCAGCAAACCCATCCAAAGCCCTCGGAAAGCTGAATGAGCACCGACGCCACTGAGAAGGAGAAGAGGAGCACGAGGGGCGTTCTGGGGGGAATCTAATCTCTTTCTTTTTTTCCCATTTCACTTCTTTTTATGGAGATGAGGGCTACGCCCTGGCAGGCTTCCTGGAAATTCAGCTGTCTCAAGGATAGTTTGCTTGCTGCAAGAAAACTAAACAGAAAAGACAGAGGAGAGATGCATGTGTTTGGGCCCAGAGGAAAGTGGGGTGCAGCCATAGACAGTGTCTGAGAACGCCCAGGAATTCTGAAAGCTGCCTCCTCATGTAGCTCAGCAGGTGCAGGTAACACCTTAGCACCTTTTTTGGGATACATGTGTCCAAAGAAGACTTGCCAGAGGTGTGATCAAAAATAAGGATATTCAGAGATCTTTCTATGTGTGGGAAGGGAGCTCCTTGTGCTGGCCACAGTTCTTTTTTTTACACCTCATAAGGGGCCATCACAGATTTCTGTGGAGTTTGCCCTGGCTTAGCTCCCCAACCAGATTCAGGCACATACAGTGAGGATCAAAGAGTGTAACCTGAGGATTTCACTCTTCTTCCCTCTGTTCCCATCTGCCCTTCCTCAGATATCGCTTTCTCTAGTTCCCTGTGCAACTACATGCACTGTCCTGGCAGAGCCACAGAGAAGCAGCAGGAAAGGACAGGCTGTGGCAGGGCAAGGCACAGAGCTGGAAGCTTCCTCCAGATCATATCCCAACCAAGGGATGGATGGTGTGGAGAAGGCTGCTGAGGATGAGGAAGGGCAGAAGGAAGCCTGCTCACAGCAGCTCTGCAGAGGGATGCAGAGGAACGTAGACACAGGCAGGAAGAGATGGCAAATGTTAGGTTAAAGCTGTTTTATCCATTTAAATGCACCACTCTATTTTGGATTCAAGTAACCATCTCCCTGGCAATGCCCAGCATAGCCCTGGCCAGCTGGCCACTAGATGCTCCCCGTGCTCTTCTTCAAGCACCCAGGAGACAGAGCTGTGCTGCCAAAGGCTATGCCAGGAGCTGTGCCTGGGAAGCAAAGCCCCTCGGTGGGAAAGGAGTACGCTCCAGCATGAGCTGTATTGAGGCCACAGACCAACACACATTTTTCCTGCAACCATCCTCTCACTTTTTTCAATGCTCTTTTTTCTCCTTTCTCCCCTCTGTCAAGGCTCAGTCCTGCCTGCAGAAGAAATGATGTCTAAATCCCACAGTCTATAAGGAGAGTTTGAAACCCTTCTGCCTTTCCAGGGAAAATCCTTCAAGGGCAGAATTTAAACTTGTCCCTCCCTCCAGCTGCCCCAGTGCTGAACGTGCCAGAAACAGCCCCAACCTGAAGGGCACTGCTTCCCACATGCCACCTCCCCACCACATCTTCTGTCTCCCTTTCCACAGCTGTGTAGTTCTTACCTGGAGTGGTAGGACTGATGCCAAGGGGTGCCAAGCGTACCCTGAGATATTTGCATCATGCTGGGATCGAGTTGGTTCTCCGCAAGTTTGGTTGAATGCCAGGAGTGAGGTCGGCCTGGAGTTTCACTCCGCCTGGGTGGAAGCAGAAGGATTTTGCACATCAGCAACAGGCCAGCTCCTCCAAGGAAGAGGAATGTGAAGTAGCACCGATATTTAACACCAACATCTAAAACTGCTCATCCTCACTCGTGTTTCACCACTCCATTCTTGTCTATTCCAAGTAAATCCCGCAGCAACCACGGGACGTGTCTGTGACATTCACACAACAGGCTCCCCCTTGGATTTGCAACGCAAGAGGCAAGTGGGTTATCACTGAATGCCAGGGGTCTTCCCCTCTTATCTCCCAGCCAGCCTCACCCCTCAGGGCTGAGCCTGGGGCCCATTCCCAGGGATCAGTTTACAGGCTGGGCTGTGCCTGGATCCACACAATGCAGGGTGGCTGATGTGGTTCTTACGGATGCTGGAAGAGGCTTTCTCCAAAGGTTCCCTTCATTTTAAAGTGAGGACTGGCAAAGCCATGGAAAGAATCATATGCCATGAGGGGGTGGGAGCCTGCACAAGGCTCTTCTGATCTCTCCTGAAAACGCAGAAGAGACGTGACAGCCAAGCTCCAGCAATGCGTGTCCCTCGCATCCCACCCCGGCTGGACAGCTGTCCCCAGGGTGTGTCCCCAGGCACAGCTGGCCCTCAGTGGCTCCAGGCACCAGTGCCAAGGCCTGGCCCCGTGTTAGCTCTGAGGAGAAACAACCCACCAACAGCCTTATTTAAAGCACAGAGTGGTGCAATGGAAAGTCAAAGCAGGGGATTAGTGAGTCCCATGAACAGGCCACACAGACACTCCTTTGCCTCAGCCTTTGGGCTTGTCCTCAGTCCTCTGCTGCTTTCCACAGGGGATCTCTCCCCTGCTCTGCAGTTTCTCACTCTTCCTGTGAGAAGGAGGAGCAGCACTGGACCTGGGTACCACTGCAATGTGACAGCCTGCAGGATAATGCTGACTAAATAAATGCAACAGGAGGACATGACAAACCTTTAAAGTTCTGTCTCACTGAAAATTCACAGTACAGCACATCCTGAACAAGTCAGGAAATAGATTAACATGCCCTTGGCAGACATAACCCAGACACCAAGAGAGGACTCTCCTACTGCCTATGATTGTGAAAAGAAAAGATACAGGAAAGTGCACAAAGTAAAAAATGGTTGTTATGGTCCGGTCCTTTCCCAACACCAGTTAACACTGGCACCCACATGGAAATGAGAGTAAGAAGCAGAACCATTTCTCCAGTGAATTTTCCATGCAGATGTCAGAAGTGCTGGTCATTCTCTCGTCATCTGCTCAAAGAAGAAAGAAAAAGGGACATGCTTTTCCTTTTAACATCTGTTGTGGCAGGATTGTCTCAAGGAAAGAGGTCTGCAGAGAGCAAGCTGAGCCCAGCACCATTTTACCTTTACATGTGTAGGTGTGTTTAAGACAGAGCTCTTCTGTTAAGCTCCTTGCCCACAAAACAAGGAAGCTGGAAACTGCCGAGTGGGAAGTTGACAAAACTGTTTATTAAGAATAAGCCCCATTCTTGCCTTTGTCTCAGGAAGTTGTAGGATTTAAAAGAGCAGAACTGTAATAACAACAACAACAAACCAACCTCATTGCCTTATTTTTTATATATTCCCAAGAGCTGCACCCGGAGGGTACTCGCAAAGGTGTCTGGACAATCTTATTACTAAAAAATTCCCCACTTCAGATAATAGAGAAAGCGATCCCTCTATTGTAAGTGCCAAGGCTGGAAAAAGAGACTCCTGGTTCCTCATGGACACCTCCAGTGATCAGATAACCTGGGCATCCAGGTCAGGCTGGCACCACGACAAATGCCTGGGAGAGAAGATACCTGGGGAAATCAGTGGACCGTGATGCAATGTTGGCACCTAAATGGCAGCTATAACACTGATTGCAGACCTGATACTGCCAAATTCACCCTGTACACTGGAAAACCAAAGGGAAAAGGAGAGTCTTTAATCTTGTCCAGCTGCTGTTATCTGGGTGCTCCCTGCTGCTACGCTGGTCCCAGCATTTGCAGGCAGAAACGTGCCCGGCCCATTAGAGGCTCCTCGAGGCAGCCTGGCACAGGCTGGATGCAGTCTGGGCTGCAAGGACCACGCTCACATCTCTGAGGCCCTTCACGGGTAACAGCTCTGCAGCTTGCTCTTATTAGGAAGAGCTGACCGTGCTCTTCTCTGTAATCTCTGGGTTTTATACTTTGTATGCAAAACAGGAATGGAACTTTACCAAGACACCTTGGCACAAACACTGCAAATGAATCAGCATCAGAGCCTTTCTTCACAGTGTAACTGAAAGGTTGAGTTCTCTTTTTCCCAAGGTACAAACTAAAACCATCCAGAACAGAGCATTCAGTCTGATTCCTGTTCTTCACATACTATTCCTCGCCCATTCTGGAGTACACGCCCAACCCGAGCGCTCTGCAGTCCAAAAGGACTCCAGCCCAGCATCCTCCAGCAGTGCACAGATACTTTGGTGTGAAAGGCCCATCTTTAACCAAAGCACACAACCCAGCTTCCTCAAATTGCCATGTGCACCTTTCCTATATCTTTAGAAAGCTAACTGCAATCCCTGTGGATGTGCTTGCCCCCGGAGCCGTGAGGCCAGGTGGCTGTGTGGGAGGTTACTGGAGCTGGAAGGGACAGCCATGGCCTGGAAGGGATAGCCACAGCCTAGCCCACCATCTGGGGAGGTGGGAAGGGCCCTGCAGCACAGACCCTCCTCCTGTAGGAAAGAAGAAGGGTTAGGATGCGAGTGCAAAGCCTGTGCCTCCTGGATGTGATCCCAGGCACTGAGTCACGAGAGAGACAGCCAAACGGGCAGTGCCCATCCTCACATCCTTCTCACAGCGGGCAATATCTCAAGCTAGTGATAATTCTAACCTAACAAAACCCACATGGCAGAGGCAGGATGTCCTAAGCCGTACGACACTGCATGGAGCAGCAGGACCTTTGTACACGGAGAGATCCTGATCCCAGCAATTCACCTGTACTCGCCTTCCAGGGTGACTGTGCACCTGCATCCACAGAAAGCATCTGAATTCTCACCAGCGTGGGCCTGTCTCCAAGACGGACACATCTAAAGGAGCAGGAGCACAACAAGCAGATGTTTTCCAGACATCCGAACATGCTGCTGCAGCCCCTCTGCCTGGCTGTTGGGCAGGAGATGAAGGAAAAACTAAAGCACTTGGAAGCCTATTAGGATTTCGACAGAGCGAGGCAACAATCTACTCAAAGCAACGTCGCTCTTAATTAAGGTTCAGTCAAGGCTCTAAAAATAAGCAGAACAGACGAGGCCAATTAGAAAGGAGTCGGACCAGAATGGCATCAGCTTGATGTGTCTTTCACTAAATCTCTCTTTTTAGGCTCACAAAGCCCTTCTGATAAATTTGGGGTCAGGAGAGATCTGGAGTGAGCTCTGTCCCTATTATTCTATTAAAAAGAAGGAAGACTCCTTAGAGAGAACTGAAGTCTATGCAATGATATTCCACATGATGGATATTGGGGAAAAGTGTCTCCTTGTCTATAAATGAAAGGGAGAATTGTGTTGCATTAGACCAGGCCCTGAGTGCCGTGTGGGAACTGGGAGACAGGTACCGAGCTTCCTGAAGTCTCTCTGGGATGAGGAAGCAGAGAATCAGAGGTTTGTGCTCGGATTTCCTACCATTACCATCACCAACTCTTTGGGAAAAACTCCCCACCACACCCCTGGAAAGAAAATCCCTGTGTGGAAGCAGAGATGAGAACCATGCATATGGATCTACAGCCAGAATTTTTTCTATTGGTTTTTCCTGACAGAAGTGCTTTCCACCCCAGGCTGCAGATGGAAGTGCTGGGATCGCTCCAAGGTGATGGCAGCTGTGAGCAACGGGTGCTCCTTCCTTGAACTTAGGAAGAGTCAAACATTGTAATTAATGATTATTGGTCCTGCATGTCACACCTCTGTGTTATCACGTTTCCCTGGGAACCCCCAGGCTGCCTTATCCAAGAAAGGGGCATTTATCCGTTTTCCAGCAAAGGAAACAGAGTGCAGGGCTCTGAGCAGCTTCACCTTCCCTTTGCCCCAGCGCAGGGCTGGCAGGCAATATTTAGACTGGGGACTTTTCCCTACACAAAGAAAGGGTCCCACTGGCATTCCCTGACACTAACCAGACACAGGCTTCAACGGGAACAGAGGTGATGTATACAAACTTCACTCTGGCTGATTACTGGGTTTAAGGACTTTGTCCTACCGGGATCTTCTGACAGTTTTCTATTTTAAAGACAGTATTACTAAGAATCATGGCAAGTAGGATTTAAGTTGCAAAATCAGGAGTATTTCAGATCTCTGTGTTGAGAAAGTGCTTGCTTCCACAATAGTGAGTGTCCCCCAGGACTGCAGCTTAGACATGGAGAAGCCAGGAGAGCCTCTAGCCTGGTACTCAGAGCATGTCTAGGCTACAGTGAGGAGCTGGGAAGCACTGGAAGACTCTCTGCAACTTTCCTCTTCTTGCTGTGATTTTTCTCTGTTTCCTTTGCTGGAAAAAGAGGAAGAAAGAACGGATGTGGAAAAGAAGCAGCTGACTGACTGACAGTCTTTGAAAAAGACCCTATTATTCCCTGTCTTCTCCAGGGATTCACATCACCTTTCAGAGCATGGGTGGAAAATCCCAGCAGCCAGTCTGCAGCAGCGGCTTCCCCTGCCCGTGGCTCTGCAGAGCTGCACTGATTTAGCCAGACTGATGAACCAGCCCAACGAGCTCAATTCAAGTCATTTCTTCTCATTCTTCTCCAGTCAGTACATTAGTTAAAAAGACAGAAACTCAAGCATAGCTTGGATTCTTTCACACCCCAATATCCAACACACAGCAACTTGCAGCAGGAGAGACTTGGGAACAATGGAAGGAATGTGTTTTCCCCGACTCCTTCAGTGCTTAGGAGGAACTGGGTGGCTGACAGCAGGAACGCTGCCCTGCGAGCCCGATTATCCAACTGGGACGTGGACAATGAGACACGGCAGGTAACCAAGGGGACTCGCGGGGCAAGCGTTTCAGGCAGCAGCTGGGCTCTCCTCTGAGCCACAGGGCTACAAATCACAGGCAAGGAAGGCTCCTAAACTCCACATCCAAGTGTTCCTGCAGGGATGATAAATGGGAGAGAAGCAGCAGGTCCTCTAGGTGGCTGTATGGGGGTGCACACATATGTTTGGGGGGGTAGCAGGGTGAGTCTGCAGAAAGCAAACCCGACAGGGAACTGCACCCCCTGCTGCGGCCAAAGCAAAGGCTGCTGAGTCTGAAATACCCTCCCACACTGACATTCTTATACATTATAGTAACTTCCTGCTTGTAACCAAAGCTCCAGCCCGAGTTAAACTGAGATATGCACACACAGCCTCCAACACTGCTGGAGAAGCAATGCAAAACATTGTCTCTGCACCCAAAGACAAATTTATCCAAGCAAAATCCTAAACTCTGGAGCTTCTGTGAAGATCTACTACTAAATTGATGGGCAAGAAGGATTTACAGAGGGCGTATTCTGAATGATTCATTGCTATGTGAAGGTGGTGGATGTCTGGCAGCTCCTTTCCCAAATTTGCCGTGGGTCACAAACCCGGGGAACTGCAGAGTCCCATTCCACAGTCAGAGATAAATCTCTCCTCGATAAAACTACCTTGAGAAGAGAATTCAGCCTCTAAAATCTGCCCTATCTGAGGCTGGGCAGAGCCAGCATCTGTAACTGCAGTGGCCAAAAGATGAAGCATCTCCACTAAGGGCAGGGAGTTTGCTTCAGAGGTGTGTCCTTGCTGATAAGATCAGAATATGACTCCACACATCAAATTCCCCTCTCAGCTGTTCACTCACAGGACACATTTCCTCCAGCTCCAGGAAATGGGAGCAGCTTCAAAAGTCAAGGTCTGGCCCAAATGCAATGTTGCCAATAGAAGGCACTGCTTTGACTTCATGGTGCAAACCTCAGAAGGCTGAGACAAAAAATCTATGAGGTCATCTAGATTACATCTGACTGATGTAAGAGGCTCTTCTGATGCCAGTGAAAGCTCTGCCTGAGTAAATGCTGTAGGATTTGGTCCTAAACTGCACGGACAAAGGAAGGGAATCAGGCTCTGCCACAATATCAGCCAATCCAGAGCAATTCAGGAAACTCATTTCTGAAGACGTTTAATTGTTTAAAAGTGCAGACAGGCATTCAGCAACCATGAATGCCAAGCTCCCACTGAAACTCCCAGGCTCAGAGGAAGCCAGGTGATTTTGGAAAGCCAGGCACCTAAAGATGGGGAATCACAGCAGGCTTATACCACTTCTGTGGAGATATTTTGGTCCAGCATCTCTGCTGACCTTTGCCAGCACTGACAAGAGCTTTTGAGGAGAAAGGACATCTCTTCCAGGATCCCTTCCCCGTGAGTGCCCCTCAGGCACACCAGCAGCCAAAGCAGTAACTATTTTACACCCAGCCCTATGTAGATGGACATCCAGCAATGCTGATGGTCCAAAGGGTGAATTCATTTCCCTGGCACCGTGCTGAGGGCAAGGAAACCTTGGGAAAAGGTGGCTATGAGGTTAAGAAACAGCCCTGGACCTCTTCCACCGCAGGCACTAGGGATTCCCACTGCTCCACTGTGGAGTTTGCCAGCTGCTCCCCAAGAAGAGAGGCCAGGAAACACACCCTGCATGCAGGGACACAGAGAAAACATTCTCACCTGGTCTTCAGCCGTAACTTAACTCCTCCAGACCACGTGGCTTTGCTGGGCTGGAAGTCAGTGGTCACACAGTCCGGACCGAGTGGGCTGGGAGACAGGTTGGTGCATCCCTTTGCTGCATGTGTGTCCCTGTCAGAAGAAACCAAGGTCATGTAAACACCACCACACAAAAAGCTCGGCCCCTGTATCCTATGTTTCATCAGGATTTTAGGAAAGACGGCATTACACAGACCCCGGGGGCAAGGCAGGAGCATCAGTCTAGTTTCTAAAAAAGTGCAAAGAACATGTCACACAAAGCCACACGTATCCCCTGTGTAAAGCCATGTGTATCCTTGTTTATGTCTAGCCCAGGCAGTGCTCAGCACCTGAGAGAGTCCCCCAGGAGGAGCTGCACAATCCCACAGTGCTGCTTCTCCCCACACAGGAGCGAGATCAGCTGCAGCACGCACGGCACAAAACATTATCCTACAGCTGCATCTGGGGACCCTAAATCCCCAGGGGTGGAGTTCAGGGGTTCCACCGTGGGATATGCCTTTTCTACACCTTATGAGAGCTCAGGGAATGCTCTGAACACACAAGAGAGAAGCTAAGAGAAAGGTCCATGCAGTGGGAGGGAGAAAGAGAAACCTATCCCCCTCCCTCTACTGATATTTCCCCAAAGTCAGGAAGCACATATTTACCCCGCTCCAGCACACGCATGCAGACCTCACACAAACACCGTGCAACCATCGCTTCAGCTCCTTCCTTCCCCCAGGCACAGGAGAGCCCGAAATGCTCCAGTATTCCCACTCGTTCCCACTTTTAGCACCAAAACGCGCGAGAGACTGGAAATTTCGGCTCGCACAAGGAATCCCCCGTGCCGAATAAAAGCGGGGCTGAAAGACCCCCTGCTCCTGTCCCTGCCCGCGGCAGGCCTGGCCTGGGCTAAGCTGGAATCGCCTCTTGTTGTGTGCTGAGCCCACATGCCGGCATCGGGGGCTTTGGATAGCTGAGATGGCTTGGATGCCATTCCGGTGAGAGACCAACCGTCTTTGTGTCCGGCTGGGTCCTCCCCCACGCTCCCTCCCCGAGCCCCCACGTGCCAGGCAGGAATGTTAAGCCTCACACAGCGGGTGAGATATAACAGGGAAGCGCAGCAGCACTTTCACCTAGATTAGGGAAAGCGACTGGTCTGGAACGGCCTTTTCTGCTCGCCCTGCTTATCTTCATCCAGATTTTACCCCAAATCCTGCCTTGGCTGCCTTTTCTTTCTCTGTGCCAAATCCCGTCCTGCTTTGTCTGTGCCACCCCTCTCCTCTGAGATGATGTCAAGCCTCTCACCAAACCAGAAAGATTCCTTTCCCTGCTCCCATTCCAGCCTCGCTGTACACTGGGAGCAAAACTTCCTTTACTGCAGCCCTGGGAAGAGCCAATGCCAAAACCCTCAACTGCTCCAATTCTCTTTGCTCACTGAGTTTACCATGAAAAATCACCAATTTCCAGAGCCAAGGTGATTTCTTTGACACAGTTGTCAGCGTGCTGTTCCAACCTGTTTGAAAGCAGATACTGACACAGGATATCTTTGCCATGTTACAGGAGAGGTCTCGGATCTTTCCTGACTTTGCTGATGAGTGCTTGTCATAACTTCCCTGTTTCCTAAAGAGCAGAATTTGGCTCTCACAGGCCACACCACAGCTGTACTCCTGCAGTGAGGAAAGCTGCTCATGCCTTCTCTCCGGCCAGCTGTCTCCAAAGGAGCCAGTAACAATATTTAGGACGGGGAAACTGCCCCATGCCAAAAAAAAAAAAAAGAGTAATCAGCAGCCTGAGAAACTGATAAAAAGCTGTGAGTGCCAATGGCTCCCTGGGCACCACAGCCTAGTGATCTTTCAGCACTGGGGCTCTTTTTTTTTTAAGAAAAACCAGCTTTTGAAACATGTTAAGGAAGCAAGAGACAACACGGGCTCTAAACTCTTGCTGTGAGCAGAGCTTTCTAAGTCACTTCTCCAAGTGTTCCCATATGGATCCACACAGCTCCGACCCTCAACAGGCATTTCCAAGCAGAGGGAAGGAGGGTAATCAGCTTGGGTGTTCCCCCTCCCAGGGAGCAAGCCGTGCTTGCCAGCACACATAACTTTGGGGTTTATCTCCCAGAGACAAAGACCCCTTAATTAGTGCCACCGTGGGCTCCGGAGGTGCTGTGCAGGGGGAACAGGGAAACGCGACAGAGTTTTTCCCGAGCCTCTTAAAAAACTATAATTACAGAGCTCTGTGTGGCATGGCGGGCTCAGTAAGACATTGAAAACTAATCAGCCAGGCTATAAATAACAACATTAAACAGGGCCTGTGGGCAATACAAGACATGAGGACCCTTCTACCTGGGAAGCAAACATACCTCAGGGATGGAGCACAGCCAGACGGGATGGTCCCCATGCAGGGGTGTCCCTGGTGAGAGCAGGCCTGGAGGAGCAGGGAGAATACCTGAGGAGACCCTAAACCCAGCACCTGTCCTCCCCCTGCAGCTTTCTGCCTTTACCTGGCTGCTTCTCGCAGAAGGTTTCCCACGACGTTTCTAACTAAGGCAGCTCAGTGTAATGACCAGGAGTGTGTTCATCTCTATCAAGACACTTCTTCCACCGTAACGTGGAGACACACCCTGGTACAAAGGGGTTGAGGGCCTACCTTTCCTCTTGGCAGTCACCACTCACATCTCCTGCGAGAGACCCTTCTCCAAGAGCTGGAGCTGCCCCGGAACGGCTCTCTGCGACAGCACCCAGCTCAATGGGATGCTCTTTAAGGCCCAGGCTGCATTTTATTTTGGGATGTTGTAAAGGGCCTCACAATTCCATAGCTAAAAAGTATCCCTGGCAAGGGAGGGGCCTGCAGTTGTTCCTTTTGTTATCGTGCTGTTTCTAAAGTTCTCAAGTGGGAGACAGGAAACCCAGCACACACAGTCTATTTAAAACTCCTTTACCTCCCACCTGAGGCTGGCAGCTGCCTCTGAAATCTTTCCTTTTCTGCAAAGTTCATGTTCAATTATGAATTGTTATTTATACTTGCTGGTTCCACGGTGCCTTTGGTATTTAATACCACACATGTTCATGAGTACACTCTGCTCAGCTTTTCCCTCATCTAAAAATACGACCTGGTAGGATTTTTTCCCTTGCTCCAAAAGAACACAGTACTAGAGATTTAAGCCTTTATTTAAGGACAGCCTGCACCTCGGGAGTTACAGTGCCCCCTCCAGAAGAGAGGTAGCACCTCCTGACCCCCCATCTCTCCCTCCTTGCACAGCCTTGTTGCAGTAGCCATCTGTAAAACCTTTCCCTGTTTTACCACCTTATTCAGAGCTCTTGAAGAGAGCATGTGTGGCATTATTTTATATTAATCCCTACAAGGCTGGTTTGCCAGTTGCTGCCATCGATGTCTCGTGTCTTTCCCGAGTTGCCACAATCCCTGTGGAATTCAGTCACTGGTTTTGGGAGATCCTTTTCCTCTGACCAGAGCTGACTCTGACCTCCTCTGGCTGCTTTATCTGCCTCCCTTGATGACCTCCCATCACCTGCATACTTGGAACGTTTCACAGCACTTATCTTAACCTTTTGGGCTCCTGGCTCTTCTTCCTCACTTTCCTCAGTCTTCCTTATCCTATTTTCACATTCCAGTACAGACAGGTTTCCTAAATCCAGCCTGAGCAGTAAGTGTGGGTGTGTGCCTCTGCCCAGCAGATCCCTCCAAAATTACCTCTGAGTCTGCAGAGATCATATTCTTAATTAATTAAACTGCACAATTCATAACAAGAGTTCCCTGGGCAATGGGAGCAGCATAAATCAGTGCTGTACTCTCACTGAGGAAATGCTGCTACGTGAGCTCAGCTGCCTGGCTACAATTCCCAAAGAAGAGAGATTTTTTGCACAGGGGAGCTGTACAAAACCCAACTTGGGAAGTCCTGTTTGCTCATAACATTTCTTTCCCAGCACAGCAGCCTTACACTTGGCTGCAATACCATGCTGTACTCTGCTTTTTTTGGTTAGCTGACTGTAATTCCAGGTATGAATCTAGGATATGGCTGAGATTATCCATAAATAGCACTTGGAACTATGATTAAAAATTATTAAAGTTGGTTGGGTTTTTAAAATTTTTTTAAATCAGGTATTTTTTAATGGTCCCACCTCTTGGAGCCATGACTACTGAGTTTGGTTTGCTGCCATGGTAATAGAAGACCTAAGTCCCAGAGGATAAAATCCCCAAATGTTAATAGGTTTAGTAATTTTTAATGTCTCATTACTTCTAAGTCCAGTGTTGTTCCTAGAAGAGAGGATGGAGGTCAAATTGTCATTTTTAAATCATTCAGGATCGACAGGAGTGTTTATAACCACTGTCAGAATTAAAAGAAAAACACCTGCTCACAGGCTGATTCTTCTGAAATCGAGATTAAAGCAAGGAACTCCTCTTCCAACTTCTACAGCTGCATTTCCTGGTATTTTTTTCCCTTTGCCTTGAATCAGATGCTAAGAGGCAACCCTCCTCCACTACAGAACCAGCCAACAGCACAGCACAGGCACAAAAACACAGAGAAGCAGCAACAAAGCCAAAGCCAGCTCTGCCAGCCAGGAGGGATCCAGTGGAGTTAAAGCTGCTGGCTTATCCTCACAGCACCCCACGTTACACAATGCCACAGGGCAGCCCAAGATCCCCACCCAGCCCAGTGACATGAGGAGCGCTGGGCAGCTTCACCTCTGGCTCCCCTCATCCCACAGGCAAGCTCTCTGCAGCTGAGGAGCTGGAATTGCATCTCCTTCGGAATGAAAATCCATGGCAGTCCCCCATCTCCTGGCAAACATCTCCTGCCTCCTACATGCTGTCAGGGAAAGGGCTCCCCTGGGGAAGGGATGCAGAGTAGGGGGAGAGACCACGCTCATCCTGGGCACTGACCTTCTGCTCGTCTGTGGCCATCCTGCTGGGCAGATCCTCCCGTTCCGCCTCAAGGGGAAAGACTGGATTGCTTACGTATTTCTTATTTTGTTACCTCCTGTGGCTGCTCCAGAAATAGCCCCTAATCCACATCTCTGTCACGCTCACAGAATCTCCTTGAGCTGCACTGGAAGTGCCCCGTGTGTCAGAGCACAGAGGCCCAGGTGCTCTCCTGGCGGCAGCAGTGCCTGCACAGGTTTGTTAGTCTGTGCTCACGGGACCCCCGAGCCACACCAAGAGCCAGGACCAGCTGGAAACATGGAGACAAAACAACTTTTTCATAACAAAAATATTCATCAATTGAACTGAAACCTCTTGCACTAATAACCTCTAAAGCTTTTGCTAGGGAAAGTCGCTCAGTCCCTGAGTAAAATCTCTCGGATTGCCACTTAGGACACTTACTGGAGATGGGAGAAAGCCAGGTTCAAGTCCACAGTCTACTAAGGCACACAAGGAATTCAAGGCCGTTTCATGGATACCTCAAAAGGCAACAGGCTCCACCTGTATAACCCCTGAAAGCACTTTTTGATCCTGAGCAGAGCAAGACAGGGTTTGAAATCTCAATAAGGCTCATTTAGCACATGAATCTTGGGACCAAATTAGGCATTCTTCCCAGAGTTCTGCAGCAAGATCCAGGTCTCAAGCAGAAACAATAATATCCATATCTGAGATTCAGATGGGTCAGTAAAGCTCAGGGAAAAAAGCCCCACACAACCAAAAACCATTCAGAGAGCTGCTGTCTGCTGCTTCTAAAAAACAGGACTACTTAATAGACATTTTCTGTGCACATCACAGGCACAACCCTGCTAAAACAGGATTACTAGAGTTGATCTATGTGCCATAAGCCAATCACCAAAAGGAAAAGGAAGAAGTTTTCCAGGCACAGTGCAAAGGTGGCTTGTGCTTTCCTAACTGCACAGGCCGTTGCTTGAAGACAAATTAAAGAAGTCACAGGATAGCCAATTTTAACCGGATACATCTCTCATTCGGGCAGCCATCCCTTTCAGTCTAATGGCTCCTGTGCAGTGATTCCGAGCATGCAGAATTTCAGGGCAAAGCAACAGAGGTTGAGAAGTCACCTGGAATTAATCCAGACCCACAGCTTTCCTTCTTGGAGGGCTCTTCACTCATGCGACTCCAACTTAAACAACTTCAATGAGCGCTGACCTTCAGGTCCACCCAAAAAAAACCCTGGAGAAAGGCGACCACGTTTTCCCTGTGCAACGCTGTCTGGTCCTACTTGTCCAGCATTTTTCTGGCATCTCTTTCCTGTGAGATTGGAGGGGTTTTAGCCGCCCTGACCTCAATCCCCCAATCTGGCCACACTGTGTTTGCACAGCCCCACACAAACCAGCTGCTCCGGCGCCGTACCTGTTTGCAAGCAGGGAGCTGAAAGGAGCGCTGGCATTCATTTGGGTTCCTTACTTCACTGGCCAAGGGATCTTTGAGAAAATGAACTCCCTCTTTGTCTGGGAGAGAGAGCCCTAATCCCCGTTTTGCCCTGGCGGATTACTGGGTACTTAGAAAGGCACTCACATGCACATTTTTGGTTCGTGCCAGCTGCATTTGGATCCACAATGTGTAGCTTTCCCTTTGGTCTTTAGCTCTGACAATAGGCATTCCACTGCACCCAGACCTCGACCCCAGAGACTGCCACCCTTTTAAAGGCACCCTAAACCCACACTTTCTAAATTGCTCCTGCTTTGCAAGAGCAGTTGGCCCTGGTAGCCCTGTATGAATTCAGCTGGGCACACAGCCCTGAGCCCACAGCCCTTCCTTGTGCTGCCGGCCAGAGCGCACGGCTGCCTGCCAAAAAGACCTGGATCCCAGCTGGAAGGAAAAACCTGGAGGGCTGAGGAATTAGCTTTTATCCCTAGTCAGTTCCTGGCTTTCTGTAATAGAAGTTTATGGTTATAATCAATTACAGCTGTTTGTGCCCCAGTGCCACCCAGAGAGCCTACTGTTCCCACAGGGGCAAAGTGTGCCCCGTGCAGCTTTGCCCCAAATCTTTCCAGGATTGTGGCTTAATTCTGTAAAGTACTAATTTGGGAGGTGGTTCAATGGAAGTACAGAACTCTAAATTAGTACCCACTTGAGCAGCACTCTGCCTGCTCAGGGGAGAGCTCACCTTCTCAGGAGGTCACAGCTGTCTTGGTCTGTCTAATGGTCCCACCACAAAAGAGTGGAGTGGGATCCGCCCTGCACCCTGACTCTACTTGCAAGGGAAATGCTTTCCTGCACCTTGTGCTCAGAAAACCCCCTAAGAAAACAGATCTGCCTACTTACTGTGTCAAAACAGGAACAAAAACACAGAGAAATGGCATTTTCATTCTTTTCTACCCCACCACTAACAGCACTATCTCTAGACTTGCTCTTGACCGTTACTGAACATCTCTTGAGGTTTTTCAGAGAAACTTTTGGAGATGCTGTAGGATCAGCTTGGGGAATCAGAGCATCACACACAGGTCCGTCAGTAAGGTTATCCTGAGAGGTTCTGGGGTATCCCAGCGCTGAATCACGTGGATCAAAAGTCATTCTGTATAAATGACAACGTTTAACCTTTCTTATGTAACACACACCAAAGCGCAAGCTGGCTCTAAAGGACAAGTGTAAGTGAAACAAAAAGTATAACTGCAGCTCCCGCAAAGAAAAGCAGCCACAAGGAGGAAGCAAAAGTCATATTCTTATAAATAAGGACTAGTTTCCAGGATTTGGGAATTGAAATGATTCCATGGGAAAAGACTACAAACCCACCATGCTGAAGGAATAGTTACGTTCACATCAAGATATTGGATAAGCAGAAGATATTTCCTCAGAATTACTCTTTTTACACTCACCCTTCACAACAGTGATGTTTTCCAGCTACAAAAGGGCCATCCTAGAGAGGGGTCTGCATATCAGGCAAGACGTGTCCCTCCTGGGACCTGTCCCTGGGGTGCAGACCTGACACCTGAAAGGCAAGCTCAGCCCTCACTGGGAACCTTTTCCAGCAGCAGCTTGGAGCTGGGACCAGGCTGGATGTGGTGGTGCAGTGGTTTGCATGAGCATTTCCTAACGTGTTCCACACAAACCTAACTAGGTCAGTTCAGACCAACAATTTAAATGGTTTAAAGCCAAAGATTAAGGGAGTGCTTACAGGAACTGTTCCAGGGGCACATGGATGAGGCCTCTGGCATCGATGAGCAAGCGACGGCATTAATCTCTTCCGCCAGCACAGCTGGATCTCTTTTCCTCACCTGCATATGTGGTGCACTTTATGGAACACACCCTGAAATTTTACCCTAGCAGCTCTCCTACGGAAATATGGATGCTACCAAAGTGCTGGAACAGTGGCTCAGCTGCCTTTTGGGAAACTGGTCTCAGGGTTCAGTATTAAAGGAGTGACAGTTGGAGCATCTCTTCAGAGGGGGCAGAAAAAGCCCCATACTCACATTTGTCACAGGCATGTTGGACACTCAGCACCAGGAACTCTAGTCTGTAGCTGAGTTGTCTCTCCTGATTATTTTGCACTGCTTCCTGGTATCCCAGATTTTAATTGCAGTAACTTGAGGGGTGGAGTGCACAGACCTAAATCAACTTTAGAGGTGTAGCAATGCCTAATCCCCAGAATATGAGCTACTCCTTATGAGCTGCTTCTCCGTCCCACTCACTACCCTCTTCCTGAACAGATTCCTGAATTCCTTACTCAACACAGCATTCCATTTACTTCCTGGAGATTTCAGCAGGAGATTTGCTCAAATGAGAAATGAGGACAGATTGAGTAGGGAGATGAGGATTTAGCCAGCTTGATGAAAGTGCCCAAGGCAAGGCACAGAAATGCTGGCTGCTAAGCTAATAAAGAAATAAATAAGTATCTGCTTGTCACTCGAAACATTTTTAGCGTCTGCCAGCCTGGCAGAGATGAGCCTGGGCAAGAGTGAGGACTGCAGCCATGACAACACATGGGAGATCAGAGAGGAACCCTTGGCCCCCCTCTCCTGCTCCTACAGCTCAGTGCATCCCCACTGTTGCTCACACAAACCACCTCCGAGGAGGAACCGACCTTCCCAACTCCACTCCCTCCCAGCCTCAGAGCGTAAATAGTCCTCTCCTTGCCCCTGCTGAGAGGATACCACAAGCATCTTTGCCATACACAGTCCTGCGTGTGGGAGCTCTTCCATGTGCCGTGCCAGCAGGAAAACTCCTTCCCATCACCTTGCCTGTTGCGCTTTGGTCCAACGATCCTGAGTCCAGACTCAAATCGTTCCTCGGGCTCAAAGCAAGATCTGAAGCTGGGACTTGGGATGTTCTCTGCAAGCACTGCAGGGCTGGATTAGCACCTGCAGCGGCTGTGGGAAGCTCACCTGGATGAGATCAGGGGCTTCCCCAGTGATGCTGCCCTCCAGTAGTAATGAGGTGAAGCACTTCCAGGAACAGTTAAGAGAAATTCCACTACAGATTAGCATATGTCTTTGGCTTCCAGCGAAAAAGTCTCAGATCCTCCTGGGTTTCCAGGAACATGAAGGTGCTACTCTGTAGATGAAAAAACCTTTCACAGCTCTTGGGAATCCCAGAAAACCCCACTTAGCCTAAATACCTATCAGCGTTTAGTGGGACTTTCCTCACTTCAGACACATCTCAAAAATCCACCCAAAACACTCTGAAACAGCATGAACTGCTTTTCCTTGGAGCAGGCACATGAAGAAAGCAGGGAGGAGATGAGCACCCACTGCAGAGCCAAGTGGCAGTCTGACATGAGGTCTTCTGCAGCAGTTACAGAATAACAAGAGATATCAGAAATTCCTCTTCCCCAGTGGGAGCAGCAGCACCCTCTCAAAAGAAGCTGAATCTTTGCTATGGACATGCAGTGATTTGGAGCCACACCCTGGAAATCTCTGCATGTCAGTAGGAAAAAGGGGAGTAATACATATCCCCAGCCTCAGCCTCTCCCTGTACACAGGACAAGCTGTTACCGCCATCATTACAAACACCTCTCCCAAAATGAAGCTTTGGTGGAGCCAGTCCCAAACACAAATTGAGTCACAAATGCCAAACTCTTTCACAGAGAGAACAACAAACCCAAATCCCATTAAGCAGCCATCAGTGTCAATAATTATTCCACACAAATCAGGGACAAGTGGCCTAATAAATGGTGTCAGACCGAGTGTGGTGAGATGGAAGAGGAAGGGGATAGATAGACTTGGGGGAAGGACATGACATTAATCAGCATCACCCCTGCAAACCCCTTGACAGAGACAAGGTAGTAAACTCATTAGCCACTTAGAAACTAAGCTCCCTTTTTGCCTGGACAGTGATAGCCCCCAGTTTCCAGCCTGGAGGTTTGGCATCCTTCACAGCAAAGCCACTGGGCCCCATAAAATCTTTTCCTCTCAATCCACCTCTCAACACACACCTCTCTCTGGTCCAGAGAGGCTTTGCTGGCTCAACCACTCTTTTCCCAACATAGAGCAGACCGATCCTGAAGTCTGGCCTGCAGGGAATTAAGCACTCAAACTAGCACGGGGTAAGGGGCTCCCAGGCAAACAATGTCTGCACAGGAAAACAAACAAATCAAACGATGATTTCACAAGGCAAACTCCCTGGCTGCAAGAGCCACTTCAAATATCCCAGCTTCTCCTTCTCCCTGCGGATCATTCCTGCCCCTGGGGGGTGGTATATGCCGCTTCCTTCCCTCTGCCTAGGTGGGAAAACACAGTATTAAGACAAATACACTCCAGGCTTGATCTTTCCATCAGAGTTTTTAGAGCCATGCCTTACTTAGTACAGCACATATTTGCTCCCATGTATCCAGGGAAATTTAAGCTGCCATAGCACAAAGAGGATGCAGCCATCCCGCACAGGGGCCCCAACCCTACTGTAACTGTCCTGGCCACCAGTTATCATCACGTACTTTGCTTAATTTAGGCTGAAATGGAGTCTGTCTCCAGCCCGGAGCCTGCTTGTAACTGCAAAGGAATCTGTGCCCTATGTAGCACACGAGATGGGATCAGGTCCCTGCTGGAGAGCACTTGGCCTGGCTATTTTTATTGTCTCCCTGAATACTTTTCTTCAACATCATTTTAAGTTGCTGAAAGAATAGTAAAGATGAGGGTTTTTTTTTAAAATAACAGACACACTGATAATCCATAGGAACCGCGTCCTTTTAACTTTTGGATGTTTCTCAAATCTCTGCCCTTGTTGCCAGGATGCTGAAGGCATTCTGAAGGCACAGCACGATGAAATCTAATCAGGGTGAAGTGGGCTGGTTTCATTTCCATCAGATTCCTCTTTCAAAGGCACAAATTTACCCTTCTGATCCCGACCACTAGAACTGAGCCAATACAGCAGTTACTGCTACATCAAAAGCCCACCCAGTCCCTCTCCATCACGAACAACTGATGACTGGAATTCCTCGTGGTTCTTTAAATCCAAAGGACACTGCCATTAATTCAGGCCCCGGTGCAACTAGAATGTAAAGGACTAGAGAAGTGGCTCTCATCTGAACACAGGCAAGCATGCAGCACATCACAGTTAGCCAAGCTTTTCATTCCAGTTAAACTTGGGAATAGCCCCCTAAATCATCAGCCTACGCCCAATAATGCTGCTGCAGAAGCAGAGGTACTGCTTCACCTGGATGTCCAAAGGCCAGACACCGAGCCGTGGTTACCAAACACCAGTGCCAGCCATAAGAACCCTCTGCCTGAACAAATGTTAGCCAAGTGGGAATCCCACAGGGCATTATAAAATACCCTGTTTGATGTCATATCCTGCTTATTTATTTACTTACACCGCCGCTGAGGAGACGAAGCCCAGGCATGGACTGGGCCCCACCGTGCCAGCTGCTCTGCAAACACCAAGGGAAGGACGACTGCTCACTCAGAGGGCTGACCATTAAAGTAGGGTCCACCCTGACTAAACAAATGCAGGAAGGATGTTTTCCCATCACTGCTGTTCCCTCAGCACCCTTCTCAAGTCCATCTGCTCACTGACACATCCTGCTTCTCCCACTGCTGCCAAGAGCAAGGACACTCCGCAGAGTGAGAAGGGCTCTACATCACCCTGCTTTTCTTCTCACAAAAAACCCTGGGGTCTGTTCAGGTCTACTGAACACAGGGACATTTGTGGAGGCTCCTGGCTGCTGCAGAACAACCGCTTGCTCATCTCCCAGAGGCAGGACTCCCATGTGGTGTGGCAGCAGCCCTCTCTAAAGAGCAATGCCGAGGAGGCTGGAGCTGACCCTGTATACAGTTGTTGCCTTCTGAGCAATGTTTTATAGTTAAACTTCTGGCCTGATGACCTCTGGAAGAAAAGCCTCTGGGATTATTAAATGACAGCCTGAACTTTCCCATAAAAAAATTACAGTAATCCTTATTTCAGTCGAACTGAACTTCCCTCTTCAATTTAAGAACCACAGGTGCTAAGCACCATTCAATATCGGCCAATAAGCTCTCAATCCTCTAAATCCCCATATTATGGACCTGCAGAGCTCCCCTCCCTCTCCCAGTTGTAGGCTGGCCTGGACTTCACCTCTCTTAGTTAAAGGACTTTTAGGGCACTGATTTTCCCCTAACATTGTTCCTGCTCGAGTCAAGGAAAATCGACAAGCATCTTGCGGGACCCAAGTCAGACCTCCATGGCTGAGGAAACACACTGGGATCTGAGCTCCACCCCACTGCTGACAGGGCTGAGGAAGGCAAAATGGGGCTGAGGTTTGGGATGAAAAATGCACGTGCTTCAACGGGTGCTGCTGGTGTCACTTAATGTCACCCTAATTTAAGGTTGAATATAGGCAGAAGAACATGCAGAGGTCAGTCTTTAAAAGGCATTATAGCAGGGAATGAGGAAAATGGACCTCTGCACCTCCTGGGCAGAAGAAGAAGAGAAAGTGGGAGTGAAGGCAAATGAGGTCTATGAGTCACATTCCTCCAAAATTTACAAAGACAGATGCTGGCTGATAACGTTATATTTGAAAAAAATTCTTTTCTTAGCCATTAAAATGGGGCTGGGGGTCATTCCAACCAGCTGACAAAATTTCTCAGCTTCTGTCCCACTAATCCACTTGCAAGGTGCTTGCCAGCAGAACTCCCTCCAGGAACACTACACTGCTTACTAAAGCAGGCAACATGATGAGAGCATCCATGAAACTTCCTGCTGTTCTGATGCCCGGCAATTGCCACTAGAGAAAGTGCTGTGAAGGGACCCTCAAACCCGGCAGCTCTCGCCCAGGTGCAGCCCGGACAGCAGGATGATGCGGTCAAAAAGGTGTCCGCGCAATCACAGCACAACGACGGGATTTAAATCCCACCAGGAGAGTCCCTCCCGACTAAGGAGTTTCACACGCGGGGTCTGATCCTACACCCCTTCCCTCCCCGACTGCTCCTTCCCGGCATCCAGAGGCTCCGAAAACACCAAGCAACAAAACAGCAGCTGGAAGGGGAGGGGGCGGGCGCCCTTGCCCGGGAAGCTCCGCCGGTGCCGGCGGGGCTGCGGGGCCGCCGCTTTTTGTTAGCCCGGCCCTGGGAGAGGGAGCGCGGCCGCCCCGCCCCGCGGGCAGCCCCCGCACGCCGGGTCCCGAGCACCCCGCTCCCCGCGCACTCCCCGCAGCCCGGTGCCCCCGAGACCCCCGCAGGGCCGCACTCACCGTGCCCCGCGGCGCC
>VZRE01013879.1:301732-340533 GCA_013396775.1 Cephalopterus ornatus
GGCCCGCGGCAGCCCCCCGCGCCCGGGCACGCCGCACGAAGGTCGCCGTAGGCTACCCGGTCCTGCCACAGCTCGGCCGCCGGCCCCCGCAGCCGGGACCGGGCTCGCCATCCCCGCACCACCGGCGCAGACCTCGGAGAACTGCGCTCCCGCCGAAGCGCTGCCGGTCTTCCCCCGAAAGAAGTCCAGCCGCACCACCCCATAAACCAGAGGCTGCGTTGCCCTGATCGTCCATGGCTCGGTGATCCGGCCGGGATACCTGAGAGCGAGTGTCACCGGCCACAGCAAGCCACTGCAGGGGTGGCTTTAACAGCATCTGCCGCCCGTCACCTGCTAGGTTTGTTTCATACAGGGCATTTAATCAGCAAATGAGCTACGTTAAATTAGTTTAAAAGCTACATGAAACTGAACTGTTGTATCTCACAAAAGATCTCACGACGGGCAGGGACAAGATAAATAAACCATTCCCAGTTCTCAAAGTGCTGTGAATAACTAAATAGAACCTTTCAAGACACAGAATGATTTGTATTACACACCAGGAGAAGGAGTTCAAATTTAAGGAAGCAATTTGTATTTCTAATGCCCTGCTCTTGGCTGGCATGAAATGAGCACGGTGCTGTCACTTAGCTGAGCTGGTTTGTGTCTAGGAATTAAAGTGGCCAGAGTTGGTGGGGTGTAAGTCTTCCTGGCTGAAGACTGCAAGATTTCACTGTCCTCTTCCCAGAGATGACAGATTTTGCAGGTGAAATGAAATTGGTTTCTGCTCTCCCCCGCTACCACTTGCCATCCACCTTCCTGCCCTTTTGATGCCAGACACCTTTCTGCTTTCTGTGCTCCTTTAGGCCTCCTGTGTTTTTATCTGGTAGCCGTTTCCTCTCAAGAGGTGGCTCCATGTTCTCCCTTGTTTTTTGGATTTGCTCATAGATGCAAATACAGCACCTGTTCGTTTAACACCCCTGAAATCAAACTCTTCTGCAGGCTGCTGGGAGCACCAGAGAGCTGTGCAGAGGGAAGAGGGGAAGTCCATGGGGGAATGTGATGCTTGTTCCCTGAAGGAAAGAAAACACCTTTTGATCCTAAAGAGGTGACTGAAGGAGATGCTGGAAAAGCTGTTCTTCACAAGAGTATCTAGCCCATCTTTTATCCAGGAATGTCCAAAGGCCACTCAAAAGTATCCCTATTTTTTATACAAAGATATTTTATAGAGGGAGGAAAAGCAATGTGCCCTTAACTTGGGCAGAAAAGGATCCCTCTCCCAACATGCTCTTTACAAGAGGCGCTGGCTGTCCCGAGGCCGTTTATTCACCCACCGTTAAGCTATCACAGCAGGTTACACAGATAATTTTATTTCTGTTTATAAGTAACCTATTCTGGCCTAGCTGTGGTTCCCGTCAGTCTCATCTGAACTAAAATATTTGACGGGTGCATCTGTATCAGGTGAAATTATGCTCAGCCAGTGCTACTTTTCATGCTGACGTGTCTCTCCCTATCTGCAAACTCACAACCACCAGCCTGAAATGTTTAATGCTTCACCAGCTGCAGAAATCATAGCAATAAACCAGTGTGGGAGGTGCAGAAGAAACACTTGAGGTGAGATTATAAAGGCAGAGAGGATTAGCTCCGAGTCCTAACTATGAAACCCACGTGAAGTAGCACCTCTCTCAGCAGGTTAAGTACCATTCCCCGTATTTTTTTCACTGGTGCTTCCTAGAGAAAATATTTTGTCAGTATAAAATCTGGGGTGCTCTCACACACCTGGTCTGGGAGGACTTCGAGCCCTCATGGCCAGATTTCCATCAGGGACACCACCATCATCCTCCCTCCTAGCACGTGCCTAAGGAGATGCGTCATCAGGATGGGTTAATAAGTCCAACAGCTCCAAAGCACTGTCTTATGACAGGAAAGGGCAGGTTTGGGAAGCAGATGGATTACACAACCCGGTAATAACGGGGAGGAGGGATGACGCAGGTGGCGCCTGCTCGCCTGTCCCCTTGCAGGATGGCAGTCATTAAAGGCATGGCTTTGGCTACCACCCCTCCTGATGGCAGGATTTCTCCTCCCTCTCACTGGAAAGCTACGTGGAACGCTGTATCTTCCCACACCAGCATATGCAGGGCATGTCACCTACTCAGGAGCCAGAGGGACCAATGCTAATTTGCTTCATGAAATGACTCCAGATGGTTCTATTGAGATTTTAAACATTTTAAGTGTACTTTGCATCTTGGCCAGTAACTCTGTGAGATATCAGGTGGCAAACAGGTACACAGACGTTACCAGGCAATGAAACAAAGTCCAGCTTTGGGATGTGATCATAAAAGCCCGTGAACGTTTGTCCTTCTGCAATAAAAACAACAACAAAAGCATTACCACCCCATAGCATAAACCTGAGGCTCCCCATAACCTTGGAGTATTTACTGAAGCATCAAGTACTTACGATAGCACAGGGACTCGCCTTGAGGCAGATGACAGGCAGCTAATCCAAGTGGGAGTTCACTGGGAGGCATCACAACAAGCACAGAGTGCTGACAAAACGAAACCTTCCACACCACTTCCAGCCAGGCTGCCCTGGAGCAGTGACCACAGCTTCCCTCAGACTGAGCAGGCATGGGCAAAACATCCATGCCAGGGAGCTGAGGTGCTGCAGAGACCAGGTTTCATGGCCTTCAGGGCTTCCCTCTGCAAAGAAAAGCCCTTCCATACAAACCAATGAAAGAATGTCTGTAACAAAGCAGGGTTTCTCCACCAGGTGACTCTTGTGGCCAGTATCAATTGTTATATCCTGCAAGGGTTAAGAATCAGGAAGGAGACTCAGAGGCTGGTTTTAACAGCCTAAGAAAAGCTGTACACACATCACCATGATGAGCATTGGCTGCGTTTGCTTTTGGGAATAGAGAAAGATGCCTTAGGACTGTGCACCATCCACATCCTCCTCCCCTCTCCTGTGTACTCCAGCAGAGACGACAGGAATAACTCTGCTGTGGGAAAACAAAGGACTCAGCCATTCATCCAGAAGTCTTTTCTCCTTCGCTTTTTTCTAGTCACCACAAAAAAACCCTTCAAACCCCCGAAGGAACATCAAAAATATGAGAGACTCATCAGAGGACCAACAGCAAATATAAGACACGTGTAGGCTAAATGGCAGAATGAGAAAGCCCTGGTGTCACAGAGCAGTGGAGTGCTGAGTGCATTTTTGGAAGGCTGTATTCACCTGATGCACCTGGACCCTCAACGGCACCACTGGATACAGAGCTGGGATACAGAGATGGAAAAAGATCTTATTTGAGGGATGAGAGGACGATGTTAAATGCTCCTGTGGCTGTAACTCATGCCCCCGGCTCGCTGGCCACTGCAGATGCCAGGCTGAGGACATTTGCTCAGGCAGCTGGCGTGAAACATGAGAGCCTACTGGTGCAGGGAGGGAAGGTGTGGGGTGCCCAGAGGAAATTGGTTTGTGAAATAAGGCACGGGCTGCACTGAAGGAAGGATGATCTCCTCTGAGGAGTGTCTGCAGTGCTGACCTATCCACAGGCCATGAAGAGCAAGAGCAGGGAGGAGCTGGAGCCAGGGCCATCCATCAGAACTCCCGGGGAGGCTCCGCTTTTCCAGAACGTGCCCAGGAGCCTTTTGGTTTTGCAGACCTGAACCACGACTTGTTCAGGGCCAGGACTGTTTGAACTCAAGCCCGTAAAGCTGGGAGAAGTTTAGAGAGACTCCCCACTGGCTCATCTCCGATTCAAATTCACTCCTGGAAGGTGAGGAGCTGTTCAGATAACTATCAGAAACCGCTCTCTAATGGGTCAAGGCCGTTTTTTTCCAGTGAACAAAAGGGATTTTTCTTGGATCTCTCTTACACTGCATATCTCAGACTGAGCTTAAGGTAGCTATGAAAAAAAATAAGGATTGTAGAAGTCCAAATCTTGCGGCAATGAACAAAATCCAATATGAAATTTTCTCATGGAGACTTCTCCCAAAGAAAACCAATGAAAAATCAGTTTAAGATTGAACGGAATCTGAACACAAAAGGTTTGTAAGGAAGTTCATCGTAATGCAAAGGGGAATTCAGAAAGAAATTACATATTCCCATGTGCAAAGTCAGGAAAATTAATTCCTAATGTTTTTATCCAACTACCCTGTCCTCTGAACTGATACTTCCTAGACCATGTCCCTAAATTTTTCCTTGGTTCTTGGCACCACAGTCACTGGGAGCACCACTCTGTGAGTGGAGATTATCCCTAAGGTAGAAGTAAATGAGGATGATGATAGCACAGAGAGGATATAGTGGAAGGCTTCCTAAACATTTCAAGGAAAGGAAAAGGGCAGAAAAGAGGTGTGCATCTACTTTTCCTCCAGCATCCCAGAGGGGTAAAAAAGGAAAGCAGATGGAATGGCAGTTTTCTCTTGCTGTTAAAAAAAAAAGCCTCTTTCCCTCTGAGCTTCTGACAAGAAGATTTAGGGAAAAGAAGAGGAAAAAAGGACATTTGTGCAGCGAAGAGAAAAAGGAGAAGGCTTTGAAACATAATTAACAGACTGTCCCAAGTCACTTCAGTTCAGCTGCATCACAAAAGTCTGACAGAGATCCATGGGACCACAACAACCTGCCCAAGAGAATAAGACACTGTAAACAAAACCAGTCACTCCAAAAACCCACCCCCCTCCAAATCCAGTGGGCTGGGAAGGGGAGGAGGCCACAGCTGAGGGCCTGTTTTCCTGCTCACTAATAAATTTAGTTTACAGAACCTTTTGTGAGTCCTTTTTAAGGTTGTTTGTTGATTAAAGCGGCAAACAACAAACTTAGCCTTAATTTATGCTTCTTCTAACATTTTGAGCTTGGGGGGGTTGCTTTTTTTAGGAGTTAATGAGGCAGAATAGGTTCTTTATGGGGAAGATATTTTCTCACCAAATTAAAACCTGTATTGAAAATAAAATAATGAGATGGAGGTGGCTTTTCTTTCAGAAGTAAATAAATCTTGGAGTAGGAAACTTCTCACGCACTTGGAACTGTCCTTATCGGCGAGATCTGAGAACAGCAGGTTCACAAGATGTTCTCACTCTCTTTTATTTTTTTATTTATTTTGCCTTCCTCCTTTCACAAAAACAGTAATAAAGCATTATTTGCTCAAAATGTGCAAACAGCTCCAGTGTGTGAGAGCAAGGGAACACTGGGAGCCGTTCCGCTTTGGCACAGCAGAGCCATGAAGGCCCATGGCAGGGACTTGGCCCCACCACAACCCAGGCAGGGCAGAGGAATGGGCCACATGGTGCCACCTCAGACACCTCTGCAAGTCCTAAAGCAGCTCCCAGCAGAACCCCAGGACTGAATTTTCTAAAGCAAAGCTTCCTTGCTGCCTAAGCTCTACTGCATTTTGGCAATCTGGTGTAGCAGCACAAGGAAAATAAAAGAACCTGAGTGGGCAGTACTGGAAACCACTGTGTGCCACCAGTAATCAGCACCGGATGTCATTAATCGGGGACAAACAGGCAGAACAAGGTCCCCGAGTGATAGGAGAGCATCAACCCTGGTTCCTCTCGGAAATGGGGAAGAAAGCCTTCCTTTCACGGCAGCTCCAAGCACCCTCGAGGTGATAACCCTGTTTGTCTTCAGCGGAAGGACTGGCTGAACACCGGTCTCACAGGGACAAAACTGGTCGGTGCAGTCTGTGCCGTGTGTGGTGCTGGACATGCAGCTGCCCTTTGCAGGGTTCTGGTTTGCAGCGAAATGTCAGGATTTCCTCTGGAAGAAGCCCACCCTTTTTGGCTTATTCCTTACCAAGGTTTGTGGTGTTTTGCTACATTATCACGTTATGGGTAAGAACAGGGCTAAGCCTGCTCTGGAGTGCAAATATTTCCCTATCTTTGGAAATCTGTAGACAAGACACCTGGGAGCAGTCTATAGCTTCCCCCAGGATGCCGGGAGCTTTGCAGGAATGCTGTTCTTATCCTTATCCCGCTGCTGCTGGCAGGTTGAGCCGGGACAGACAAGTCCAGAGCACCTGCAGCCTCTGGAAAGCTGTGTCAATGCCTTAATGGAGCAGCAGCTCACCTCAGATTTCAAAGCAGTTGTAAGACTCAGCACTGCCACAGAAGGGTATGAATGGGGCTGTTTTCATATCTCTCATGCAAATGTCTGTTAGCACAACAATGTTATCCGTTGTGATCCGCAAACAGCAGGATTTTATCCGCCGGTCCTCCTCTCTGATCATGGAAAATGTATACATGGTGTAGTCAAAGGAACTGGAGCCAACAGCCAGCCACTCCCCAGGAAAACACACTGCAGGAATGAGAAAAGGAACTCAACAGGCACCAAAAAGTCAACACCCAGGGAAATTCCAGCCTTTGGTAACGGCTGGGCAAGATCAGCCCCTGCAAACCCAAATGCTGTGTGGGGCCAACCTGCAAAGAAGCTGTGTGAGAGAGAGATAGAGAAATCAGCCAGAGAATGACTAAGAGTGGTAAAAAAAAGAAATTATTTGCTCTTCTCTCAGTTCTTGAAAGCACAGCAACAATGCCCTGGCATTAGCTGCAGACATGCAGCCATGGAGAGACATGGAAGCACTTTAGAAAGAGGTGAAAAAACAAGGAAAGCATCAACAAATCTCTGCAGAGAAGTTCCCAGAGTCAGGCAGGGAGAAGAGAGGGTCTCCAAAGGGAACAGACTGGCGGGACTGAGCTGAGTAAGGTGTCAGTGTCAATGAAATATCCAGCAAAAGGATTTGCAAGCCGTGAGGCCATCCAAAGGCAGTCCAAGACACATGCAGGCAAAGGAAGGAGACTCTTAAGGGCTAAAGTCACATAAGCTGGATGAAAGCATGTCCAGGCTGTTGGAGTTTGGAGGGATAGGAAGCAAAGCTTCTTCATGAGCTTCCCCACTGCTCACTGTGCACACACCCACAAAGGGCAGACTGAAATTCTCCAGTACACTGAGCATCACCTGGGAATGCTTCCTGGGCTATCCCACTGGAAATGATCATCTGGAAAATCCCTCTTAGGTGCTGTGGATGTGATGCCTGATCCAAAGCTGCTGAATGGGATAGAAACCCTCATGCTGAGCACCTGTAGCTCCCCTCAGTCACGAAAGCTCTGCACAGCACTTACAATTCCCTTCTTACTAAGAGCCACAACATCAATCAGCATAACTCCCCTTTTCCTCTGTCTCTGGTGATGCTGGAAGGGAAACCCCCTGTGGTGCCTTTGCAAGCTCCAGTTGTGCCAGTCACAAGGCAGAGGCTGCACCTGGCTGCACAGACAACCCCCAGCAGCTGCCCCGTGCTGTGGGGCAACAAAAATGGGCCCCTGGGCTCATGAATTCAATTCTCCTTCTCACGGGGTCTCCCTGTCACAGACACACTGTTGGACCTTGGAATAGCACCGGTCAAAAATTTACTACAAACGCTGGTTCTGTTCAATGAAATACTGCAGGAAATGTCTACTGATTCACTCACAAGGTTAAAAATAAATTGAACTGCTTTCAGGGTTTTTGGAATGAAATCAGAATCCTCCAGATCTCCCTCTCACATGAATAATTTATTTTGTTTTGGGGTTTTTTTGTCATTGAATCCTGTATTTCAGACTTTGAGTCTTTCATTCAGGTTTTTTTTCTTACAACCTTCCAGCTGTCAGTTCCTCCACCACAATCTCTCCCAATTCTCTCATCTGTGGTCCTTCTAAACCCTCTTGTCTTCAAGAAAGGATTCAGTTTTTAAAATAAAACAGACTTTTACTGTAGGAATTGAAATTGGAGATATTTATCAGGATTGAATAAGCTGAAGCAAATTTGCTCTAACATCTTCCAGTTGGGTTGGTTTTGCAGCGCCGAAAATTATTCAGAGAACTCCACATTTTATAATCTCTCACACACACTGTGGTCCAGCCCTGCACCCTGAGTAAACACGTGGTGTGTGTACAATACTCTGGATTAGCTTAATAAGCCAATGGATGTCACTGTTGCTCTGCACAAACCAAAATGGGGGAGTGCAAAAGGATAATTAAACCAAAATAAATTTGTAGGAGGGAGTTCTCTAGCCTGGTGACAGCTTCTTCAGGGGCTTCCTAAGTGCATGTCTAAGGCATCCCATTGTAACTACAGAGATAAGGGCAGGCTGACAGCTGGGTGTCAAAACAGGAAGGTTCCTAAAAAAGGAACCTCATGGTTCCTGCTGTTTAACCATTTAATTTCCAACCTCTCCCAAATTTAATCAGCAAGAAGCATTTGCTGATGAGTTTACTGGGAAGGATCCACCCCTGCGGAGCGGGATGCTCAGGGCTGGGACAAACTAGGTCAGCAGGAGGCTACTGCAGTGATGGCCAGGGCTGCAGCTGCCACGTTTCTAGGTCAGTGGTCACTCCTGCTTTAATGGGTGGATAAAGGTTTAAGGCACAAATGGGGTTTCTGCTTGCATTCCTGTGTGCCCAACAGCAGCCTGGCATTTAAGGAGAGGTGCTGTCCGTTGAGCCTTGCTGCTACTGCAGCGGGGGGTAGTTTACACTGAATTACTGACACGGCTCAGGGAAACCAGGAGGGAAAGGCAGAGTCGCCAGAGCACAGAAAACTGGGCCCAAAAACAGAGATAAAAGTTTTGAATAGCAGGAGGGAAAATTAAGAAAACTGCTTGAAAGGTATCAGGAGCATGAGGCTTCTTATCCAGGTCAAGTGCTGTCAGAATGTGGGAGCTGTGGGCTCAGCCGCGCCTTGTATACGTGGACCCCTCTGTGACGAGAGCTCAAGGCAACTGGAATTTGTTTCCTGAAAGGGAGAATATTATGTAATAAAGGGAAACAAATGTGCCTGAGGCTTGCCCAAATTTAATACATTTGAATCTAAAATACACCTGGGATCCCTCAAAGTCGTGGTAAGAAGAACAGTTCCACATGAAGAATAATTCCACATGCTGTTTCACAAGTAGCCACTGTGCAAATCAATGAAACGAAAAAAGGAGCCTCTAATGCCAATCACTGAGCTACACAGAAGCCCTGAACCACACCGCTCCCACCTGCTCTCCAGCAAGGGACTTGGGCTGAGACAGTTTCGAGATGCTGATGAAATGAATCCATTTGTTATCTTAGGAGATCCCTTGGGAAGATCTTCATGCTCTGCCTCAGAATAGGCTGAGCTCATTTAAGCCTCCCCCAGAATTAGAATCTTGTGAGTTGTCCGATTGTAACGCAGAGGAACAAGCCTGTGGCAAAGCCTGTATCAGGCCCTGCTGGTAGTTAGAAGTTACTGTTTGTGCCTGCTCCCAGGACACGGGGCTGTTTCCCACAGCAGTGACTCCAGCTGCTCTACCCTGTCATTAGTCCTCTGAGATGCGTCTCACCAGCTCCTTCCCAGAATGAGAACTGCACTTACCATACGTGTAAAGGCACACTTAAAATTAACCTTAATCTTTTTTGAACTTTCAAAATCTGGTCTCAAAACCTTCCCCCATGCTTACACTCAGCAGTTCCATCCACTTTTTCCAGAAGCTTTGCAATGGCACTTTCAGAACCTGCCATTTCCCATCCAGCCCCGTGATCCTACAGCTCTGGCAGAGGGAAAATCCCTCTTCTCTGGCTACCCAGGGAGCTACTCCACATTGAACTCGGATGCCGTGATACCGTGATGTAACATGCCCTGTGCTGACATCAATTAAACTCGTTAACTTCCAGCACTAAAGCAAATGGTGGTTTATTTACATTGGAAGTAGAGGAATTCACACTTAACACTTAAATAACAAAAGAACAACACTTCAATCTCTAAGTGGTAGAGAATGACGCAATCCAGGGTTGGGTAAAACACTTAAAATCTTTGACATCTAAATAAAAATGCCTCAATTTAAGTATATCTACACTGCAGTTCGTGATAATTGCCTTGGGATTGTCACAGATACTAAGTATTTCCGAAAAGCCAAGCCAGGTGTATCTCAATTCCCAAACATTTGGACCCCAAGAAAAGTAACCACTTGAACAGTGATGTTTCAGGAATCACACAGTAATCCAAGACTACGTGGCAACAGAGCTCTGAAAGAGTGATCATTTAATAGCTGAAAACAAGCCCATGCCCTCAATCCACCTGCCAGATACCTGGGAGCAGTTTGCACTAAGTATGGTGGCACTGGCAGGCACAGTGCCCTGGCAGAAAAGGAAGGTGTCCTGGAATTTTATACGGTCAAGATTAAATTATAAGCTACGCTGGTGCTATAAAACAAGGCAGCTCCACACCTGGTATCATTAGGCCCTGACTCCTGTTGGATGAAGAGCCTCAGCGCCACCACCTTGTGTGTCCCTGCAAAGGCAAAGCAGGTTGTTTCCTAGAATCGGATCGGAAGGATTGCAAATTCAGTGTTGGGGCTGGAAAACAGATCTCCCTGCAGTCTCTGGTACTTCACCTAACTCCTGAATCTCATTCCTAGCCCCAGAATAAACAAACCAGCAGGAAAGGAGCAAATATTATGCATTTTATACAGCTAGTGATCAAACACACAAGCCAAGCCAAGGCAGGACTTGTGTCTGAGTGACACAATGCCCACCTGTGATTAAGCTCCCAGGTGATATGATGCTTTCCTGATCAAGCTGTCATCATCTAAATGCCAGAAACACTTATTCTCACAACATGGAGCCCATATAGAGCACGACACGAAGGAGCCAGCAAACCAGGCACGCACAGCTTGGTGCAGGCTGGCACATTTAGCCATGCAGCTAAATGCCATCTCCTCTGCACAGCTGGTTGTACCAGCACAACTGGCTCACCTCTACAGCTTCATGCCTAAAACAAGCAAATGACACCAAACAGAACAAGAGGTGACAGCAAAATGCAGCATCCCGTCCCTCCCAAAACAAGCGGCACTGAACTGCTTTCGACCGTCACCAAAGGGAGCTTAAGTTTTCCTGAGGGATGCGGAAGCCACAGCAAAAGGCCTGGGTGCCCAAGGGAGGTGTAAAATCCTCAAGGGATGTGCTGCAGCCTGTGGAGCTGGGTACGCACCGTCGTGGCACGGTCCAGAAGGCCAGGATCTTCTTCAGAGCGTGCAGGTTGTCCTGCATGGGGAGCGCTGGCAGGAGCCTGTGCTCGGAGAGGAGGGGAAGCTCCTTCACCATCAGCGCGTCAGGCTGTGATGGGCAAGGTGAGGCAGCGCGTGGGGAGGCAGGCCAGGGGCAGGAAGGAAGGAGCCAGCCCTGCTCACCCTTTTAAGAGGTAGGCAGGAATAATGACAGAGCTCTGCTCTCCAGCAGCCAACCAGCCATAGCTTTGCAGTAATTGCCCTTGCTGCAGGCACTGAGCTGAGGAGACAAGGGGACAGCAGAGCAAGGTGACTAAACCGGGGCAGGAGCAGCAGAAGGGATGCAGGGATGCACGGGGGACAAGGTGACTTGTTACCCTCAGAAAAGCAGTGCCATCGCTCTGGAGCTAAGGCTGGGTTTTAGTGATCCCGAGCTGTCTGAGCTCAAACAGACCAATGCTGCCTCAAAGGCTTGCACAAAGGAGTTGATGGTTTATCCCAGCCTCATCGATGCTTCGTCCAGAGCCTGGAATGTTCTTATAACTGTGAAAGCTCCTATTGCAGTGTCACAGTGGAGTCACAGCTCCTTGGGAAATGATAATACAAAGAAACCAAGGCCATGCCGGCAGTTCTCCCTTCCTGATTTCGATCAGTTCCCTGTGTGATCTCTAACACTCCTGAAGAAAGGTTTGGAAACAACTTTTACTGCCAGTTTCACAACCACACCTACGGGTGCTCTCAGCCCAGCCCTTACACTGGGGACTACAGGCCCTGGTTGGGTAACATCCTGATCTTTCCTGGCTCAGACACTGCCTCTTCAGGCACTGCCTTTCCTCCTCCAGCAATGAGAACCGGTCCTGGGAATATCCTGTGCTTTCCAGTATGGAGTGACACTGCAGGGCAGACTGGGGAAAAGCTGCTGTCACACGCGTCCCTCTTCTCCTTCTCTGCTGCTGCTTCCCTCTGCCCCAGGGGGGAAGAGAAAGAGATGAAAACGGAGCAGTAAGATGAAATTAATAAGAGAACCCCGAAAGAAATGAGAGAAACCACAAAGAAACCCAGAGAAAGGCAGACAAGGGAATCCTTGTGAGAAAAGGTCACCTAACAGAACCACACAAGATAACCTTTCTGCGCATATTTGGTGCCAGCCTATCAAATCTACAGTTAAGTTTCTCATAGAGGGTACTATAAAGGATTGATTAAAAGGATTTCATTCCTTATAATACTCTGAAAGGTAATGCCTCAGTTAGGCCCTGCATGTACCCATCCACATCAAGTTAAACAGTGTTTTCCTATAAGGGCATTTTTGCCCTATTGCCCCTGTTTCATATCCTGAAGGAAGCAGGAATTACTTGATCTGTCACATGGATAGTGAAGCTGAAGCACTGCTAAATTTTTAGATAAAGATCTTTAAAAAGCAGGTGCCTAAATTCATGGCCTGAGTTTCCACAGCACAGAGCAGTTTGCAGCTCCCACTGACTTCAAAGACACCGGCTCAGCCATTCACACAGTTTTGGGAAAGGAGGAAAAAGATAAGGATCCCTTTTGATGGGAAGCTTGGCCTGTGGGTCAGGACTGGGATGGGAAACAGGGCTGAGCAGAATGAAGGTGCAAGCACATCACAGGTTATTGTCCCCACCCCATGCAAGGGGGCTGTGTCTTCTCACTGTATCAGTAACAGGAGATCAGACTACCTTCAGCTTCCTTAATGATGTGCTGAAATCCAACATGTTTTCTTTAAGGAGTATATAGGCAGCAGGGCACTGCTCTCCTTTGATCTTCAGCCTGCTCCTTCCCGGATCACTTTGGATATTGAACTCCTCCACACATCCCAAAGAACATACCTCCATAAAACAGGAGGACCAGAAGCAAGGAAAGTACCAATAATCCCACTCCAAAACCAAGAAACCCACTCCACATCTCTAATTACAGACAGCCAGGACAGATCCACAAGCCCTGTGCTGGAGACAGGAATGTTTTTAATTACACAAGGTCACCAGGCTGCCAGGTGGCTAATGGTTCTCTCAAATTATCCTGGTTTGGTTTCTTCCTCCTCTTTGAATACATCTGGGGTTTCACAGAAAAGACTCACTCAGGAACAGCTCCTCTTGGAAGAGTTCACCAAAGGTACTGACCCAATACAGACAACTTGGAGGGAAACTCAAATTATGCAGTTTGTGACAGTTGAGAACTTCTATATTGCTAAGGAAAAAGGGCCATGCTTATAACACAACTTCTCACTACTGTGAAGTCATTCACTCAGATGAAAAACCATATTTTTCCTTCACATTGTGAAAGGGCACAAAGGTTCCCATCTAACATTCTACCTCCTTCCATCAGCAAGCACAGTAAAATCCTCATTCTTTGGAGGCAAAATGATTTCTGAGAGGAAGGCATTGGAGCCAACTTGGCATTCAGCACTTCCAAGACACAGCACTGGTACTTTCGTCAGTCTGAAGTGAACGCCCAGGGGCTTGGCTGAAAGCAGGCCCCTGATTCCTTATGCAAGCATTCGTACATAACTGATGTTGAATTAAAACCCTGTCTGTTAATTTGGCATAATATTACCTGTGAGCCTTCCTGTTTGCCCATGGCAGAGATGCTGCGGAGCGACCTTCGGCCGCGCTGGCGGGAGCTGCCAGCGTGCTGGGAAGGTTCGGGAAAGGCAAAGTCAGGGCGTATGATGGGGGTTTGGCTGCTAAATGACCCCAGTCCAAAGTTTTCCTGTTTCTGAAAGGAAATGAAGTTTCAAGCTAAAAAGTAAATGCTTTGTTTTGAGCAGAGAATGGTGATTATTTTCATGAATAAAGACAATGCCATCCAACCCCTGGGTTTTTTATTAAAGCTTGGAACTGAATATATCCAAAGTTCCAATCCGGAGGTTTTTAATTTCTGCCAGAAGTGCTGCTGGTCTCGTGAGCTGGGGCTGGGAGTAGAGATGCAGCATGTCAGCACTGCCAGCAGGAGATCCTTCTGCACAAGAAACGTAGTAAAAACTAGATGAAATGACTGAGAGGATTCAGAGTGACCTGGATCTCTCTTCACAAAGGCCAGACGTTCGAGGTTTTATTATTCCCTGCATATACCATATCAAGGGAAGCACAATTATTCCCTATTTACTCCAGAATAAATGAGAATCAGACTCCCCAGTAATTGAGAACTGGGAGTGAACTTGCCCTGTAAGTCTCTGTAAGCCCCGAGCCACTCATCATGCAGACGGTATTAATGTTAAGGGGATAAGTAATGCAGGGCAAAGAAAAAAAAAAATCCCACGCTGCCAACCTACAACATTCCAGAGCTATTTACTGGGTGGGTTTTTTGTCATTTTATAGTTTTTTTAACAGTTTTAAACACCGTTCTGTTGATTCACTAGTCCAGTCTCCAGTGAATAACTGGAGGTTTTTACAAGACTAGCAAACACTCTGCTATTATATTATTTTAACCCCAGCAGTAGCAGTGGTGGTCTGTGACAGTTTGATAGCTGATGTATATGCAGAGCTGGGGCTTGGGTTTCTTCCCCTTTCCTCCTTTTCCCCCTCCCTCCTTTTGGTGAGAGCTGGGGGAAAGCCACGGCAGACAACCTTGTAACGTGCTGCTTTGTTCTGCTGGTGTCTCTCACCCTCCAGCTTGTCAGATGTATTTTTCAGCACTCACCAAAAAACTAATCAAAACAGCCCCGCGGCGTGAAAGGTGCAGGCGGCGACTTTCTGACACTGCCATCAGGAATTGCCATCACTGGGAATTCTCATGCCCCACCACCCACCCTGAGTAACCTTCATAACAAAACAGGGCTCAATGCCTTCAGAAATGATTCAGGTCAGAGCAAATGTTGCTCATGTTTTATCACCCGGGAAACTCAGAAACTTTCCAAGAATGAAGTTATGGGAGCAGGGCGAGCCAGGGAGCTCTGCTGGACTGTCTCCCATAGACAAGGAGGCCTCAGTGTCAAAGCAACACGTCCAAGGGCAGGGAGAGCGGGGAAGAAAGACACCCTGAGAACCTGCAGGACACTGGTTACAAACAGGTGGCTGAATGCTAAAGAAAGAGGCACAGAGAGAACAAGCAGCAAGACACAGGCATGAATGGAATATATTTTACAGCCTGGCATGAGGAATTTAAGGAATTAAGATGGTTCTTTTTTGTTTCCCTGCCTAGCAGAAGTATTCAGGCTTTAATTATCACTCGTCTTGTTGATGGAACATAAATCCCCAAGAATCCCCTTCTGGGGCACTCTGCAGTCTTTGACTTACCTGACACCCAGAAGGAATTTGATTTTGTGCCTGACATCGCTGTCAGCAAAGAAGAGAAACTGGTGTTAGAAGTTTTAGCCTCCTTTGTTGATCTTGGCTTGCACAGTTTGAGGACTTCAGGCAGATTGGCATTAAACAAAAAAGTCCGATGTGCTTTTGCCCTAAATTCCAGGGTGCCACTCTGTGACAGGATTGCTGGCAGTGACCCCTCTGCCTTCCTCCAGCACATGGCCCTTGGCCCCTCTATCCAGGGGCTTGATCCTGCAAGGCTATGCCCACTGTCCCCACAGCCAGCATCAGGGTAATCCAGATCATTTCAGTGCAACTGCTCACATTCCTAAAGCTGATCATGATCTTAAAAGCTTTGCTGGATCAAACCAGAATATTTGGCAGTGTGGAGGACTGGGTAATTCAGGAACCACATCTTTAGGTGAATCACATTCTATGATTCTATGAGCCCTTTTGCTTGAGCAGCCCACCAAACACCCCCAGTAAGAGAGCAAAGGCAATGAAATTATGAAGGGAACAATTTCTAAACCCTGGGATGGGTCAGAGCCAGACCGAAGTGTAAATCGTTCAGTTTTGGCTTGCCTTTGACTATGTCAGTAGTTGTGAGTAAAGGAAACCTCCCGAGCTGCAGGCCTGGAGCAGCTCCCTGAACTGCTGGGGCTCACCACGGAAGGCATGTCGCAGGTCTGAGCCCAAGGAGAGCATTCACATCTTCAAAACTCTTTAGCTCACGTTTCAGGGAAAATCTCCTGCTAATTCACCTTGGTTTCTGTTAGAGCCCCAAAGGTGAGAGATCTGCAGAGAGTTAAAGCCCTACTCTAACCCCCAGTGGGGCAGAATGTGTTTGGGTCTTTGCTCTGGAGCTCTTGCTATTCTAACCACATCCCAGGAGCTTTATTCCACCCCATTTGCTCAGCCTGTTTCCTCCACTGGGGTCACAGGAATGCGACTGAGAATAAATCTATCAGCTAGAGAGAAACCTCCTCTTTACATCGCTAAGGCCCGATGGAGTTTAAGGACAGGATTTAAAGCTGCTCACTCTGTTGTTCCTGTGCCCTGTGGCAATCCACATTCAGCACAGGAGCCAGGTTTTATAGCATAAACAAAGCAGGTTGCTAAATAATTGAGCTGACAAACTGGTTGGAAAGGTTGTGCTTCCAATCTGGCAAAGAGGCAAAGCCGGTCCCTTGACCTCAGGAACAAATCCTGCTCCTGCTTTTAGGGAACAGACATCCCCCCAGCCTGCTGTCCTGTCCTTGTGTCAGGTGGTCAGTACGGTTAGAGATCAGGCCCTGAGACATCAGGAATCCTGCTTGGCCTAACCTTAAAACACAAAGGCTTGCACTCAAGCAGTCGCCTTTTTTGTTTGGTCTTTTGATGCCTGGGCACAAGATGTGGGGACAATCCCAAGGATCCTCTTTCCAGTCTCTACCCTATTCTCTCTCTTTCTCCAGAAGAAGGAACCAGCAAGACATTGGGTATCTGGCTAAAGGAGGAGAAGAACCAGTGGCAGAGCTCAGGAACTAGGAAGAGCACCAGAGGTGCACAACATCACAGTGAAATCTTCCTAAAGATAATCATGAATGCTTTTCCTGGAATACCATTAAAAACTTTACTCATTCCTGCCTTAGAGAAGCACCACCACATACCATCTCCCTCCAGCATGAGCTGTGATTGCTCTGTTCAGCCAGCAAGCAATCCCAGCAGCTGTTACACTGCACTCTTCATTTCCCCGGAGAGGAAGCTGGAATGACAGTGACACTGAAAAATAAAAACCTTCTCAACAGACACTTTTGAGCCCTGGTGAATCCAGCTTGGAACACTAGCCCCTAAGAGCAAAGGTGGGAAAGGAACCTGAAATGTGACAGCATCGACTCCAATCTGGCATAAGATTTACACCAGAGTCATTTTCATTAAAAAGATAAGATCCTTCAGAATTCTTAGGCAGCTTATGGTAACTACGAACCCTTATTCATTCCCTAAAAAAGCCATTTGTTACAAGCTCTCAGTAGCCCACACACACACAGGGGTGAGTCAGATGAATGATGTCTGCCTGTTAAGCTCCATGACAGAAAATATTTTAATGACTTTGAAATTAAAGCAAGATCCTCTTAACGTACACCTTAACTATGAAAAATAAGCCTCAGCTCTTAGGTCTATTGTAGGCAAAGGTAAAGCACAAATCCAGTGGTGAGGGGCAGAGCTGGGAATGGAAGGGGGTCTCCCATGTCTGAACTAATGGACTGACCGTGGAGCAGAGGAAGGCTGCAAGGATCAGTTACACTGCCTCTGACCAGCACAGAACTGGAGCTACTGGTATTTGTCACCAACCAGCACACTTTGCAAAACATCCGTTTTCAGAGCTGTTCTCACACCAGATGTCACTAATAAAATTAATGGGTTTGGGCTAAGTAACTCCGTGCTGTACCCTCCCAGGCAGTACACTCTGCCACCAGTAAATGTGACCGGCTCAGTCAGCCCTGAAGGTTTCCATGTGGCCCTCCGGGCTGATGCCGAATGCCTGATGCCACAGGGCACACCTGGAGATTCCTGCTGCCTGAGGGCCCGGCTCTGCCTTCAGCTTTGCTTTTGTGGCAGCAAGCGCTGCTGGTTCCTAACCCAGGAGATACAGCCTTGCAGATAACAACCAGCAGTAATTCAAAGCCAGTGTTCTGATTCCCGCTGCACCCAGCACACCTCATTGCCTCTGGCTCAGCACACACAGGTTCGGTTACTTGGTCTTGATCCCCTCATTCCGGCACTACAGGACTAAACCTGATCCCAAGCAGGGAACCAGGTCACAAAGCTGACCAAGCCATTTGTACAAAAAGAGATAGGACATTCCAAAGGAGTTGTTCCAGCCTTCCACCTACTAAAACCGAAATTCGGGATGGGTCATTAACACCCAGTACAGCTGACAGTGCTGGGCCAGTGACCATTGTCTGGACAGCACATCAGGTCCTCCGCTGCCAGGCCCTCAGAGGCTCTGACCAAACTGGGGCAAGGAACAAAGCACCTTTCACCCCAGAGCGTGTTGTGGGTCACAAGGTCGTAAGACACAGCTCAAATTAACATTTTGTCTGCTGCTAAAAGGCTCGAGGCCCTGGAAAATACTGCTCTGCTCATGTCCCAGGATGGCGCTGGGAAGAACAAACATGAGTGTGGGCCATACTTGGCAGGTCAGGCCTGCAAGCTTTACTCACTTGAGCAATCCTTCGTGTCTGATCACTGCCACTGCAGCCATAGGGGGGTGCCCATGGAAACCTGCCTAAGGAGGAGAGCCCTAAGCCATGGAAACCGTGCTGAGACATGCATGGCAGCATTTTATCAGCCAATTCTCCAGTTGGGACTTTTCCATGTTTCCTTTTGTTTTGCTTTTCTTTTCCTGTAGCATTTGTCCTTGTCAGTGAGGCAAAAGCCCTTGGAAAGGTTTCCTGGTGGCCCACACATGTCACAGGCTGGCTGTGCTCGGTAGCAATGTCATCACAGAATAATAAACGTTGGAAAAGACCTCCAAAATCATCGAGTCCAACTTTTGACTGATGCCTCCTTGTCAACTAATCCATAGCATTATGTGCCACATCTAGTCCTTTCTTGAACACTTCCAGGGACGGTGACTCCACTACTTCCCTGAGCAGCCCAGTCCAACGCTTAACCACCCTTTCAGTGAAGAAATTCTTCCTGATGTCCAGGCTCAGGCTGTTCAGTTCTGTTCAGGCTGCACCACCACTCACAGGGTCAGTCCAGCACTTCCTGCTGCCTCCCTAAACAGCACAGGGAGGAGAAGAGTTTTTCCTTCCCTACTTTCATCTAAAGACACGTCTCAGCTGCAACTTGCTTTTAGTGACTTGCTGGACTTGTGTATGTAAATCACATAATGAACAAAACTCCCCAAAAGTCAAATGGACAATTTGCAGAGCATAACCCAACTCCCCATTGTCCCTTACTTTTTTTTCCCTGCACAGATCTCTTACTTTTGGTTTACTCTGAAGCAATGCATGTGCCCACACCCATCCCCACCCATTCCCAGCCCCGTGGATTATGATTTATCTCCAACTGCAAACAAACAAAGACATAAAGGCAGGTACAAAGCTGAGTTTCCCTAGGTTCTCCTCTGCAGCAGAACTGCTTTATAGTACCTCCTTTATGGTTCCTTGTCATGTGTTCCTTACTCCTGGTGAACCCTGGAAGAGCTGGGGCACTGCAGAATTCTCAGGGGTAGGGAAACACTGGGATTATAAGCATAAAAGTGATTTTCAACACAGATCCTGAGTTAAGTGGCAAAACTTTCAGCCTGTGGCCTATTGAGATGGCAGGGAGCAGACTCCAGTCCTATGGATTCTCACACTTACAGAGAGCTACAGGCACCTGGGGTCTCTGTTTATTATCCATACTTTCAGTCCCATCAGAAAGAGAGAACAACCAGTCAGGCACTGAGGGAGAGGGGAAGCAGCAAGGCCAGGGTCATACTCTGGGCCCCCATCTTCCAAGCCCTGGGTGGGAGGGAGAATGATGAAGAATCTGTTTCTCCCTTTAGCTTCCAAAGGCTCATTCCTGGGCAACTGTGGCTGAGGAAGGAGGTATTTTCTTTTCTAAGAAGCACTTCTCACCATCTACTTAGAAGGAAAATCTGGGCTGTGGTTACAGCAACCAAAAGTACAAGGACATTCCTCTGAAAATTAGAGAGGAAGACGCTATATTTTTCCTTTTAATTGCCATTTCGTACATTCAGCAGTGCAGTGTATTTTGCAAAGTGCTCTGCACACAGTAATTAAGCCTCTCAACATCCTTCACCTTAGGAAGGACTGTCACACGTACTGACTGGACACAGAAATGGAAATACACAGCAGTAAACATCTTGCCTATGATCCCACAGTGCATATGAATGAACCCCAGGCATCCTGACCCTCTAATATTTGTACACCTACTAATCAGACCTTATACAATGTAACTACAGGCCTTTATTTTAATGTTGTCCATGAGGAAAGAAGTATACTGCTGATTTTTTAACAGCACATATTAATTATTCTTTCCTTAATCTTCTAAGGGGATTAAACAGTGAGGAATAATAGCTGCCCTACTCCCAAATTTCAATGTTAAGTGCTGACAGTTTGTATTTTTCTTTGCCCCTAAACATTGCCCTGAAGGCTTGTTGTGCCTTTGCAGAGCATGAGATATTCACATATACTAAGACTGTACACAGGTCTCATTGAAGGGCTCCATTTCAGACACACCAAAATGCCTCCTTGTCCTCCATAGTGCAGAATTGAAGTGCAAAAAGATGATAGCTTGGTCCTAGATAGATGGATCTGGATTAGACGCTTGCTTCCCCTCAGCCACTCAGTCAGGCTAGGACTAACCTTCACACTCTGCAATAAAAGGCAGCATGGACCTTTTTAAAACAACCCAGAGAATTCTAACCCTTCTCCACAGACACATCCACCTCTGCTTCCTGATTAACTGGCACCTCACTTCAGTTTGTGCTTATGTTTAATAAAAACCCAGAGCTGAAGTTGCTGGGATCCGTTTCTAGAGGGGTAAGGTCACTCACTGCCTCACTTCCAGGCCTGGAGCAAAAACATCACTTGCTCATGGCCTTAATGATATCACGAAGCTCATGTCTTTGAAAGACTTTTTAACAGCACCAGGAAAAAGAAATGCCTGGGAGGTTCCAACAACTCACGTCTGAAGGCTTAATATGTTGATTTACGAGTCTGGGTCTCTCCCACTGCAGCTCTAAGTAAATGTTCAGTTAGGATTTTGTGGAGGGCTGGTGATCATTTCCTGCTTTGTCAGCTTTATTAAACGGAGCAGCCACTGTTACCCTTCCAGAAACCAAGGCCTCTCTGATAAGAATAACTTGAAAAACAAGAGCAGTTCAAATTCCAATAGCACTAATTCATCATTAAGCCCAAACTCCTTTTCATGAGATCATCTGAAAAAAGCCTATGCCAGGCAAGGAAGCCAGAGCTGAACAACATGCAATAAAAGTGCTTGGATCCTGAATAAAACACAAAAAATGCTACTTGCACTTGATCAGGGAAAAGGTCAGTTCTTTCCTGGAAGTCTCCAGGAAGGACAAGGCAGGGGGACTTCTCAGGTGTGCTGGCAGCTGAGGATAAACATCAGGTGCTTTTGAGGATTTGGAACGTGGAAGTGGCAGCAATGCCTTGTGCTCTCTATAAATTCACAGCTCTGTTTCCAGAGTGTGGGCACATGGGAGGCACATCCTGGGAGGGGACATTCCCAGTAAACCAAAAGGACAAGAGGGCCATGAGCTCTAGCAGGTTAAAGGGAGGACTGGGAAGTGTCACAGCTGAGTCCTCGTGGGTTTTGCGCAAGATCTTTTCTTTAAAATGTCCCAGGGAACCTCAAGCGCCCAGGAATTCACCAGCATCATCCAAGAGGCTCTCGGGTGTGTAAATAAAGTAGCTGTGCTCTTAAGCCCTGGCTCCCAGCATGTAAGCCCTGTGTAGGAACAAACGTCAGCTCCGATAAGGATGCGGGCTGGGTACACAAAGCTGAGTGGCCCCTCAGACCCACGGTACGAACCAAAGGAACTTTAAACGCTTTAAGGGCACTACCCTGTTGTATTAGATGGCAGTTCTCAGGTGGGTGATCCAAGCCTAAAGCAACCCAAATCTACCATAATCCAGGGAGTTTTGGCTTGGATATGCGCACTCATGGGCCTTTGGGGGATACCTCATGCTGACTTTTAAGAATTCCTGCTTGGAATTTGTCATGTTTAGTGCTCATCATGCCCAGATGACCAGGCCAACACGTGGCCTCCAAAAACCAGAAGTGAAATTAAGCAAGTACTCCTTTATAACTGCCTGGAAAATCTGTATATCCTAATCAATTTAGGAATAAAAACCACAGCTGAAGTGATGCCAACAGAGCGTATAGAATACAAAAAGATTAATAACTTGAAGGATCACAGGTAGAACAGATGGGAAAAAGGCATGAGAAAAGGTACAGAGCAAGCTGATGAGCTGTTGCCAACCTTTCCAAAGACAAATCACTGTAAGTTAATTAATAAAAACCCCACCTCTTTCTCTCTGATGCTCAAGTATACAGGAAATAAAAATGACACCAGAGACAAAAGACTAGGTTAATGGGAACACTGATCTTTTTACACTGGGTCATTCATATGTTGCTAAAACACTATAAACCTTCAAAGTTATTTGTATTTTAGATGGTCCCTGTTATGCAAATTCCGTGAAGACATTTTTCAGGGCCAGGCCCAGCCCCAGGTAGTTCAAGATTAACTATCTGCTGTCTGGGAAGAAACAAAGCCATCAAGGGACTTGGGAAGGGAGGTACCAAGTGTTGTCTGAAGGTGCTCCACGATAACATCCAAGCTCTCACAAAACCTGCCATTCATCACCTGGGCTCTCCTGCGAAGGCAAGAGAAGTTTGGTGCAAAAGGAGAACACGCCTTGGGATGCCATGACTTGCCACTGCAGTATCTGAGAGCTTTAGGAGCAAGGATTAGCCACTTTCTTTGCTAAATCCAGAGCAGAAAAAATAGCTGGAGACACCCACCTATTCTTAGAGTTTCCCTCATCCCCTCGCCCAAAGCTCAGGGCATCCCTCATGCTTTGGAAAAGACAAGTTCTCACTCAGGATTTCCTGCCTGCACCTGAAACAGCCCCAGCACACAGCTCTCCTCAAGGTGCTCCGGGGGAACTGGAAAAGCAGCAAAGAAATGGCAACATGAAATCAAAAGCTGAGAATTATTCACACTAAATTGTCTCCCTTCAGTTGTCACTCCCAAGCTCCCGCTCCAGCAAAGCGGAGTCAACAACTGCCCTGGAAACAAACCCCTCCTTTTGTTCTCTAAAGACTAGAAGTCTTTTTATATTTAAATGAAAATCTGTCAAACTAATTATGTGAATATGTAATGGTCTCATTTTGCAGTCATTAGGGAACATGGTAATGGCCATAAATTCCTCTGCCGGAGCGTGTATGTGTGAACACCGATGTCTGGTAACGTCTCATAACCTGCAGGCTGGACCACGGCTTTTGTCTTTAGGTTAGACCTCGTGGGACAGACAAAAGACCCAGTATTGCTTAAATTAGATGCCAAGTGCTGTGTTACAGCAATGTGATAAGCGTGATCCTTGTGCACACAAACAGCCCGGGGGACCCGGGGGGGGACGGTTCCCACCGTGACAGCACCGTGGCCCCGTGTCGGGCGGTGACGCCGGGCATTGTCCCGCACCGTGTACGATTTTCTGCTTCAAGATATATGGGCAGCACAGCTGTTGCCCTGGATTGCTCTGAATGTCCTGTCAGGAAAACGCCAATGGGATGTGGCATTCCTGGCATTTTTCTGTGCTTTTGATATCCACAGATAAAAGGGGGAAAAAAGAAATAAAGAAATATGGACAAGCAGCACTGAAATAAATGTGTGGCTATTATATCTCATTTATAATTCACATTTTTTTCACTCCTTCATCTTTATCATCCTGTACTGGTGATGGATAACTTTTGAAATAAAACTGGGTTGGAATTAAAACGGATCTCAGTATGAGTTAAACAGATGCAGGGAAAAAATCAGCATCAAGGCCCATCTAATGCATGGATCAAGGATCTTTTTTACATTACAACAGCTTTCAAGAATACAGCCAGGGTATAACCTGATGCTAAGGTAAACTGAGTCAGTGTTTGTGTCTGCTCAGTGCAGCTCAGAACATTCCTCCACAGCTGGCTCTTGCTCTTTGCTTTTTCCAGCTGGGCCAGAAAAGCCAACAGCCTGTAGTTCAAGCTGGCAACTCACATCCCCTGTCCCTAAGTGCTGAGAAAGAGTTCCTGGGCAGGGAGAAGAGACTAAAGGTGAAGGGAGCACTGTAGGAGCCATGAGAATACCCACAGTGGCTCACTGAGGAACTAAACATGACTAAAGACACCAAGTGCTTGATTTTAATTGCTGTTTTCTTCACCTCACTCCCCTGGTTTTTCTGCGGGTCATTTACTGGAAAGGACAGCGGTGAGAGCACGGCTGTGGCTGAGTAACCTCCCTGATTAAAGCCTAAATCTCTGGTTGCAGAAGCATTGCCATTTTCCCTGAATGAGATCAAAAGTAAAAGATAAAACTTAAGAGGAGGTGAAAGGCTAATGGCTCCTGAAAATAGTTCGGTGGTGATAGGGCTGAGATTATTTCTTCGAACAACATTTCTCTCATTAAAAGCAGGTAGGTATCAGATTTTAATGACTTGTTTTGTCCCATCTGGGTAGGGCCAGAAAGACTTTACTCCCCTGTTCTCCACAGCCGTCTCGCAGAAAAAAGTGCTTTACCTGCCTTCTTATCATGGTTAACTGATACCTGTGCTTGAAAGCAGGATTTTACCCTTCTCTACAACCTTAGGCAAATATACCTGGTTCTCAGAGAGCTGACAGGAAGGCAAATCCCCTACTGCAAACTGACAGCTGTCAAGTGATAATAAATACCTGTAACAGGGAGAGTTTTATCCACCCTCCATGCACCTATCAGCTTTCACTGAAATTATACCCTGCTCCCTGTGATCAAGCCATTATAGCTGTGTGCCCAGCTTCAAACACAGCCCTGAACTGGGGGGGAAACTGCTGCTTTTCCTCCCCTCTCCTCTTGCATGACATAAAATGGCATGAAACCTCCGAGAAGTTTGTTTCACTCTGCCAGTTCCCTGACTCCCTCTGGTCGCTTCTCTACTTATTCCAGTATTTATTGCAAGCTGATAGGCATAGAAATACTCAGGAAATACTAAATAAACCAATATACTCTTTGGGAAAGTTAAATAGCCCCCAACTTCTGAATGTCTCACCTCAAACCTCTTGAAACGCTCACGTAAATTCACAATCTAGAAATTCCTTGTCTTAAAGGAATTAAAACACTTAAAAACAATCCACCTTGCTGAGTCACAGCAAAGGGTTGAGCAATTTGCAGGAATGAGGCCTCAGTTGCTTAACAGCAGGAAAAAAGCTTAAGGTGTGGGGAGAAGAAAAATCTGCATTTCAGAAGAGAATTTCCAGGGGAAAGGAAGGAGTAGAACCTTTCAGACTGACAGTTCCTGTCCCTGCTGCCCTTATAAAGGCTCTTCCAGCATTAACCCTTCTCGGCAGCCATCTGACACTGGTGTCCTTAGGAGACTGGTTTTATGTGGCAAAATCTTCCCTGGAATAAAAGCTGGCATCTCCCAGTAACACCAGTGATGCTGAGCTGCCTGTAACTTCCGAGAGTGCGGTCCCACCACCCCACGATGCAGCAAAGCCCCTCGGCTAGAACAGAAGAGCTCTGGGGCCACAGGAAAACGATGGGCACAACAAACCAGTACACTGGGATCATTTACACCAATTACAACTTTGGCATTTGAAATAATAAGGCAGAAGTGGTTTCTGTTAAGAGGACAATCAGGTGGCTCCACATCCACTGGTGACTTTACTGACCTCGTGGCAAGCACAGATCCACTCTTGCATTGAATAGAACAAGATTTTGGCAATTAACAATAAATTACACATGTGGGCTATGGTCCAGGGTGGAAAGGAAAGCGCCCCCGCCCCCGCAAAGCAAAGACAAGCTGAGCTCTAAAGGATCCTTTTCTTCTTTAGCCCGGCCTCACTCTGGAGCAGGAATCCCAGCCCCGTTCCCGCTTATTCATGAGCGTGTGCATGCAGGAGCGGGGAAGAGGGTCGGGAAGAATTTCTTTATGACAAAAAAAAAGCGGCAGCCCCATTCCTGAGCCGCTGTTGCCATGGGCCCGCGGGGCTCACAACAGATGGCAGCAAGAGCCATCCCGAGCCGGGCTCTGAAGCTGTCCACTCAAGCATGCCATGCGCATTCCCCACATTCCTCCGGGCCCGAGGGCCTGATCCAGCCCGGGGCTCCGCATCTTCCTGCTCCCGGCACAAAGGAAGCATCAGCCTTCAGGATAACGGCTGGAGGGGAAGGCTGGACCAAGGCAGAGACAGCCTCTTTGCTGCAGAGGACATCACTGCATCCTAAACACAGCTCAGAGCCAAGGTCACGGCCAGGGATTCACTGTCTAACAGGTGTCACCAAAGCTAAGGGGTGTGAGAGAAAGGGAGCACAGGGAAAACAGTGCCGAGATGGATGAGGAGAAGCAGCAGGTGATTTAAGCAGCAGAGATGTCCAGGTGCATGGAGAAAGGACACCAAAAGCAGCAGCCACAGGCTCCAGAGACCAAAGTGTGATGCCCCGCAAAGCCTTCCCGGCTGCAGGGCACATCTAAGCTCGGGAAAAGTCAATCCGCTGGACAGTAAAACGTAGTGTTCTGGTCTCCTACACCCAAACAACAGCCGGGCTGGCTCTGCACTGAGGAATTTGAATGTGATTTGCCTGTTGCTTGCTGATCACACAGAACAGGGCTCTTTGGGGCTCATTTGCATTTGGCTGCTGGAGTCACTGGGGTTTCCTTTTTTTTTGCGGGGGGGTTGTTACAAGGAAGGAGACAAAGCAGCAGATGCTGTGGGCTGACCACGAGGAGTAGGGCTGGCCATCCTCATTGTGCTGGGCTGCAGGGCTGCTGGGAAATGTGCTCCCTGCTCCTCAACCCCGATCCATCCCAGCTCCCCTCTAAGGCTGTGATTCTCCTGACCCTCCTAAACACTGTCCTTCCAAAGTGCTGGGGGAAAAGGTTATTTTCTGGTTTGTTTTAATTCTGATGCAGACAAGGCACAAGCACTAGGTTGGAGAAAAGAGTCTGACTTTTGCTAAAAGTCGTTTGGGCGACTGCATGTGCAGTCTTTTCTGTGCAAGCATGCAGGAAATTTTCCCTCCCTCTCACACACACAATGGTTTAGATTTGGTATTTATGAGCTTAAGTTAGAAATAAAGGAGGAATGAAGTTTCCAGGTGGCTCTTTCTTTCTTTAATCTCTCCTATGTTTCTCCCTCTCCCTCCCTGTCTTTTCTATCAGTCTTTAATCAAATTCCTGCTGTTACTTTTATTGAACAAAAGAGATGCTGGCACAGCCCTGAAGTGCCTCTGTACACGGGTTGCCCTCTAACAGCCAAGTTGCTACGATTTATTGCTAAATGGTCCCTGCAGGCTGTAACTTATAAAAGGCAGAAAAAAATGTCCAGGCTTCAGCAACTGAGGTAAATGCTAATATCTGGTAATTCTTCAGCCACTTGGGTTTCTCTGAGTTATTGCCTTTAGCCCTTTGAAGGCACCTAAAAGACTTATCTTCAAGAGACTATAAATCAGACCAGAGAAAACAGAAACATCACCCCGAGATGATTTTTTTCACTTTGCTTCAAGGGGGTGACCACCAAATCTCTTGAACTCAGGCATCTCTTCAGATTTCAGATGGGAGGTTCCTCCCATCACTCAAGCTTGGAAACATGCCCATCCCAGTAGGCATCAGGCCATGCCACAGGGTGATGAGATCTCTGCTGTAAAACAGCCTCTTCCTACAAGCTGTGGATCTTGGTCAGCTCCACTGCCTCAGGAATCTCCAGGGATACTCCCATGCTGGCTAGTTTTGCCCCAATATTCCACTAGCAACACTTTTGACCCGCACTGCCAACTTTCACTAACCAGACTGGATCACCAGTGTAGAAAAAACACACAGTTACAAAAATTTCACAAGGTTTGGCCTGTAGTCAAAGATAAAACAACCCCAAACAAACTTCAACTTAAAAATATCCTAATAGCAGTGAAGCAGGTAATGAGTTTAAAGATGCGTTAACGGGTTTACTAAAGGAGTTCATGTCTCAGGAAATAATCAAAAGGCAAAGTTCAATGACCTCAGTCTTCTGATTCATGACCAATCCAGAAGGGCGGAGAGGTGTGTGTATAAGGTATAGCAGCTCTTCAAGGGAAGTGAATTTGTGCCGGCCCTCACTGGAGCCACACTGATTGCCAGCTCTGGAGCTGTACTGACTGCCACCTCTTATGAATCAGCCTCTCTCACACTCTGCCTCTGCTCCCTGTAATGTTCCCATATTAATCAAACAGCAATATATCACACATCCCTGATTGCAGGGCTGGTCTGTCCCTGTTAAACAGTGACGCAGAGCACTGGCTTGGCCTGATACCTACTTTAAATGACTCTCAGCTTATAAAGGTGAAGGCCAAAAAGAGAGCCACATCCTTGAGCAGAGACCCTTCCAGACCATAAAACTGTGAAATGCCCACTACAAACCATGGTGAGGATAGGAGTCAGTCAAATCCTCTGCTCGCAGACTCAGCATCCCCAGGGCATAGCATTTTTCTTATCCTTGGACACCAAGGGTGGGAATGGCCCTAAACATGCAGCTCTGGAGACTCTCCCAAGTTCACCTCTCCCGTGAGCTTCGGGCACTCTTCTAGCCTAAAGTCAGAGAGATTTGCTTAGGTTGCTCACCAGCTTCCCAGTGACAGACCCTGAACCCTGGCGCAGCACTGACTCCTTGCTTAAAAGAGCAGCTAGAAAATCCCCCACTTCAGGGGGGGATCACGGCCTGAACACACCCTTGCTCTGAAGTTTATGATGCTCGTGACATTTAGGACCAACAGAGTCCTTAAGGCTCCTGTCCTCCCTCTCCTAAAGCCCTGTGGTGAGGTCCTGCCGCCGCCTCCAGCACGGAGCCGCGCCAGGCTTGCTCCGCTGTGTCTGGGGAGAGGCCGCTTACCTTTGCGGACACCGGACCAAGGCTCAGGTATTCCCATCCCTGTGCCGGAGGCAGCCTGGCACGTGTTGAGCACAGAACTCGGAGCAGGGAATGGCACTAGCGGCTCGGAACGCGGAGAAAGAGGCGCATAGCGATTAAGATAACGAGCAGCAGACACAGGTGCTGCGCTGAGAGGCACCTCAGCACTAATCCCGCAGTAAAGAGCAGGAGGTTTGCTCAGCAGAGGCAGCTCAGATTACTGCCCTCCTCCCCAGCAGTCGTCAGCAGGCCTGACAGACAGGAGCAGAGACCGTGAGGAAAGGGGGAATTTGCTGAGTGAAAGTGCCAGTCAGCTCTGTCCCGACTCCCCGCAGACTGGGGCTTGGCCCCTCTTACAATTAACTCTTCGGCTTGGTGGGGAGAGAGGAGGAAAGAAACTATACTGAAGAAAGAAGTGTTCCAGCTAGCCAGGAATTCTCTATGGTTGCTCTGGAAATTCACCCCTCAAATTGCACCTGAAAAATGTAATTAGGAGTAAGAGTGGGGGATAAAAACCCCACGGTAGAGGAGAGGTGCAGCAGGGACCTTGGTCCCTGTTGCTCACTGGTCCCTCAGTCAGGGCTCAGCAATTTGGCTGAGAAAGATGCTCACCCATCAGCTCTGGGGGTCCCGCTGCCTCTGCTCCTGCACCAAAGCACCAGCCTGAGTGCCCATGTGCAGCTATGTTTCCCATCCATGCACGGAAGATCAACCCTGCCTCCCTTCCAATGCCACAGTCAAACGGGCAGGAAGGCAAAGAAAGGGGGATTGGGGAATAAAAAGTTCTATATTCCAGACCTGCTGGTGTAGCCAATGTTTTGGCCAGGTGCACACGTGAATGCTCTGTCCACCTGTGTTTGGGGGGGCAAGTGAGGCTGCCTGGTGCTACACACAGGAAGAGTCGTGCATATAAAAGACCATTTGATACTGTCTGTGCAGTGTGTGCTTTTCGTTGTTCTTTTGACTGAGATATTCCACTTATCCAGCCATAAGGGAGAAACAATACCAAGGGATTTGGGTGACCTGTACAAGTCCATTCATAAAAGAACATGAGGGAGTTACAGTGATCACTACACCCTGACATCTGTTTTGCTGAAGTAAATCCAGGCAAACACAATTTATATCAGTAGGATTACATTAGTGTTCATTAACCTCTCCTGACCCCATGCCCCTTTCAGAGGATACCTTGGATCAAGCAGGAAAGGCAAGGAAAACATTTTGAGAAATGAATTTACATTAGTAGCTGAGCAACTAAATATTTAACCCGGCTGTGGATGTGTGTACATCAGCCCACAGCAGTGCCACACAACAAACAAACCCCCGATACATCAATATTTACAGTCAGCTCCTGCAATTAAAGCCACGTAACTGCAGCTCCTTGCAGCAGAGATGATGGAATGCAGCTGCTCTCAGTTTCCCCCCGCAGCTGCCCTGTGAAGGTGTCACCCTGCACTCCTCTGCACCTGGACAGGTAAGCAGAACCTCGCTCCAGCCCAGGGATTTGCCCTATGGACTAGAGGTCAGCCCAGACACCGTCCCAGGTAGTGAACAAGGCACAGAGTGCTCAGAGAACACATGCTTGTTTGTCTGAGTTTTCATCCTGTTGCGATCTGATCCACCTCCAACCTAATCCTCAGGAAATTCCAAAAGAAGGAGCATCACACCCTAAAAAGCACTTTGTACAACGCTGGCAGAGATTTCCCAGCCTTTCCAGTGTCACTTACTGACAAATCCAACCCCAGGTTGATTATTGCCTGAAGGAGACAAACTAATCCACAGGCACTGGGGGAAAGGAGCAGCTAATACAGAGCAGCAGTGGCTGGAATTCCCTGGGTTCCTAAAGCAGCTTCAGGTGAGGGGTCAGCCTGTAACATCCTGTAGAGGATAACACATCATGGTGGCTGGCATTTATTTTTTTCCAAGGCATTTTCCTACTGTCGCGGTCAGTGGCCTAAATTTTTTTTCTTTTTTTCCCAAAAATCATATCTAGATCTTCCTCACATTTACTACTCCCTGTGGGAAATTTCCTAAAAGCCTGGCAGTCCTGAGCTGTAGATAATTAAATCCTAGACAGTAAGGATTTGCCAACGATTTCAAAATTAAGTTCTGTTCATCTCTCAGCTATCTGTCCTGTGACCCTTCCTAACGAGGCAGGAACTGCAAACATTTTGATGAATGCATGGAAAACTCCTCTATGACAATACTGCTGCTTGAGATATTAAAGACTTACCACCTTGATCCAACACACAAGGAAATTTTAAAGCCTTTCCTTACCTGGGTACAGGGTGCACAGACCTCAGAACTCCTGTCTCCACACAGTGGGTCAGGACCCTGATGGGCTTTGGCTGGTCACACCCTCTGGCATCACATGAGGAGCTGTAAACTCCAACCAAAGGCTCATTTTTTTTAGCGAGTTAAAAAGACGCACTTCAAAGTAGCTGAGACACAAGGAGACATGACCCAGGGCACACTGGAAAACTGGGGAGGGGTTCACAACACACATACAACAAATGCCCATCACAAGACCACCCTGCCAGCCCTCTAATGCCAGCCTGGGTCTCTAAGCTGTCAGTCTTAAGAATTCCTTGTGCACCAAACCTTCCTGTCTCCCCAGTCCTCCCCACTGAACAAAACTGACTGCACCACAGAGCAGCCCTTTGGAAACGCGCTCCTGCGCTGCTGCGGAGCAGGGGGTGGGAGCCAACGCCAATTCCAATTAATTTCATTCACAAAACTTGGATTTATTCGATGCATTTTTTTGGCACACCGTCAAATATGGCACAAAATTACATTAGTGTCATAAGAGGAAAGGATTAGTCGACAGAGTTCTTTGAAGAATTGTGTTGGCACTTGTCTTTTTGTACAGATGCCAGCAGCTTCCCCTCTCTCCAGGAATGGCCCTTTTTCTCCTGGTCAATGAGGGAAATCGCTGCTCAGTGAGGGTCTGAGCCAAAGCCTTTTGGAGTCTGTGGGAATCTTTCCACCGATTTCCATGGGCTTGAATCAGCTCTGAGCCTCAGATGTCAGTTGTCCTGACATCTTCCTTCCACACTTCAACACCTCCTTAGGGGCATCTGTCAGGTGGAAAGGAAGACTTTTTTCCTTTATTTTTTCTAAAGCCTTAGTTACAGCAAATTTCTGCCAAAAGAAGAACTACTTTGTAGCTACGGCATAGGTGTGAGTATTCAGGATGTCTGGGTTTAATTCCTGATCTTGCCCCAGAGGTCTTTAAATGAGTTGATTGGAACCAGGCCTGTCTGAAAGCATAACACTGGCCATGGGAGAGCCACGTAGCCCAGCATTTTCCCCCGACACCACCTGGAAGCAGATGTGTCAAGAAGAGGATAAGAGCAGAACGAATGTACTCCCAGCCCCTGCAGTTTTCATCACTCAGGCAAGGGGGCCCAGGGACAGGGATGTGCCAAGAGAATAACCCAAGTGATGCAGGGAATCTGTAGGGAAGCATGAAAATGAACACGCAGATTACAGTTATAGCCAAGGATAAGCTTAATCCTTTCTTTTTGTACAGTTTTTAGCACAACAGGAAAAGGAGGATAATGTTTTCTATCCCCGCTCCTCCTTTATTTGACTTGTATTTTTAGTCTAAGGTTCTTTGAGACAGAAAAGAACTGCAGGCGCTGCTAAGCCTGAGGCAGACATAAACCACTAGCACTGCAAACAGAAAACCAACTGTCTTGAATACTGATCTGTGATGGAAGATTGTAGATACCACATAAATAATAATAATATGAGTGGTCACTCATATCAGAGTGCTGGGATATATGGTAGGAACACACATGTTGTGCATCTTGGAGTAAGTTGTTGTGCTGTAAACCACAGCCCATTTGGGATTCAGACTTCATGCAACTCTCACTGGCTCTGCACACACAAGTGTCACCATCAGAGCCCCTCACATCCCAATCTATGCTGGCCTGGGCCCTAAAAACAATACCCTGAAAGGGCTCTGCAGGGCTCCTGCATGCCAGTGTGGGCAGAGTGAGGGCCTAAAACACTGGTAATTCTCTGCAGAACATTGGTACTTGCTGTTTCACTAGGAAATTTTAATAGAGCTTTGCATTAATTAACAGAGACTGAGGCCGGAACCCTTCACAGTGCACTGTCCCCTCAACAAGAATGACCTGGTGTGTTCACCTCTGCCCTCCCTGCACCAGGCAACGGCAGATGACACAGCAAGCCTGAGGAATGCATTCTGGAGGCTTGGCTCAGGTGGTGTTTGTGCCAGAAGGGGTGTGTGGAGTTGTCCCCGTGGCTGTGGGTCCCTTTGGTGTGACACCACCACGCCTGGCTGATCTAATTGCTGCTGTTACAGACACGTTGAATGCCCAACCATGTAAACAGTGTGAGGCTCCCACAGCCATTCCTGCTTACTGACCTGTGCAAAAGGCTATTTTTGGCAACTGCTGGAGGCCACTGTGGTGGCAATGCCCACGCTCTGAGCCTTATCTTCAGCTGATCCAAGCATGCCCAACACAATTAGATCAGACTGATACCACTGAAAAGGGTCTTTTTTTTGATTGCACCCAACATTGCTTAGATACTCAAGTGGGAGAGGAAGCAACAGAAAAAAAAAAAACCAACAAACAAAAGTTGGAAAAAACAACCTGTCTTTCCTAATGAAACAGGTAAGTCTTATTGCTTTTGTAGCTTTAGCTTTCAAACAGCTCTTCCTCCAGCTGGTTAAAGATCAACTGCATATCAAAACTCTCTTGGGCAGTTTGCTGAGGACAGTAGGGCAGCCTCCCGCTACAGAATCCAACAAACTGGTCTCTCCAGTTTCCCCCAGTGATTCACACCTACTGTGCAAAATCCTGAGCAAAAAGACCTCTCCAGCATCAGCCTGTGGATTCCTCAGGCTTGATGGAACTGGTTCTGCTCATACCCACGGAGAGAGACATTTGTCACCAGCAGTGATACAGACACACTGAGTCATGCCCTGGGATGCAGAGCAGATCTTACTCCAGCTTGTTCTGGCTTCAGCACACCAGTTGCAGGCCTGGGGTGCACAGGCATAAACAAACACACACATATCTGAGGCTATTGTCCTGGAAATGGTTGGGCAAAACAAGCACAGAGAGCCAGGAAGGAATGGCAGAAAGACAGGAACTGGCTTTAGGAACAGCCTTTCAAACAAGCGAGATAGGAGCAGCCTTATTAAAGAAAAAGAGAAAAATAACATTTGAAAACTGTCATTGGGCTGCAGAGCTTGGGATGAGACAAACAAAATGCAGCTACAGAGCATCCATGGGAAATTATTCAACAGTTATGTCCCAAATAAGGATCCTCTCAGGGAATAGGCACAGTATTTACTTAACACTAGGGCTCATTTGGTCATTCTCTGCCTCTGCTCGACCCTAAGTCCGTGAGCAAGGAAGCAAAAAGTGTATAAATTCACAGCTTCATATGTCTCTCCTGCTGCAAGTCACTCCCTGAGGACAGCAGGACGTTCGCACAGGAGCGAAAGCCAGACTATGGTCCTCATGTACTAACTACTTTGGTGCTGGTTATTTATTTAAAACCATTCATATTTATTAATATCAAATATCCCTGTGAGATAGGTAATTTTTGTTATTTTTTTTTTAGCCTTTCCTCTCATACTGAATTTTCTCTGATTTTGCCCTCACATTCCCTTCATTGAAACTATTCCCACTCTTTTCCTCCATTACACTGGTCAATCAAACTTCAGCTGATGAAGACTGATGATGATGCATCAGTGCTGAGCTTTGCAGATGACATTCCAAGGGACATACCACATCCTTGCATCAGCCAGTCTACAGTCCTGCAAGGTCTTGTAACATCAGTTTTGTTTGGTAACACAAATACAGGCTCACTCTGCTGCCACTGAAAAGCTTACCTGTGTCCTAAAATAAAAGCCAAGCGATCTGAGGAGTGTGAGTTTGTGTCATCCCTAAGGAAGAGTTCCTGGGAATACTGAAATCACCGACTGAAAATTCAGGCGACACTGGTCAGGAAGTTTTCATACTGCTGGTACTGGCAGCAAGCAACCCCAATCCACTTCATAGAATCATTATGGTCAGTTTACAAAAAACAGCAACACAAGCACTCAAAAATACTTTATTTTGCCGCAGAGAAGTCAGGACCTCACATTTTTGGGGTTTTTTTTCTGCCTTCATGGCAGCACTGCAGGGACAGCTGGGACTGGGTCAAATTAACTGAACAGAAGGCTGGGCTCTTAGCTCTTCTTGGGATTTTCCAGTCCTAAGTTTATGGATTATCACTGAGCTTTAAATGTGCACAAAAGGCTTGAAGTGCCTTGGCAAGGGGATAGTTTGTGAATGTAACACCTCTTAAAGTTAGCATGTGGTGATGAAATGAAACCATGGAAGGCTCCTAACCAAATTTTCTTCCTTTTTGGCTAAATGTGGAAATTCAGGACAGAGTACTGCATGAATTGATAGCAGCTAACACCTAACTGGCACAGAAAAACCTGTTTGGACTTGCCACAGTGAAAAACATACAGAAAGCATCTCTATTAAGGTTTTAAAAAACCAAACAACAAAATGCCATACCCAAACATCTCCGATTCAAAACCCTCCATCACTCACCTGCAGAACACCAAACAGCTCCAAATCTTGCTGAGGCCAGTGGAAATCTTTCTGTTGTCACAGCAACAGTGACAAGTAGCAAATGAGGCAAGAGCTATGCACAGAACTGCCACCCTTTCACAGAGAGCCCCAAGCACTTGGAAGAAAGATGGGAGTGCTTGTACATCACTGAGCAGGAATCCTGGAGTGTCATGTGGCAGGGGAGCAGTACAAGAGAACTGGGTAAGTATTTCACATGCTGGGACATATCAGTGACAAAGGAGTGCTAGAAATGTCAGGTGCAAACAACTACCATTTGCCCTTGGGCTCGTGTTTGTGTGCTCAAAACAAGGCTTGTGCTAAGATTTGGCTTTCAGCTGGAATGTGAGCGGAATGGATGTGAGGAGGGAGGCAGGGAAGCAGCGTGAATCTCACCTACCTGCGGACGACCAGCTTCAGCTTCTTGTAGGACCCTTTCACCAGGGAGATGGCCTCTCTCCTGGAGCTGCTCAGTTCCACCTCGTTGATGTTCACCACTTCGTCACCAGCCTGCAACTTGGAAGGCAGGGAGTCTGCCTTGCCTCCCTCTTCGATCTGCACAGGAAACAGAGGACGAGCTGAGGGTGAGACATTTCGCCTGCAGAGCTGAGCCTGCCTTTCTGTGCAAGGAATTAGGTCTACCAGCCCCAAACTCCGCTCTCAGGTTAAGAAACCCGGTCTCCCTTTGCCAGCCTGCTTGCTCAAGGGTATGTGCTTGCCACCCCTATGTGGAATCAGCAGCCAAATCAGTTCTGCCAAGAAGCATTGTTTTGAATAAGCCTGAGAAGTCTTTGGTATTTGGAAGCAGCAAACACCAGTAAAATGGCCACGGACCGGCTCCTGAGAAGAGCACCCAGGCACCAGCACAAGGGCAAAGCTGGCATTAGAAGAGCCTGGATGCGATTTTTTTGGTTCAAGCTCCTCTTTGTGATCCATCTGCCTGATGAACAACAGCTTCAGCAGCAAAGCAGGTGCACCCAGGTGTAGTTAGTTAATGATATGCATCGCCTCTGTAGGGTTTTCCAGCTGGGGATACAGAGAAAGTAGGCAATTATTTGAATTTTATGTGAAATTAAGCAGCCTGCTGAAGGCTATGTAGTGGCGAGGCTAGAAGGAGAATCCTAAGGTGCTCCCTTCTGCTTTGAATGGCCCATCCTGTACATGGCATAGTGATTCCCCATCTGTGTGTTGGCAGAAATACACTAAGTCTGTAACAAAGTCAGGGACAAGGCAGAGGATAAGAAAACCTGGCCCAGGATCAGTGAATTCCAGCCTTGTGCTCTAATGCACTCTCTCTGCAAAGGTGTACTAGTATAGCAGAGGGCCAGATTATATACAGGCTCATGCATTGCAAATGCTGAGTTTCGGCAGACTCGGGAGTGCCAGCAGTTCCAAGTGCAACTGATAATTACTTGGATTGCAAAACTTGCCGCCCCAGAGTCTGATACTCACAGCACCTGGCAGTCCCTGCTCCACAGAGGCTGTGACCTGCGCTAGGAGCTGTCTGGGGACCCACACGTGAGTGTAACATCTCCTGGCACATCACAAGTACAACAAAGAAATGTCTCTGTCTTTGTCTCAGCAGACACAAAGAAATGTCCCTAGACTGGAGGGCAGGAAGGGCTGCTATTTGCAGGGGTACCATTTTGGGAGCAGTCAAATTGCACACATACTTCTGGAAGTTGCTTTTATTTCAAGTCATGCCAAGCAATGTGTAATTGAGACATGCCCCAGACGTGTAACTCAGCACATGCAGACACGGTGCCCAGGTTTTTACCAGCACATTAGTTTTGGTGTTGAATGGTGATTTCTCACAGGCAAAGCCCATCTGTTCCCCTGAACAATAGAATTCCAGCCCGTGTACCTTCTAAAATGTAAAATCTGACTTCCCCAAACATCAGCCAATAAATTCTCCAAACCCCCTATAAAGGCAGGTAAAAATCATCATCATTCATCCTACCAGGAACTCTTCCACTGATGAATGAGTTTTTTCTTTTCTTCTTAAGAATGGATAAAACCACAGGAATGAGCCTTCCTATAAAGAGCTTTGTATCACAATTACCAGGAAGGGTGAGAGATGAAACATTAGCCCTTGCTGCCAGTATAAATAAATAACAAACAAAAAAATGCAGTATCGCTGCACTTTATTGCTGCTGTAAAGGAGAACAGGTGGGTGTCATTTCAATGAAATACAATAGTGGGGGTACCAGGGGTTAGATTAGCTCCTGATATAGGCAACAGAAGGGATTTTTGGTTTGTTTCTGTTTTACGTTACAGCACGTATCATGGAGAAAAGGCCTTCTTGGAAGAATATCTCCTGTAACAAATGCCAGCTACTTCAAAGGCTGAGATACCCATCAGAAGCATTTGTATTAATGCCTGGATGAGCCCTGACCTGACATAAAATAACTGAATTGTGATCTGCGCTTTATCCTCTAATCATTCCATTTGCGTTTATATATTCAAGATTTTTCACTCCACAGGAGCACTGTTTTAAGGTTCTCTTTGCAACCACAGGGGCTTGACCTTTCTTTTTCTCCTGTTTTTCAGTGAAAATGGACATTTGGACTCTTCCGTATTCACCTTTATAAATAGTGTGAAATCAAAGACTTTAAGGAAAGACTAAACCTGGCAATACTTGAGATAAGGCTGCTGACATTATGAACAGCTCTGAAAGACATCTTTCTCCTATTCCTGATGGATTCCAGCTTACCCCTATGCCAAGGGCTCTTAAACTTGCACCTTGCAAGGCCATGCAGCCACAGTACCAGAGTAAAGGATGCCTTTAAGGAAAGTCTGCTAACACAAGTGCAGAGTCATCTGCAAGTAATTCCAAAGGCTGAGAGGAAATTGCTTTGCTCCTCTGTACTTAAATTGTCCATGAGCAACAGCTACATCCAGACACACTGTTTGCCATTAGAAGCTTTTGATGGTAGCCTTACAACTGTATTACTCAGGGATTTGGAGAGAATAGAAATGGAGATATGGATTTGTATTTTGTTGTTGACACAGTTCTCTCATCTATTACTAACCTGTCAGCCACCTCATCTGTCATCCGTTCAACTGGGGTTACCTGGCTGCAAATTCCTTGAAGTTCCTGGAGGAAAACATTCACAACAGGCCTGTGACCTGGCCCTATAGCTCAGCGAGGCAAAAGGACTCCCAGGTTTCCATCCAAAGTCCAGAAGCAAGGCCTTGTCTCCCAAAGCAAGGCTCAGATGCTCCACATTCATTCTTCCTCCCTGAATGCCTCTGAAAATATTTGTGTTTAAGGAGTGGCGATATTTCATGCGAAGGATCGGGGGGGGGGGGGGAGGGAAAGAAAGACAAAC
>VZRE01013879.1:340545-364742 GCA_013396775.1 Cephalopterus ornatus
GGGGATTTAAACAAAACAAGCTGCACTGTGAACACAAAGCTCTATCTCTACCCAGTGTAACAATTATCAACAAAGCAAACAAACTTCAACACACAGGTAAGCTATTTAAATGAACACCTGCCTCACTGGATGAGGCAGCATAAAGCAAGTTGTGCTGGAGTAGTTCAAGCAGCCCCAGCATTGCCAAAATCACTCTCAACAGCCGCCTGTGACAAAAATGTAGTGGCCATGAGCTACAGGACCTGGTGCAAGAGGTCAATGAAAAGCCACTAAGTCCTCTCATGGTTTATTTAACCTGAGGAAAACAAGGTGAAATGCAGGAACCATCCCTGGTGCAGACAAGCATCTTCAGGGAATTCAGCTCTTGACATTTACTCCAAGCCAAGGAAGGAGTGTCCAAGTTAGTTATGGTTTTGTGCTGCAGGGAAGCAAGAAAGGCATGTTTTTCTCACAGTGCTCTGCATTGTTCTGCAGTAACATTTCTGCTCCCAAGTACAAGGCATGGTAGTGGAGAGATTAATTTATTCCAGGTAACCATCCAAGGTTCACATCGAATGGATTCACCTTGAGAGGTTGAATTTTAGTCAGTGGAAGGACAAGTTTAAACCCCACAGTTTTGAAGGGTTAGCAGTGCTCTGAAATCTTTTCAATATTTTAAAATAAATATGTTATTTAACAGAGGCAAAACAATATTCCTCCGCAGTCAGCCTGAAACATGGATGATGTGGAAACCAGGAGTGCAGGCAGTTTACTGGAGTGCCCCTGCACCAAGTGCAGACAGAGGCTCCCTGCAGCACCAAAATCTTTTGCAGTCTAATTTACTGAGGGCAGACACCAAAGCAAAGTGACTGTGGGCACCAAGGCAGCAATCCAGCTGCAGAAATGCCAGTGGGATCTGTGCAGGGTGGATGCACGTTACTGACAAGTGGAGAGGATTCAAGGTCATTCCTAAGACTACCCTGCAGCCTCCAACACTTCCACACCTTTGCATTTCCTGTGTGATTGTTTCCTGTCCTGGGAGCAAGGTTAATCTCAGCAGTCAGCCCCTCAGCAAAAAGTGGCAAGAAGTGAATGGAAAACAGATTGCTGGCTTCAGCTCCAAGAGATAAGGAGACATGCCTGGATGAGTTTGCCTCTGACTCCTCTTGGTGACTCTAAATTCCTAAGTCAGCGGAGGAAAGAAGGCTTAGCTCTTAAGATAATTTTCCACCTTCTTAAGCACAAAACTGTTAGGCTACCACAGAGACTTTTACATTTAAAAGAGGAAGGGGCACAGAAAGATGGGCCTATGATGCAGCTTTGACTCGGGCCTTCAAGAAGCCTCCAGGATCTTTTCTGTAACAAGGGGCAAAATTAACAATAAATTTTCTCTACCCCTCCCCGTATATATAAGACAAGGAACTAATCTGTGTTTGCTCTGGGTAACACCTAGAGCCGTATCAGGTCCCTCTCTTGGAGGCATGGTACCTGGCTCAGCTGCACACAGGGTGCAGGTGCAGAGCAATGCTCTCCCTTTTCCACATTAAAACCCGAGGCACCGCTGCTCATCTGTTTGCTGCGTGAGGCCAGGTGGGATCCCTGCAGCTCCTGCCTGCAGAGCACGCCCTGTAGAGCCTTACTTCTTTGTTCATTGTTTGGTTCTTGCAAACAACCCATTCCAAGCATGCCACGGAGGGTATAGCACCAGGTGATACAAACACTGGGGCCTGGGGCACGTTAACTTGATCCTGTTTGGTCTGTGGTGATTATCGGGTAGTATCAGCTGGAGGGGCGACAAGAACTCACTGCCTGTCCGCCTGTCGTAGCTGATACATTCGTCCCCCTCCAGAGCACACAAAGCCAGGGGCTGCACATGGCTGAGGGTTAATATTTGCTTTGCAGTGTGAGAGTTAAAAATAGCTGCTTGTCGAAGAGTCTGCTGGAAAGGTCTGCTGCTCTGCCCCAAACACACCCAAGGACACCTTTTTTCACCCTGCTTTGCCATCCTGCCCCCAACCTCACAGTCCTTTCTCACATTTCTCATGGAGTTTCAATAATTAAAAACCCAGTTCTTATGACATTTAGACGGTGAGCCCATCACCTACAAACCTTAGGAGATTCAGTCAATGACATCAGCTGCTCCCTAATCCTTTCCACAGGCACCTGGTACAGAGCCCACACATCACCTCCAAACAGTCCTTCTTGGTGGCTGCAGCATATCCCTCAAACTATGGCATGTCACAGACCAACATTCAATTATTTCTTTAATCTCCCTCAGATCTGTTCTAAAAACAAGGAGAAAATTACAACATGTGGAACTTGCCTTTCAATCCTTTTTACATAGCACTGCCTTGTGCCCTTCTTTATGGGACACTTTACAGGCTTTCCCAGACTTTTGTATTACATTTTTATGCTTGCTGTTGTGACCTATATTGCCACGACCCCCAGAGGTCGTAGCTTGCCAGGGTGACCGACTGCCAGGAGACTTTCTTTGGGTTGTCTCTTTTTGGGGTAACTGGAAAATATTCCCACACTAGAAAATACAGCTGAGGCACCTGTGATCAGTCTGGAGGAGAAAGAAGACAATCAGCAGCTCTCCAAGTACAGCTGTTGAGGGTTTTTTTCACCACATGATTAGGCAGTGAACTTCCTGCCTTGGCATGTTGCTAGCATGAACTCATAGAAACGTCAAGAATATCTGCCCTGCAATCAGGTAATTCCATAAATTAGGTAAATCTAAAGCTATGGCATTTTCTGGCAACTGGAGCAGGTAGTGCTTATCTTTCCTGGAGACAGATCCTTGGCCCCAGCATGGCCAGTTACTGCTTTTGATGTTTGCCACTTCTCTTTTCCTTATTTCCCTTCCCCAGTATTAACACTTCGATTATACCTGTTATAAATAGCAATAATGATGGTAATGACAACAGCAGTAATGATCCTCAAGAACTTTCCTTCCATTAGCTAATTTGACCTTTCAACACCATGGGAAGACAGCAGGAAGTATTGTTCCTAAATTAGAGAGGAATAAAAACAGAAGCCATGTTTATGTAACTTTTCCAGGGTCACAGAAAGAGCCACACAGCAGCACTGGAACCTCACTCCCTGCTCTGACTGAGGTCACGCTGCACTGATGCCAAACGAGACTCCCTCCCTCTAATACTTCATCCACATCTCCAGCACTGAGGCATTTTCTCTCAGGGTAATGCTCCCTTTCCTACACCCAACAGGAAGTGCTCTTAGATGTCCTTCTGTCATTATTTCTGCTTTCCCACTGGTCTCCGCAGTTTTCATTCTTCTCTGTTTGCTGCGGTTGTCCTGTCCCTCACAGTGCTATCACTTCTCTTTCTTCCTTTTGCCCTATATTCCCTTTTTCCTCATGCTCCTCCTTCCTTCCTGAGCCCACTAATATAAACTAATAACCACTAGACAGACTATATGTGAAAGGAAGAAAACCAGATGATGCAGCAGAGCCATGCTTGATGACCCGACCAAAGCTCTTGCCAGGGATTCAATAGCTGCTGAAGGGATTTAGGTATTCACTTCCCTCTCATTTTAATGAGAATCAGACATCACAATTTTTAGGGACTCTTTGAAGATCGAAGCTTAGAGCAGCCAAGAGCAATTAAAGCTCAGCTCAACATCAAGAGCCGTGTCCTTCAGGGCATGGGAGTAGCGCTGGCATCCCTCGGGGATGAGAGGATGCTAACGGATTCTGCAGAAGGAGCCGGGCTGGTTCATCCCAGCACGGTCGCTTGGTGCTTCTTGACTCTCTGCCAGGTCACACACACTCCACAATTCCACAGCCAGAACTCCCCTCGGACCAGATCATGGCTCAGAGTGACGGTGCCGGGACAAAAGAGGAATTTCACAGTGCAAGCCATTGTCATCACATCACACTTGGCAAACCCTTTCTTTATTCCCCCAGCCCTCTGTAGTTATTAAAAAGTCTTCTCAAGTGAATTTAGTGCCCATGAAAGATGCCAGGCTCACAGCCCTGGAGATTCCTTTTCCTTGCCTACAGATCAGTTTGTCACCCTTCCTCCCTGCCCACTTCTCCCCTCTTCCTTTTGTCTCCAAGAAAGACTCTTCCTCTGAGATCCTCAGAAGCGCTCAGCTCCACAGACCCAAGCGCAGCAGCTATTTTTAAAAATGGGCATTTCTATGTACCAGGCTATCCAAATGGAAAAGAGCATGGGAACTAAAGATCCGGCTGTGTGGATGCATTGAAGGGCTTCCTGTTCTTACTGGGAGCACCAAGGAGATGGAGCAATGAACTGTGCGAGGGAGACACCCAGCTCTGGTCGGTTTGTCCCCGCAGTCCCTATCTTTGTCCCCTGCTGCCACCTCGCGGCAGCTCGACATTCAGAGGACAACTGCTTTTTCCATGGAATTTTTCATCGGAAATAATTTTCCAGTTATTACTGTTGTTGTGAAAATAGAGCCATGGCTGCATTTAATTCACACGGGATGTCTGAAAGGTTCAAAGGCAGATGCTTGAATAAAGTTTATCGTGTGGAAAAGAATAAAGTGTTAAGGAGTGACATTTACCTTATTTCTCAGTTTAAATATTGAAAACCCAGGCAAGACTCACTAGGGAATGCTGCTGCCCCCGAAATCCCCTGCCCACGTGTCAGCATTTCACAGCAATCCAGGAACTTTCCTGATAATTTTATACCACAGATGGGGACATGAATGGTGTAAAAACTGCTAGAGTGTGAGAGGAAAGACATTTGTTCTCCTCTGCCTTTAAAAAAATGCCTTCAGATGTGAGTGACAGGGAGAGGTGCTCCCTAAGGCCACTCTCACAGTCTCACACAGCACCTATCCTCTCCTTGCCTGAATCCTCCAAAGTAGCCACATCTTGCTTGGAACTGTCTTATGCAGATCTTCTTTCAGGGAAGGGGATTTATACCTTTGTTTCCAAGCTGATTCATTTATCAAGCCAAACACTTCTTGGCAAACCTATTTCTAGCTGCAGTAGACACATGAATGAACTTCGCTGCAGTTCAGGGTGAGGCAGGGCCAAGTTCCCAGCTCTGTCAGGTGCCATGGAGATGGATGAGGCACACATACCTGTGAAAGCACCAGGCACGCTGCCCACTGTCTTCCTCCTTCCTGCACGCTTTGGCTGCTTTGTGGAAGCTTTGGATTTATGCATTTCCCTGCATCTCAAGGATGACATGTAAATGCCCTTCAAGAGAAAGGGTTTCAAATCCTTCTTCTGCCATACGTGCCAGGGAAAAGTCCTCACAAGCATCTCAAACACAAACTGAACCCATGCGCTCCCTTCCTGACTTGGTCCCACTTCCTGGTTTCTCACAGTTCTCTCAATTTTTCTTGTCTCTTTTTTTTTCTGCTCTTCTGTTTCCAAAAATGTCATTGAAAATAAAGTGACAGGATAAACAACTACGAGATTCCCACTAACCAGGGCAATGTGAAACGACGTGTTTGGTTTTCGGCAGCAAAAGGCCCTTGATCTCAGGAAAGAATTGGATTACAAAGGCACGTTTTCCCTGCTTCAGTTTTATATCTAACCCAGAGCAGCACACAAAATGTGCCCTGACTCTTGCATCATGAGAAGCCCATTTGACTCGCTGGTCTCCTCTCTTCCAGCATGTAGTGCCAGGTCCTGGAGGTATCACCATTACAGACACGAGGGGATGGATGAATCCGGGTACAAGGAGAACATTATATCCAAATATTGCACAACCCTTTTTATTTTCTTAGCTTCGGTCTTAAGCACTGAAAAATCATATTCCTGCTTCGCACTGTGTACACAATGCACTGCAAACTTTACTTTTGTGTACTGGGGAGGAGAAAGGAGGGAAGCAGCAACAACTAGAAAGGAAAGGAATGTGCCTGCTAAAGCCAGACGTTATGCAGTGGCTAAACAGCGTTTCTTTAATCGCCATGGCTCCAGGGAATAAGGCAGCAGGCACATGTTTTTATAAGCGGAATTATACATTAATGAAAATCCCAGGACAACCCTGCAAGAGCAGAGGCATTAGTGGCAGCTGGGACGCTGGCCAAATTCCAGCGAAGGTAACTTCATTCTGTTCCCCTGCAGTTTCCCTGCTACTTCAATGAATATGGTCAACTGTTTCAGCTCCAAGTCGCTCTGCAGCATCCCTGGGATGTGCAGTTCTCTGGGATAACATTCTCACTTAAGAAATCTTTGCTGAATTTAAAAATAGGTCCTGTGAATGATGACAATGTCCTTTCTGGCAAACAAATTTGCAACAACAGCTTTGAGTCAAACAAGCTGCAGAAAACTTGCGTAAAAGTTCCAAGAGGAAAGAACAAAAAGTACACTGGAAACCTCAGGGCAGAAATACTGTGGAAGACACTGCTCACTGCTGTTTGGAATTAGGGTAATTAATATCCTTCCAGGGACTTGACCACACATTGCTAAGTTCAGTATATGCCTTCTCCATTTCATAGGATTTGGGCAAAGCCTTTGCAGAAGGGATTTTTCAGAGAAAAAGTCCCACTGTAAGAGAGCTTGGAATGGGGTTTTCCTCCACTATGGCTACAGATGGCCAGTGGCAACTCTTCCTCCAGGCTTCCCAATTTTTAAAGATACTCAGAGGGAGTGTCTTTATGCAAGTTGGTTAAAACCAGGCACTGTCTAGTCTATCAAAGCAGACTGTGCTGAACTTGTGAAAAGCTTGGATGAGCTTTAAACACTTCAGATCACATTCAAAGGGCCTGGCAGGAGAAGAGCAAAACCACAGGGAAATGGGACAGCAAACCTTAAGGCTGCAAGTCTGAGTTTCCTGCTGTCCCAGCAGAGACTTTTGGGAACACTAATATTGAACTGCTGCTGTTTGCTCTCACCATTGCCAACACAATAATTAAAAACACACAGTGCTGGCCCTTTGAAAAGGGGCACAGAGCACCAGTTACAGTAAAACCCCAGCATCTGCTCCTCAAACGGAATTAGGAGCAGAGTCAGCTGACCCTCTTTTTGTTGAATCTCCCTTTTGCTGACAGGACAGACCCCCAGATTTGAACAAAGCCTTAGCAGTTTAGTTCTCTCCTGCAGTTTGGCCTTTACTGAGGTAAGGATTAATGCCTTCAACACATGGAGAGCCAATATATGGAGTATGAAAACAGCACAGTGATGGTGGTGGCCTCTTGACCATTCCTGTTGGATCCTAGAGATCCCTATGAAAATTACAGCTGCAACTGCCTGCTGTGTATGTCTCCAGAGAGTTAAACAGCATGCAAAGCACAGAGAGGGATGGAATCCCTCCTCTTTACTTGCCCCTAGAATTATCACAAGAACTGCCTTCCTTTTGGATGTCCATCTGGGGGTAAGTTGGTTTCAGTTACTGATAAAACACAAAAACACCACGAGGCAGAGATGGCTTTCAGAGGAGCCCAGGTGGCTGTGGGCAGTGTATGATCTCAGAGGGTGAGATGTTTCCCACCCAGCCATCCCTGTGAAACCCGGCTCGTCACTCAGTGTCCCGGCTGATTAAGGGAGCGGGAGCTGAGGGAGCAGCATGCAGTACTTAGCTAATTACACTGGCCCAGGCCTTTTGTCCTGCTGCCGCTGGATCGCCTCAATTGATTCTTTCAGTCCCTAAACAGCTTTGTGGGCTGTATGCCTGGGCAGAATAAGGTCTTTTGTCATACTTTAATGAACAAAAATGTTTTAAATCCTCTACTTCTCCCTCCACTCCAAGTAGCAGCAAGGGTAACCCTGGTACAAGGACAGCTGTAGGTGGCTGATCAGTGTCTGTCAACTGCTTTCTTGGGTGTGATTGCAGATGCACTCCTCTCCCCCCATGAACATACTCCTCCTCCAAGGCTGTGGGAGTTTACAAGCCTCCCAGCATCAGCTATCCACTCTATCCAAGATATTTATTACCATCTCCATGGGCTGCTGGGGATTTAAGCCTTGAAGACTTCAAGAATAGAACTAAAAACATGTTAAATGTGTGAACATTCAGCATGATAACAGAGGTTCACGAGTAATTAGTTCCTACATAAACCAATCTGAAAATTTTTTGGGAGGCAGGGGTGGGGTTAAAATAAAAATCTCAACTTCAGTTTAAAATTTTAATCTTTTGTCTTCATCATCCAACCACTGGCGATGTATTTTTTTGTAGTTAAACCGAAAACACTTAATATTCAGATTAAAACACAGACTATCGGGATTGGCAGCGTCTCCCTGAAGTTCTGCACAAAATGTCTCCTAGTCAGTTAATCTAATAAACTTCCCCATATAATGAACACTTTCTCAGCATTGTCCAGAGTCATTAACCCTGGCACAGCCTCCCAAAGTACAAGTAGTAAAACACGGATGTCACGACCGAGCTATGAGCTGACTGCGTTGTGCTCTACGTGCCCATCCTCCAGAGCTGGTTATTTTTCAGCTGGCTGAGTTTTAGATGTGAATTAAAGTGATTAATAAATGAAAAGGCTCTTATCATCCATTCCTGTGCTCACAGCCCCTGAACAATTTTGCCCTGCCCCTTGCCAACGGAGCTGTAATAGCTCATAGCATATGCTTCATCACTTCATGGTCAAAACTCTTAATTTGGGTAATAAGGGCAAACCCCGTTTCTTTTCCAGAGGAATGGACGTGGGGAAGGAGAGAACACCTTGGGACTAACAAGCAGTTGTTAACCCACCGTGATCAGAAAATAAAGGCGTGCTGCTCTTTTGAGGCTGCTGTTTACACTGAATGGGCTCCACGTCACATTGGTCCCCTTTGAGCTGCAGTAAGTTGGTTCGAGTGCCAGCTTGGCATGTCTGAAACTCTAATTGTCTTGTTTCCATTTCACACATCATCATCACAGTAACATTTCTGGAGCTGGGAGACGAATGCCACTTTGACTGTAAGGCAGACTGAAACGCAGCCAGAGAACCTGCAGGTTTAGTGCCACTTCAAATATGGCTTTTCTCTGGCTCAATAAAAAAATTAAGACTCTGGCAAAACTGCAACCCTATGTTTTGTTTTCAAAACTATTGCTTAAAACAAGGGCTTTTGCCTAAATGCTCACAATATGTTTAGGTGTCTGCTTGTACCTCACAGTGTCAGAGATGCTTCTTTCACTGAGGAATTAGAGAGAAGAAATCAATGTGTTATCAACTCTAGTGATCTGGCATTGTCCAGCTCCATTGCCTCAGCAGGAGGTTTAGGAGCTGGCCCCAGCATTCAGTGTGTGCAAATGGTTCACTGGGTGCAGGGAACTGAAGCCATGGAGTACACAGAGCTCCTGACTCTTTCCCGTGTGACAGAGCACAGGTCCAGGTTCATGACAGTCATTAGTTTTGTACCTTAAGGACACATTATTCACTCCAGTGAAAGGAAAACACAGGCCAATTTCTCTGCTGCGATCCTGGTGTCATTCCAGTAGGATAAGTGTGTTGATTTACATCAGCTGGCCTCTGGAAATGATTGCTCCATGCTTTATATTTGATGGATTTGATGAATCAGGGAGCTTTCTTGGGAATGATGGAGGAGACAAAATTGAACCAAGATCTAAGAAAAAGGTCCCATGCTATTCAGCATCATGTACATTTTTCTTCAGAACTCAAAGAAAAAGGCCATCATATTTTATTTCCTAAGGTCTGGCCACTCTATCCTATGGTCCCCTCTCTCCAGCTCAGGCACAGCTCCCACTTCTCTTTCTCTCATCAGCAGTTAATTCCAAATCCAGCTGTGGCCTGGGAAAGACAAGGGAGGTGTGAAGCAAAGCTGCATCAGGCAGGAGAGAGATTTTTCCCCTGCTGCTGGGAGAGAAGCAGCTCAAATGAAAAACGCTGTCCTTTGATGCCACAGTGCAGATTTGGGATGTTGGCCAACTCCCCAGGGCTGTCCTTGGATGACTCTGCCATCATCTCTCCGTTTCTCCAGGCAGATAATAATGCTCATCCATCACACTTAAATAGCCAGAACCAAACTGAGCTGGTGGTATACATGTTGCTCATTCAAACCTCAGCCTCAAAGCTGTGCTCTGTCCCACAGTAGGTTTCATAGGTGCTGTAATTCCTGCGGAGAGTTCAGCAGTGTTTTGCATCACACTCTCTATAAATCACAGGTTACTGAAAAAACACCCTTTGCTGCTGCAGGCACTGTACAAAGCCATTGTTAAAGACAGAAAGTTTGTCATGGCAGAGTTGAAAATTTTATTTCACCCTCAACAGCCTCAGCTGAGGCTCTTCCAGCCCTGAAACAAAAGTGAGGTAAAGAGGGCACAAGTGGGGACCAGAAGTGAAAACTGATAGTAAGCAGCACTCCTTGGTCCTCCCGCAGGGCCACTTCTCTGGAACCACACTGCTTTCCTCACTGCTCAGGAATTGAAGTGCCCCAAGCCACAGCAGAAAGGACCAGGCCCATAAGCTGGTTTCACTTTTATTATTTGTTCCGAATGTCCCATCAGTTCCCATGCAGGTTTTGGAGTATCGATCACCCCACAGCACAAGCTTCCAATGAACAATGGATCTGTGGTTAATGAGTCCCAGTAACTCCACTCACCTCACTTGAGCCCTTGGGGTGAGAAAGTTAAGTGCTCCTGTACAAGCCTGAGTGACTGCTCACCATTTCCTCAATATTTCATCTCTCTGTGTTGTGTAGTTTGCCTTCTGCTGAGCTAATGTTTGTTTTTCCAGAGGGCAGTTATTGTGGTAAACTGATATGAGACCGGCAGTGTGGGAAGTGAGATTTCATCTCCTGTGCTTCAGTGCTTCATGCAGGAAGGCAAAAGAGAGCCAATCTAAGAGCTTTCTTTGTCCTTAAGAAGGATGACACCTTGCTGCTAGTGCAGTGGTGATGGTCACTCCTTGATGCTCACTGAGCCTCTCTCACTAGTGATTTTCCATGATTTAGACTCTGTGATTTTTTTCCTAATGAAGAAGATACCACATTCCCCCCATTTCAGTGTGAGAGCCCTTGGGCACATCAGCATCTTCTGCTGTTGTCTGGGTATTGGCACACCAAGATCTCTGGGAACATGATTCTTTTCTGTTTGCTTGTCTTAATCACACTCTTAAGCATGTTTTACTTTACTGACATAAGTAATATCAGAGAAAATGATGGGATTTCCGAGCTGAGAGCACGATGGGCCCCATTTGTGCATTTGTAGACCTCTGCCATCCAAAACTGTGGAAGAAGAATGTCCTTCAACTTTTGCAGTTGTGAGCAATGGTTGTTTATGGTTAATATAACTCTCTAAGAATCACTTCTATTCTAATCTTGCTGACTAATCTTTCTTCTCCCAAAGTTTTAATCTTACTTAAGCAATAAATGTGTGATATTGTGCTAGAAAAGCCAATCAACTGCTCGGGCTCTAGCTGGGAAGCAATGTGAGCTCCCCTTTGTACAAGCTCTTCTCAAACATGATTGTTTCCCCAGTGTCAAATTCCATGGATTTTAGCAGCTGAATGGGTACAAAATTTGACATGGTCAGAAACGTGTGCTTATAAAAACTTATTACCATTGAATAGCCGGTGCATTCTTGGTGCACTCATGTGCGAACTGCACTTGGAGGGAGCTGGCTGGCAGCACCTCTGGGCCTCATTAGCACACACACGCACACATCCCGAGCACCGTGCCGGCCGTTCCCATGTTCCATGGGGAGGAGAGGCATGAGGCCGGCCTGGAGAGAGCCAGCACCCCGCTGTCCTCAGTTAACCCTGGAGCTGGCTGAGGTGGTTCAACACCACAACTCGGCCAAGGCAAGCCCTGGGAGAGAGGCAGCTCTTGAGGACGAGAACTCACGTGCTGGGAATTACAGCCTTCGCAACACTGAACGGCAAACAAGGTTGGGCAGAAACGCCAGGTCCCGTGACCTTCCAGCTGACACTGCTGTGGGCTGCTCAAGGGTTATGCTGGGCACCAGCACACAGGTGGCTCCCACCTCTGTGCCGTGCTCCGCCAGGATGATAAAATCTAGCAAGGTGTAGTCAGATGCCAAACGCAAAGTGCACAGCGCAGCCAGAGACAGAACTAAGTGGCTGAGGTGCAGGGCATGCAAAACTGGACAAAAAATGGCAAAACACATGAGAAAGTGTCAGCTGTCCAGCCTTGGGTCTCAGCCATGGGTGAGCTAAAGGCCTGTTTGGATGCCTGTGTCACTGTAACCCAACCCTATGGCACCAACACAAATGTGGCCCACGTGGGTTAGCCTATCATAGAATCACAGAGTGGTTTGGGTTGGAAAGGACCATAAAGATCATGTAGTTCCAACCCCCTGCCATGGGCAGGGACACCTTCCGCCAGACCAGGTTGCTCCAGACCTTGTCCAACCTGGCCTTGGACACTCCCAGGGATGCCCAAAGCCAAGGGCTCACACTGCACACACAGCTGGATCGGTGTGTATACACCAGCTTTAGGAAAAGCTGCTTCACTCTTGCAAGCTGCTCCACTGACAAGGCCTTACACTACCAAACCCTCTTTCCCTGGATTAGTGCTACCCCTAGATTTAGAGACAAATCTCACAAGTTATTTAGAAGAGTTGAAATAACAAGGTTTTGGCAGCCGGGGCTGCGGGGGAAGGTTGAGCACTAATGCTGAGCACACAGTGCCTCCTTCCTGGCCTTATCCAGTTCCTCACAAGCTTCTGCTTGGAGCAGAGCTTTTTAGCTCAGGCAGAGGGAACTCTGGTTCTCCTGCCAGACCAGGGGGTGATGGCCCTCATAGGACTTCTTTCCCTGTCTCTCTCCACTGCAGCATTCACTGGCAAAGGGCCACAATATCCCCTCTGGGTGGAAAGACACCACAGGTGAGATTCTGGGTATGAATAAATAAGACCAGTTGCCAACAGGGAACTTGAGTGAGAAAGCCAGATTTTTTTTTACGAGTATTCAAATAAGGACCATGGGAACTTCCCTGAACACTGAGTGTTCCTCAAATCCAATTCTCATCTACGTGGCTTTAAAAACTGCTCATGACCTTTTCTAATGCCTATGTGACTTGGGTGATTAAGTCCAATCGGTGTCATGTTAGTAGTGGACACGTTTCCCAATACCCAATGATTCTGGTAAGATCTTCATTGCAAAGAAAACACCCCAAAGGTCACTGTTTTTAAAACAGAAAGTTACCATTTTCAGTTTGAATTCAAAGTTTCATTATTTGATTTGATTTTAGTTGTTGAAGTTATCTCTGGGGATTGTCAAAACTAAAAATGTTTTTGAAACAAACCATCTGAATCAAGTGCAAATATTTTTTTTTAACATCCCAAATATTTTTTTAACATCCAGTGACCTGAAAATGCATGTTTCACTCAGCTCCAGTTACTAATAATAATAAAGAAAGCAAAATATTTTTCTCCATTAGAAATATGAAATGCACAGGAATAATATCCAGTGATATTATCACATCCATTCCTACATGAAAAGTCTGCCTCACTACCTAAATTTTCCTAGGAGCTTAATACATCCCTTGTACTATTAAGAAAAGGTCTTAAAGCTGCCAAGGTTCAGCTTTATTTCAGTAGAAGACAAAAGGCCAAAATAAGCCCCAAAGATAATAAGGAATGTCATTCATAGGTGGGATGAAGGCTAAATTGCTCCGCAGGCAAGCAGAGCTTTAGTTTGAAAGACAAGAGCGGGGCATCATTATTTCGCTCTGGTGTGATTCTGAGTGGCAGGAGCAAGGCTGCTTCCACAGGCAGGTTAGATGCAGTAAAGGGTGTTGACCCCTAAAAGGCAGCAAAGAAGGAATCATTTAAAAGACTGAAACTTTTAGCTTGGACACTTTAAAATGAGAATACATTGGTTTGGGTTTAGGTGATTATTTTCATTTCAAAGTTTGCCTGCATGTATTTTACAGGGTCAAACAGAACTTGTCAATTCAACACAAGCCACTCATTTTTTTTCTATTCTGTTTGTCTTGCCACAGTTTTGGTTCAGGGTCCACAAGAACTGATCTCTTTATACAGGCCACCTAACCAAGAATATTACCTAGTTTTACATTCTTTAAACTTTCCATGCATTAAAATTAGTATTCATGCCATGGTCAACATGCTCTGAGAAAATAAAACCTGAAAATTCAAGTGAACAGCCAATTTCCTGACCCTGCCTGCTCCAAATGCCCATCTCCTCCTCTACTCCCCCAAGCCAGCAACACATACATATCCATATATATGTATAACATATATATAACACGTATATATCCAGATACGCAGAAAGATAAGAGGAATTTCCAAGTCCCCAGCCAACAAAATTCTTCCCTTGTTCTCCTCCTGACCCAGACCTTTGGGTTTCCAGTGTTTTTCTTCCTGGCTGCTGTTGGTTTTGGCAGGAGCAGCAATACCACTAAGAACTTACAGACCCTATGTTCTATTCCAAAACCGATTTAGCTAACTTAAACCACCAAAAAAAACCCTCTCACCTCCTTATCAGCTGGAATTTCCACTAGTGCCCGAGGGACAGAGGAAACCACGGAGCACACTACAACCCAGCAGGAAATATTTCTGACCGTGATTAATGCTTCCTTTAGCAGTGGAACAGAATCTTTGCAGATCTTTGGGGATCCTTGGAAGAGTTCCATTTACTACTCTCTGGGCCATATTTTGCTGTGAAAACCTTATTACACAACAGAAGCATTAACAGATTCAGAGTAAAATAAGAAAAGATGTATTATCCTAAAGATCTGGAGAACAGGGAGGGAAAAAGTTAAAAAAGGCACACAGGGTTTTCCTTTCACTCCATGTGATTATGTTGTGATAATGCCCGTTACAGACCTGTCCATCACTCGTGGGCTCAGGTCAGAGGAGCTCTCTGACCCGACCAGCTGGGTGACACAAGCCAAACAATGACAAATTCAGCCTTAGTTGCTCTTGCCAGAAGGATCTCAGGGTTGCCTGTTGAGCAGCTATGAGACAACTCTCTTTTTGTCCATCCACTTTTTTTTTTTTTGCTAGGGAATTTTCAGGAATAGCTACAGACCTTGGAAAGGCACAGTCTCTCACATGCAGAAAGGTGTCTTTCTTTGGCATTCATTCCCACCTTTCAGAAGGTGTACTCATTCATACCTTTAACTACTCTGTTAGGAAGTACTTTAAAGCCCTACTCTGGCACAGTAAACCTGCCCTGCAGGTTTCCGGGCAGAGACACGCCACAGCAGCAGGGAGCCTTGCAACACCAGCCCTCAGATCCCACTGCCACTGCAGTCATTTGTGCCCTTTCGGTCGCTGGGCAATGCCACGGCCACAGGCATCAGGGAAGATAATGTTTTCATTGGAAATGACAGGATACTACCGCCATTTTCAACTTGCTGAAATAGAGGCAGACTCACTCTGGAGTGCTGAAGACTCAGCAATTAACCAAAGACATTTGACTGAGGATTCTGCTTGGTCTACAACTAATCATCAAAAATACAAGGGCAGACTACAACCCCCTGTGAATTACAGAGAGGGCTTAAACCCAAGGTGACTCAGGAAAAATTTAAGATGGTACGCAATTTATCCCAAACAGAATTTGGCTGCTAGCATGACATTTTTTCCCCTATGGCGCTGACTGAGCTTCTATAATATCTCATCCCCAAAGCCAGACCGTCTCCCAGAGCAGCGCTATCACCTCCTCCTCCCTCAGACCCTGATGGGTCAGTGATTCAGCACTGACTCAGCAGGAGCAGGGCCATGGATTGAACCACTTGGTGTCATTTCTCATTGCCTTGCAACGTCTCCCATCCAAGGGGTGACACAGTCCAACTTGTTGAGCTAACGAGAGCTGACAAGATCCCAGCCCGAGAAGAATACAATATACAGAACAATAGATGCTCAGCCTGGTTCTCTTCAGCTCCAAGCAGCACAGGAACCTTTTGTTTTAGCAGCTGATGAGACACACAAGGAGTTGCAGAGACACAGAGTCACTCAAGCGCATTTACTTTTGTTTCTGCTCACTCCTCTCTCCAGCTCCCACTGGTGTGCCCGTGGCTCACTCTCCATCAATCTCCATCAAACACTGATACAAGCCATAAAAAGTCCACGTCCCTGGCAGGCAGGGAAACCTCAATGCAGTTCATTACTAACATCCAACGCCTGACTAAGTAACAGTCAGCCTTCAGGGAAGCACAGATGAAGGTTCTCCCTGGATATTTTTCTGTATAGCACCAGTCTCTTGGAAAACTTGGATGTTCTATGTACAGGCTTCTCAGCCCAGACCGTACACAGCACAGTCTCCCCACAGTCTTGCCGCCCTTCAACACCAGCCACAGGGAAATAGGGACTGAAGTGCTTGTAGTCCTCATGCCTGAGGTTTTCCAGGTGAAGACATGGGTGCTGCTGGTAGCTCTGATGTTACATCAGAGACAGACTCAGGAAGAAGTGCAAGTACTCCTTCTCCCAAAGTAGAAGGAACTGCTAACCAATTGGAAATCACAAGTTTTCCAATTGGGAAGGTGTGTTGCTGAGGGTAGCCCCTGCAGAACGGCACAGAGGGCCAAACCCAACTGCCACTGACTAAAGCAAGAGTGGGGAGAGGCCTCAGGCTGGAAAAAGGGGCTGCTTTGCACTTGTGGGCAAGGATAGGCAGGGATTCCCTCCCTCCTGTGTTTGTGGCTGTGTTTTTGGGCTGACAAAAAGGGTAAGTTGCCCCTGATGAAGCTGTGATGGAAAACTAATCCCCTCCAACAATAGCCCAGTGGTAAGAAACATCCATGGGTCTGGGCAGCAGAGAAAGCAAGGACCCTTTCTAAGGGCATTTGTTTCTCCATCAGTCTTTTGTGGTGTCTCTCCCTCTCACCCACCTCCTTCCCTGCTTGGTTATTCCAGCAGTAGTTTGCACGGGCTGTTTGCAGAGACAGAACAACAACAGAGGTCTGCTTGGAAAGCCAGCAGAAACCTCTTAGCTTGAGATCAGAAATGTGCAGAATCCCCACAGAACAAAAATGTTTGAACTTGCCTCCCCAAAAGTGTTGTATTCATTGACTTGCAAGCAGGGGGAGCAACCGTAGTAATTTAACCTAGGGAAGAGTGCCAACAACTTATTTAATTGCAGAGTTTGTGCCAACAACCCCACAATACAACTATTAATACAAGTCTGCAGTACAAGACTAATTCTACTAACCTTTTGCTGCTGCCTTACAGTCAGGTCAGCGGCTGCATCCCTTCTGTGCTGACACTATTCAACAAACACTGGCAACTGCTTTTAAGCCAACACGAAATGGAGCAGGGCAGGAGGGAGGGAAGTGTGGGACCATTGAGTAAATGAAGATTCCCCCCCGACCCCACCTCTCTCTGTCCAAATGTTTCACATTTCTTTCTCCATGTCAAGCCTCTCTCTTGAAACTGGAAATGTGGCTTGCCATGTATTTGCTCCTGGAAAACAGCCAGATCTTTGGTCTGAATTCCATCAGCTCATCTCCCAGTTTCTATGAGACTGCATTTGAGAAATGTGGGTCTCTCTCAGTCCGCTAGCAAGGCTGGTCATCAATCATGTATGAAAACATGAGGTCTGACATTGGGGACCAATCCACTTTTGTAAATGAAGCATTTGTTTAAAGAACACATATTTTTACAGAAAAATAATAAAAACAATAGAAATAATGGATCCAGCACTGCTGCAAGTTTTCAAGGACACGATTATTCCAGCGATTGTGTGCCACTGTAAACAGCTTAAAAGCCAACATGAAAAAACGCATAAACCCCAAGCAACATCACTGTTGTACGAGGTAGTAAATTCCCTGGTGCAGTTGCGGACTCATTCTTGCTTCACTCTTCACCCATTCCCACATTTGGGGTTTTATACTCACATCTCGTGACTGCATCACAACTATAAATTCCAACCACCTGGGAGCACATTTTTTTATTACACTCATAAACAGCATAGAAGCGGTGTAGCTTTTAACTGTGTCCTGCTGGCACTGCCACAATAGAAGAAATAAATACTGATTGCAAGCTGACGGAACACCAGGAAAATATTTCCCTAAGGCTACAGTGGACACTTTCTCAGGAAGTCAGTAGTTCTCCACAGGTGTTGGGAAATTTTCTGACCCTGCTGATGCTACAAAGCAATTCCCAGAAAACTTCAGCTCACAAATTGTACCTCTGCATGCCAAGCCGTGTTCAGGCCAGGACCCGCTCCCGACAGGGGCTGTTAAAGCCGGTATCTCTTGGATCTCTGCTGGCTGGGGCTGAAAACTTTGGAAGGGCGGATATGGGCAGGACATGGGTGGTTACAGCATCACTGCAGAATGTGTGAGCAAAGCCCGGTACAACACCGAGCTGGGGCATTTGTCAGCCAAACTCCTCATTCAGCCCTGCATCGGAAAATCCCCATTCTTGAGGGAGAATAGGGAATGGCTTTCAGGCTGGCAGATTATCTGGAGAGGTCTGTGGGAACTGCAAAACACTGCACCTGCCTGAAAAATGGCACCAGCTCAGCACAAGACGTTTCCAGAGGGGAAAGTTAATATATGGGAGGAATGCACATAAATCCTGTTATTTCTTAATGGGATTTGGGAGCTTATTTCTCACCCCATGCTTTGAAATGTATCCCACAGCCTATTCTATTAATGAATTTAAGCACAGTGATTTTCTTATCAGCAGGAATCATGCTTCACTGGGGTTTGATTTTTTTTTTGGTGGGATTTTTTGATGCAAGTGTGAAAAATTAATATTATGCTTGAATACCAGATAGGATGTTAACAAGCTGTGTCCTGGATAAGCTGCTCTTGTTCTGTTCCTGTTGTCCTTTTCCTAATTTCAGTTGACCAAGAAACCTGGAATCAATAATTTGTTGGGGGGATTTTTTAAGATTTAGTCAGTGTCTGGCTGAAAACAGGAAGACCAGAAGGCTATTTCCAGTTCAGCCCTGAGAATGAGCTGACACAAACCTTCTCTTACTTAAAACAAGCAACACTTGGGAAGAGGTTTTCTCCACCCCTCAGGTGTAACTCCGCTGGGACTGATGAGTGCCAACAACTTTGAGGGTTTCCTGACACTGTCCTTGGATGCTCTCTGCTGCCACCGGATGGGGATCCACTGATGGCTTTGGAAGCACACAAACGAGCGACAGAGATTTTGTGCTTTAGCTGTCTGTTTTCAAAGGCCTCTGGACATTGTTCCTTTGACTACTAATGTTTGTTGGAAATCAGATTACAGTTCCTCTCATTTTTACTTTCAAAGATCCCTCCCAGGTCTGAGTAGTTCACAGGATATTCTGAGTTGGAGGGGACCCACAGGGATCATTGAGTCTGACTCCTGGACCTGCACAGGACACCGCAACAATCCCACCGTGTGCCTGAGAGCGTTTTCCAAACACTCTGTGAAATTCTGGCAGGTTTGGGGCTGTGACCACTGCCCCGGGGAGCCTCTTCAGTGCCCGACCACCCTTTGGGTGAAGAGCCTTTTCCTAATGTCCAACCAAACCCTGGCCTGATACTGGGGAAGTCCTGTCACTGGTCAAATAGTTCCTGCACAGTAGATCCATACTGGATTCATGCTCCACAATTTTGAGCTTCATCACAAGATCCTGAAGGCAAACACTGATGAAATTTGAGATGAGATCGACTCGGCTCCAGCTCTGTTATTGATCGGCTTTCTTCTTGTGCCTTGGGCTCCCAAGAAGCACGGGAAAGACGGAATTTCACAAGAAATCATCTATTCTGTACAAACACTGATTTAAACAGTACATTCCCCAGGTCTCATTTTAGGATCAGTGTAAACCTTAACTCTGATTATACCTGCTACAGCCAAGGAAACAAGGGTACATGGCATTTTTCTGTCTAATCTTTCATGTAAGCTAAAGCCAGAGCAGGATTTATGAAGGCTACATTTCCTGACCCTAAGGATTACATGTTGTACTTAATCACACAGGATTCCTCTCTGTCCAGATATTTCTTCTCTTACACCTTTTTGTGACTTTGAAGGACATGGCACTGTGGCTGCTTTCTCAGCACAGAGGGATGATTTTTTTCATCCTTTCCTTCCACCTGCACTTTCATAAAAGCGGCATCACAGAGTTGCCTGTGCACCTTGGGACTCAGCCCTGCTGATCTTCCTTAGTAAGGACAAGCAAGGTATTCCCTGTTAGCCAGGCTCATCGGGATCCATCCCCGCCCAGCTGGCACTGCCCCTCCCGCTGCCTGAGAGCTGCTCCTGACCCTGCTGGGGCAGCAGCAGTGCCCAGCACGGCCCAGCTCACGTCAGGCAGGCGGTTTGTCAGCGCTGAGGAAGGGAACAGAAGTCTTTTTGTGCCAGGGAACGCTTGGCAGCCTAATGGAAGGGCTGACAATAGAAGCCTTTTCATCCAGCAACTCCATGGCTTTAAGAGAAGGTAGGCAATCCTGTCCCTTGGGCTGGCACCAGCAGTCTTTGGAGAGGCCCTAAGCTGAGCCCCAAGAAACCAGGAAGAGTGGTGAGGACCTGCCTCTACTTTCCGAAGCAATTACAGTGCCAGTTCCCTGTCTGCAGCATCCAGATTCCCATGTTTCTGGGATCAGGCATCTGCCTCTAAGCTGATGTAGTTAAATAGTAAGAGATCAGCACTTAGGCTGTTCTTCTAGACTATTCTTATTCTGTTCTTCCACAAAACCCTTGACATTTCTAAGGCCACAGCATCCACATCTCTGGCCCTAAATGCATAACCAGTGCAGAGATTGCTCTGCAAGAAGGAGTGAGCATAACAATGGCTTTGAAAGGGAAACCTTCACCAGCCCACTCCAAGGATGTGGGAAGATAGAGAGTGAAAAGGGGTGGTTCTTTTAAACATTAACAACACGGAGGCCCCAAGCTATTCTTCAGCAGCAGGGAGAAAAACAAAGTCCATACAGATAGGAACAAGGGTGGAAATGTTCGAAGAAAAAAAAGAAATTTAAAAAAATAGTAATAGGAGAAGTCACCAGTGTCATGGTCACCAGTTTCTGGCTCAGTTTCATGTCCTCATGTCCGGGCCAATAAGTCTCTCGTGACTCTGCCAACTTCAGAGAAGCCTCTCTAACACGAGCACTGGCTGTGGTTTTTGTGCCTGCAGCCCCACAAAAAGGGTAACAGTTCCTAAACTGCCATTTGTCACACCAAGGCATACGCGGAACAGATGCAAAGAAACTTTGCCTGTCGGTGCATAAGATAATTTAATTTTGTTTATGGGGACTCAGGGCATTCAAGTGGGGAAATCAATGGGCTCCTGGTACTGGGAGAACACTGATTCCCAGTGTTTTGGTCAGGGACAGGGACAAGCGTCTATGGAACAATTCTCATTACGTGTCAGTAAGTGCTCTGTGAGCTCCCTCGAGTGAGGTGAACAAGCCATCATAACCAAAAATTTCAGAGAAGTAGCACAGGCACGGGAGGCTTTTGGAAGGATCCAGCTCCTGCAAGCACCGGCTGCTGTTCATTGCAGCAGAGGTTGTATCAGCCTCCTGACGAGTTTTAAACACCTTATGAGAATTCCGGATTATTTCTCAGCCTCTGTCCCAAATTGTTCCCATTATTATTAAACTTTTATTGCTTCCTACATCCCTGCTGAGAGGTAAACCTCAGAGTTTGGCATGAGGTGCCTGTAAATGCCCTGCCCTTTTGAGTGAAGGGAACCCATGAACTCCAGCACAGCATGTGAAAAGTGTTCCCACACAGCCACTGTCCCAGAGAGAACACTTTGGATGCTTTAATTCCTAGGCAAGAGAAACAGCTCCTTTGTTAGCATTGTCGACATGGAGCTCAAAATAAAAGGCATTTCAGAGGCTTCTACAATAGCTAGAACTATTCCAAAGGTTGGTGTGTAGTAAGGAGAAACAGATTATAGAAATACCTCACCTGGCTCCAAAATGGTTGAGATTGATGAACATGAAGTTAAAAAATCTTAGAGAAAATTGAGAGGGAATGAACACTTCTGTTACCTGTTTGTCTTTACTGCCTAGAACAGTCAGGGCTTTCATTTTTGCAATACTGATCTTACAGCTCAGGGTGAGCCAAAAAAGTAATTTGGAAACCGAAATCTGGGCTTGCCTCTGGGTATTATCATGGTTTTGAAGCCCCAGCAAATTGGATTCTATTTAAACAGTCAGTATCACCTGCAATCACTTTTGCATTCCTCATGGAAGTTCCAGTTCCAGGTGAAGAAACTGCTTGTTTAATGAGATTTCCACCGTGAGCAAATCTCTCCCATTCCTTCCCTTCTGGTACAACAGAACCGAATGTTGGGAGGATTCCACCAAGCTCATTTCTGAGGCTTCCTGACAAACCTGTGCTTAGGTGGCAGACCAGGAACACCACACACGATCCTATGGCACTGTGACCCAAAGGCAGCGCCAGAACACAAAGGAAACTTTGGAAGGAAAGGAAACTTCCTTACATTCCCATTATGTTCCCAAGATGGCTCAGTCCTGTTCCAGGACAGCCAATGCGCTGAGCTCCTATTTTGCTGACACATTGTCAGCATCTCCAGATTTCTTTGCATTGAAAATCAGTATGTTCTTTTAAATTTCCTGTACAGCCAGAACCATAACATATTATAATTCTACAGCCTTCACGTGATGAGTTGTTACAGTCAGTCCAGAAACAAGATAGAAAAAAAGTTGACAAGAGGGAATGTCAAAGCACCTTCCCACGTGGAGAAGGTAAAATATGGGTTGCATGTTCTAAATTTATGGTCTGCTCTCACCTCCAGCAAAATAAATTATGAAGAGACCTGTGTTGAGGACTTACCTGCCATGGAACTGTTTCAGTATAGGTTTGTCTTTCCACAGGGATGGAAAAAAGAAGAGCATGAGCATAAAAAGGCCATGTGTTTTAACGACTGGAATTCGTGTCAGCTGCACAACCAACATTTCTGACAAGTTGAGTTAGGCTGGGCTGCGTGATGTGCTGAGCAGTGTGGCTGAGCCAGCAAAGCCAGACCAGTGTGTTTAACTGGGAATCTGCCCCTCCGTGCACCCAACCACACACACCCCCCAAAATCAGCCTGTCCTGTTGCACAGGGCACAGCAATACGTCTGCATAGCAAAGGGAGTTGGACTGAAAGGCAGTAAAGAACTTGTTCTTGTTTTGAAGGCAGTGCTAAAAAAATATATATATACCGAAAAGTTAAAGCCCTGGTAGTTGGATCTCTAAACCAGCACTTTCTACCAGCTGAGAGTACGGGTCTGGTTTTTGCACTTACACTCCCAAATGTTTCTTCTCTTGCATGTTATTGATGGAAAAATGTGTCTTTCCAAAAAACTGCACAGGGTATTGTGGGCCTTTTGTAAATTCACTCCTCTTAGTTTTGAACTTGTATCACAGCCTTTGGTCTGAAGATGAGACACAATACTCATGGGTCCCAAATGAGCAGCCATTCCAGATGGCTAGAAAGAACTATTGTATTCAAAGAGATCTGTTATCTGTCTGCTATTTGATAACAATACATCAGTGTTACTTTGTTTTAAGTCATGTTGCAAGCTTTCATGGGCACCAGCTTAGTTATTTGCTGAAATGTGCAATTTTGTTTACACTGAGGCCATTTAACACCACTCTCCCGAAGCAAACAGACAGTTAAGTGGACATAAACATAATGTATTTGCAAACAGGATGGGGAGCTGAAACAGAAATAAAGCTTCTTAAGTGTGAATAACGAGACATTAAAAACTGACATCCGTGTTTTCTGATATTTATATGTAATGCTATATCGAACTATTACTGGATCATCCCCTGCGTGTGCCTGCACGAGCAGCATGGTCTTTAGAGGTTCCTTTCAACCCAAAACATTCTATGATTCTCTAAGCATTTAGAGAATTCAACCGGTAACATAATGCAGTTTATCATTTCCCCACGGTTCCTCATTACTTCCCAGTACAATCAGGTGAAGAATACTGAATTAGGTAAATGACTAATATGCAATTAACTCTGAAGAGCACATAGTGAATTCAAGCACAAGAGGAATTTCTCAGCTGAAACTGGAAACCAGGAAACTGGAGCTGCCTGAATTCCAGAGAGCACAGCTTTCACATGCAGCCATTCTCCAGCTCTGTATCACCCATGCATGAATGAAACACTGAAATGCTGACACTGATAGCACAAACCAAGCAGGGATGAAAAAAAAAAAAAAAAAAAAGGAAAACCCAAGCAAAAAAACACCCCCAAGCCCATTTTTATAGTGTTGTTTCAGGGAAGGCAGGCACAAGTCATACAGCTCCCAGTGGCACTTTGCACGCTCCAGGCATGTTTGACATTAAGGGGCCTGGTTGTTGTGGAAACCAAATCCCATAGATTAATTAATGTTCAGCAGCCAGAGCCATCTCTCGTCCTCTCCGACTCCCTGCCTCCAATTAAAAAAAAAAAAAG
>VZRE01013879.1:364756-391064 GCA_013396775.1 Cephalopterus ornatus
AAGGGAGGGAGGAGGATGGTGGTGCTTTTTACATCACAGAGGAATGTCTAAACAAAGAAACTCTTTCCTCGCACCTGCAGGACAACTACCAGCAACAGTGAGCAGCCTGTTTTAGTCCCTCATGTTTATAAAATGAAAATTATAACACCATTTTGCTGCCCGTGGCTATGCCAAACCCTCTCCAAGAAGGCCCTGCAAGAAAGATAGTATGTGAAATTTCTAAAATCCCCTTATGATGAAAGGAGTTTGATGGAAGTCCCCTGTTTTTACTTTTGATGTGTAAATGCAGTAATCACAAATAATTTATTTCAGTGACTGACAGTTCTTCATGGGAATGTGTTTGCAGAGGGAGTTGCAATTGGATTTGAAACTAGAAAGCACCACACAGATGACACAAGACACTTAGAGTTATGACCCACTGGAGGCAAAATTTCAGAGTTACCTAAATCCTGTTTTCAGAACAGTTTAAGGGCCATAGGTCAAACAGATTTTATATATTCCTAGATTTGATTTGAGGCTTTTGAAAATCCGTCGTCTTCAGCATCTGCATCTTGAGGTACCTGGGTACTGAATCAGACCAGTTCTGACATTTTTTCCCCCCTCAAAATATCCTTGTGAGCTATGCTCCCAGTAGCCTGTTGGCAGCACTCAATCACCAAATAATAAAAATCTTGGAGGTGTACCGTACTTAATAGATACTTAGTAAGTAGAGAGTACGTGGGGTGAGCAAACCACTAACAGAGCACAACACATAAGACTTACCTGATAGGTCCAAGTATTTACAAGACTGTTTCACAGCTACGCTTTTAATCAGCCAACATGTGATGTAAAACACTCGCTTTCTTCTCGCTTCAGGAGTGGTGGGGATGGACTACTGACCGTGACTTCGTGGCACAAGATCACCTCGTAAGAGTCCCCTACTCCCTCCCATTCATAGCAGTGAAATAAATACAGGACATTTCTGCAAGCCAAGATACTTCCCGTGGGACAAAACCTGTGCTTGGGTAGTTAAACAACGCCAAGAGCTCTCCTGTGTTTCTCAAACATGCAGCTCCTGAGCAAACCTGCTGACTTGAAAAGGTGCTCAACACTTGTAAAAACCAAGCCAAATGCAACGTCAAATATAACACTTCAGTGTTAACTTTTACAGCTTTTGCCCTGTAAGTCGGGCACTGCTCCTAAGCTGGAAAATTCCCCACATGGAAAACCAGAAGGGTACCTTTGAGATGATTAATGGCTCGCCGTGCTCCAGCCCTCCTTTCAGCGTGAATCCCCATGGAGCGCCTCCGTGCAGCAGCGCCTCCAGGTAGATGTATCTTCCTTTGTGGGTAATGCTGCACTCTGAAGGTGATATGCTGGTGTTAATATTGTCTAACATCCTCATCTGTCCTCATCACATACTCAGGCAAACGCAAAACCCACTCAGGCAACCACAGAACGACCGAGCTGCAAATTAAACTCCCCAGAAGCCCCACCACAAGTCATCCCTGAACGCATGAAACAAGAGCAGTCTGAGACAGAAAGTTTTTCTTCAGAGCTAGAGTCCAAGGTGACGGGCTAAAAACATTCCCATCCACATTGCAGCACGCTGCTTCTCCCCTCGGGATTGCGACGTTTTACTGGCGCTTCAGCACCGTGCTTTCCCCATTGCCCGGTACTCTGGGCACGACAGCCTTGTAAAGATTTCTCTTCCTGTCTTCTGTAGATCAAACTTGTGCTTTTAAAGATGTGGGCGAGGAAAAAAAAAAAAAGAAAGGAAAAAAAAAAGACCAAAAAAAAAGTTTATAGATTTAAAAGCCCCTGGGCAGCAAATTGCCAAAATCCAAACGAATGCTTCATTTGTGATTGATTATCAGTCTTTTCTTCCTTTCTGCCTGCGATTTACCATTACAATGGCCTTTTTGCCTCAGCCCACTGCACTAAAAGAATGGAAGCGTCTTCTCCCTCTCGAGCTCTCAGTTACTCTGTTCGCTTACTTCACAATTTTCTGACTTGTCAAAAAGAAAAAAAAAAAAACAGGCTGGGGGAGGAGAAGAGAGAAAGTCCGTTCCTAAAACCCTTTAGAGGGGTTTAAAATGTGAAATAACTCCATACTTATTGGATTAAAAAGGCGGGGGGGAAAGGCTATCGGGAAAACTGGAGAAGCAGGTGGAATGAATCCTTTGGGAAAAACGTTGAGATGAAAACTGAACTCTTTTCGTTTTCAGTGCTCTCCCCGATGAGCAGCCAGAGCTGCAGCAGCTACTGCTGCTCTGAGGGAGGGTGAGGAAGTGAGGGGGGGAGAGAGAGAGAGAGATGGATTAAGGCAAGTAAGGCAGCGCTGCCCAATTGTGCACACCGAGCATGCAATTATAAAATGCAATGTGCAGAGCTGGGGCTCACCCTTTTATTATGCCCCCGGAAACCACCATCTTTCTATTGTACTTGCCAAGGAATTGTAACAATCCAAACTGCCAGTTGCTGAAAACACAATGGACCTGTTCCAAATCAGCTCAGTGGAGCACTGCTAATAATTCTGCTCTCATAAAGCGCTTTTCCTCCACATGGAGCCCAACAACTTCCACGGACATATTTCTTTTCCTCATTTACATTGCCAGAGAAGGCCAGTGCTTTCCCAATACATGGAATCAGAAATAACGCTAAGAACTTGGGATACTTTTATTAATGTAAGCAGTTGACTCCTGCAGAACGAATCCATGCGTGTGCATCTGTTGTTGCGTATATGCACATAGGCTTAGGGATTTGACTCATTGTGTAACATATGTCACTGAGGGTGTTCAAAACCTTTCCTGACTTTAATTGGACCTGGAACAGGACAATAGAGAGAGGAGCCCAGAGCCCATTCCCTTTCCTGCTGGCATAGCTGAGGAAACACATAGTAGTGCCTCTGCTTCCAAGGCACCTGCACTTTTGATCTTACAGTGCCTAGGATGTGCATTATTTCTCCCTTGGGCTGTGGAGATCTTGTGTTAACAAAACCTGAAAGAACTGCAGGGAGAAAAGCTTTGGAGCTGGGATTTTAAACCCAGGAATCTTTGCATTTGTTCATGCCACCTCTTTCCCATTCCCTTTACGATGCTACAGGTTCCCAGAGCCTTCTATTTTGCCCCTCATGTCCCAGCTCTCATTCCCAATAGCCATGAAGAGGAATGCAGGAAAGAGGCCCCTCGCTTTATTTTTCATGGTAGATGATCCTCAATCCTTGCTTATACTGAGCTTTGTCCCCTCCGCTTCCCTCCCAGGGGCTGAGTTTTCATTAGCCTCACATCCTGGTCAGGCTCACGGATTGCTATTATCCAGAACTCACCCTTTAGCCTGACTCAAATCAGATTTCTGTGGTCTTACACTCCTAAGGTTTCACTGTAAAAACCCTCATTCCAAGGCACCACAAAGAGCAATTCATTTCCATCCCCTCCACAGCCCTTCCAGAGACAGGCGAGGGCTCCGGGAGCTCTCCTGGGGCTGTACCTCCTCCTATCCACAGCCAGCAGGACTAGTTAAGGCTGTGGAAGAACACAGAAGCCTGTTAACAAGCCAAGGTACTTCTTTGGATTACATCCATGTCCCATACAAAACATTGGTCACTACACCTGGCTGCAGACACTAGATTTCCAGTAAGAGCTGACATGGTCAGTCCTGTGTCTGATGATTAACAGTTATCAAAATATTTCTGAGGTTCAGTTTTCCTTCTCCTCCAGCATTGTGATTAAGTTCAGGTGCTGAATCCAACATCATTTTTGCCAAGAACTCCATTAAATTTATCACCATGGCAAGCACATAACTTTCTCCCCTTCCAAGAAACAGATCTCAGTGCTGAATACAATTAAAGCAAAATCATCATTCACCTATCAAACAATTCAAAGTATTAAACACAACCCTTTTTTTTTTTTGCTTTTTAAATCTTGCCTCTGCCAAGAACCTGAAATAGCTTGAGCACCTTAGCACTGTTTGCTACGCAAAAGGAATTGTTTCACGAGGAGTTCCTCTAAGGACAGAGCTGAGATACTTTCTGTTGAGGGGCAACAGAACAGACCTGGGCTCAGAAAAGCGCTTTTCACACAGAATAATGTGTTTGGATTGAAGTTTTGCACCACCATTGCAGTGTAAGGGAAAATAAATTTGGAATAGTCATGTCAGAACCGTTTCCCTCATCAAGCACCACACTGCTAAAGCAAGAGAAATCACCGCTGATTTCACTCTTCAGACTGCATTTATCATCAATAAAGGCACTGCCTCCTTGCTGGCAGTTGCTCTGACTTTTCCTAAATGCCTTCGAATAGTGCCTCTTTTGCGAATGTTCAGTGAAGCAACACTGCCCCCACCTGATGAAACCAGAAATTGTTGCAGTTTAACTTGATCGATCTAAATGCAAACATTTCATTACTTGATAGGCATTTGCTATGCTTTTCCCGTTCAAAAATGGAGCAGATTCTTTCCTGAGCATTCGGAGCTGTGTTACTGTTCTTTCCCGGGTCCCTGAGCTAGCAAGTCATTAAGTCAGATTAAAAATAAACCCAGAAATCAAAGACAGGAAGTTCAGCTCTTAAATTTTTTACACATCTCTTACTGCCTTTTTGTCAGGGGAATTAAACATTAGGCTTAGTTCAAATCTACCTGCTCTTTAGCTGTATCTGCTAAGTTCAGAGGAAGCAAATTCACAATTTATCTCTAAAGAGGAGTCTTATAAAATAACGTGTGTCCTCGTACCTTTCACAAACACAGCCAAGGGGTGACTGGCTCGTGGTCGTACAGGCAGCATGAAAAGGCTCAAAAAGTAAAGAAGTGCTTCTTTTTCCTTGTTCACCGGTTTTCTCACAGAAGAACTTGACTTTTTCTTCTCGACAGGGCTCTGGGTAAGCTGAGGAGTGCCAGGAATTTTAAATAATAGACATCCTTCAGGCACCAGTGGGCCCAGCTTCTTCCTCTGCCTGGGAGTCCTTAAGCCATTCACCTAAATCTGCAGGAGGATGGAACAGAACAGAAGTGTCAGAAGACACAACTCTCCTGGATCAGCTCAGGATCGCTACAGAGGTTAACCATTCCCTCTTGGGATAACAATTCCCCTGAAGGTTTATTATATAAAAAAATTAGAAAGGAATAAACAGAAAAAATGGCTTTCCTATACTTACCTCCAATCAGCTTGGGCTGACTCTAAGATATGCATTCCCACAGCTCTGGAGGGGTCAATCTGGCATCTAAAAGAAGAAATTCAGGCCACAGAATAAGCTTGCTTTTCTGGACAGGCCTCAGATAAAAATATGAAAAATCAGACAGAGAAAAGGAGAGAGAGAGATCTCAGAGTGAAAGGAAAGAACAAAGCTGAGAAGCAGAAGTAAGCTGCAAAATCAGTGAATCCACATCCTTTTCTGTGTTGGAAAAGGCACTTGCCTTTGAAGTCTGAAAAGGAAGGATTTTCTTTGGAGAACATAAAAGAGTCTCCATGTAATATTGCCTCCAGCAGAAAACAGCTCTGGGTCCCTCTGTTCCTCAAAGCAAACTGAAAAGCAATAAGCTAAGGTGAGGAATAGCTCCATCCCTCTAAGAAGAGCACAAGCGCTGTCACAACTGAAGGAGGTGAATTTAGGGCATCTGATCTGGTTTCCTTTCTGCATCTGAATTTTCATCTATCTGATGCCATCACCCTGCCTAAAATAGGGTTTGAATCAGGAGGAAGGAATCAAGAGCCATCACAGTACAAGACCACAACCCTACAATGTTCCTGCCCCAAACAGGACAATTACTAAACAGTTCAAGCTGTTATTAAAGCCTTTAACCAATTCTTAAAAGCCTGGTGGGTATGGGCCAGGTATTTCACTAGAGTCTCTGCTGGCATAAATTACTCCAATCACTCCCTCTGAAGCTCTATCCCCTCTGCACACCTCATAGTCCTCTCTCTGGGGAGAGTGGATTACTTTAAACACAAGAAGTCTATATTTGCATCTTGCTGGCAAATATGTGGTGATTTCAGATTTTTGTTCTCAGAAGTACTCCCAAACAGGAGGAAAATTACTCAGGAATTTGATCCTAAGAGAGTTACTTCGTCCCCAAGTTGTAACTGCTTTTCAGGGGGAAGCAGCAAAAGAGACTGGGGTGCTCCAGACCAGGTCTCCCACGAAATATGGGACAAAAAAAAAGTCACCTGCAGCCAGGACAGGTGGTGTTCCGCAGAAAGCACCTTGCCAGGGCCCTGATGGGGAAAAGGTATCAAGTTTCCCGCTGAAGCCAGACTTTGAATGACATTTCGGGAATAAATCAAACCCCGAAGGCGGCGTTTATTGCTTCTCGCTACGCACATGATCTGCCCCTGAGGGAGGAGTCTGTTCCCAAGGCTACGTAGGCGGGCCAGAGGGGTCCGGGTGAGGCGCAGGTGGCTCCCAGCGGGGCTTGGGAAGTTGGATTCCCGGCCTACAGCGCGGCAAAAGCAGGAGTGAATGTGGAGTGATCGCTGTCCCCCTCCCTTTTCCAGCCCGACAGCCAGGAGCAAAACTTCAGTGCGCCATCCAAAATACAGGAGAAACAAACCCCCAGCACTGCCTGCCAGAGGTAGGGGCTGGCCCCCTCCCGGGTGAGTTTTAACACTTTGTTTACACCTGAGACTGTTGGATATTGTAGAGCGAATTTACCTATAAACTCATTTTCCTCTTTGGATAGGAGGGCGATGTGTTAAAAAGCCCTTTCCTCGAGCTGTTTTCCACTCGGGATAGCAGTGCAGCAAGAATGGAGACCTGAGGTCTGTTTTCAACTGGTTAATTCTTACTTTCCTTCCTCAGTGTGAAGTAGTCCATGTGAAACCACTCTTCTCCATTGGTGTGCCTTTTAGCAGCGGGTGAATGGATTCCCTCTCTTGTAAATTCAAATGGTGTGTTGTCCTGGAGAAACGGTTATGTGTATTTCTTCTAGTCAGGTATTTAAATAAATAAACATACCTGTCCGCCTCAGACATAAGCTCTCCAGTTCTCTGAGGATTTCGTTGTGGGCCCAGTTCATACACCTGCACCAGAAAACTTGTTACTGGGAGAAGCTGTTGGCTGTTCTTTAGAATAACCTGAAAAGAGGGACAGCCTCATGTGTCTTCATTCCTGAAATCAAGATCCCAAATGGGACAGTCAGACACATAACTTCATTTGCTGAAGTGAAGCAATTGCCTTTTGACTCTGCACCCCGCTCCCTCACCCTGAAAATACCAGCTAGACAGTCATTTTTGGGAACATGTGGTCTCTGAAGAGATGGGTGTAAAAATAAAAATATTTCAGTTCTTATTTCTGAACCGGATTTTGGAGAAGATGCTTTTGAGTCTTTTGCTTTTGCCCTCTGACCTTTTCTCTGTCGGTAGGAAGCCTCCTCACCCCAATATCTGTTTTCAGTCAGCTCACGGCCACCCCCCCACAAAATGTGCCACCTTGCTGGCCAAATATCAGAGGAAGATGACCCAGGCTCTTCCCCGTCCCAGCGGGAGGGGATTTTTATCTCCCGTCCCAAACGGCATCATTAAACCCCCTGGAATCCCAAACCACAACATGGTGCCCACCGCGTGAGGGGGGGAGCGGCCATTTTGGGGGCCGAGGGGCTCGGCGCCTCCGCTTCCCCGTGCCACGCCGGGGTGTTAAGCGGGAGGCTCCCGCAGGAGCGGGTGGCCAGCCCGGGGTGGCCTCTTCCCGGGGTGGGGTGGGGGAAGAAGGCGGGAGGAGCGGCGAGGCGGTTCTCCTCTCCGCGAGCGGTGTCGGCAGCAGCGCCCTGCGGAGGTGGGAACCCGCGGGAGCGGGGGTGTGGGGTGTCATGGAGGGCTGAGGGGGCGCCGCCGTGCCCGCGGCGGGAGGGGTCCTGGCGGCCGCTCCGTACGCTCGTCTCAAAGCTAACACCGAGTAATAACAGACTTCTCTTCTTCTTTTTTTCCCCACTTGTTTTCTTTTTGTTTTCTTTATTGTCCACTTCTCGTCTCTTTCCTGTCCCTTTCCCGTCTCGTTCATCTTCCCCCCTCCTCCTTTTCCCTCCTCTTCCCTCCTCTTTTCCTCCTTTCTTTTCTTATTTTTTTTTTTTTTTATTATTTTCTCCTTTTCCTCCGAGGTAAAAGGTGATTTATTTTTTTCCCCTCCCCAGAAGATAGTGCTTGGTCTTACTGATTTTTATATGCAGTTGTATGTCTCATATTCAAAAGTTTCTCTTACAGAAGGGTCATTAGTGAGTTTGAAAATTAATGGACAGCAGAACAGGGATGGTGTTTTTCTCTAAAGCTTTGATTTACTGATTCACTCAGACTGAAGTGTCACCTCACCACTGTCCTTATACACCAGTGTGCAGTGGTAGATGCACGGGAAAACAGTCAGGAAAAAGTGGTATTTTTGCATCTGCATCTTCTAATCTGTGTTTATCGGTAACGTTATAGAATGAAAACCCAGGTTTTTCAGGATGTGCTAATACAAATGCAGGGATGTTTTCATGTGCTGTTCTGCAGGGAGGCGCTGGAAAGACGAGACTCCAAAACTCCATGAAGAAACCACCAGAGACCTGGTGGAATCAGTGATGGATTCTTTTTGTCACAAGGAGTCTTTACCAAGGGGCAATATGCCCAGTGTGGGTAAGCTTTAAACAGATGTCAGACAAATTTTGGGAGGAATTTCCTGTAAACACTGCAGACTGCTATGTAATTTAGAAGGGTCCTGTTTGAGCAGCCTGGGTTTTTTTGGTTATGTATTCAGTATTTTGGTTGTTTGGATTTTTTTCTCCTTTAGACCACTGAGCTACCTGAGCAGCAGAAAATCTGTTTGAGTCTTGCAGAGCAAACTGATGGAAGTGCAGTTGGAAAGGGATGCCCTTCCTGATACCAGGTATGAAGGCTAAGGCAGATTTGTATTATGGAGAGTGTCTGGGCTTTGGGAAGCACACAAGGGAGAACCTTCCCTTCAGGAATAAGACTGTGGCATCTTGGTTTAGAAAACAACTTATTACTTACTTATAAAAACCAGCAGTTAATCAACAGAAGTTAGGATAAAAATCCATGTGAATCCTGCTTTCTTTTTTTTTTGTTTTTTTTTTGGTTTCCAAATTCAGACAAAAGGAATTGCAGAGCCAAGAGAATGAAAAATTATGGCTGAAAAATACTATTCGAGAGCTGGAAGCTGTCAACCAGCTGCAGGAAGGGATGCTGAGGAAGGCTGAGAGCCAAACTGAGCATCTGAAAAAGATGGTCCACAGCCACAAGGAAGTACTTCTGGAATTAGCCGGCATCCTAATGGACTACAAAGACAGCAGAGGCAGGAAACTCTGTGGGCATGAGAATATTACCAGCCTGCTCCTCCACAGCCTGAGCACAGCAACTGTCGGTGTCCTGAGAGATTTAGACTCAGAGGTGTCATGCCTCAAAGAAAAGGTTGTCCTGGTATGTGAAAGAAGTGCTGATTTTCCTTTCCAACGCTCTGTTTTCTCGTTTTTAGGAAATGTTTTTGAGAACTCGATGAGTTCTCTCCTAACCTGGCCTAAGGAAAGGGTTATGGCAGAAAGAGGTGCAAATGTCACTTTGCAGTTCAGGTGGCAGGTGCTGGTACTCCAGCACTGGTCCCAACTTGAAACTGGGCTTATTGCTGGCGTTTATCCTGTGTTGTGCACGTTTCCACAGCTCAAGGGGGAAGAAAAAGGAAGGAAATGACGCTTTGGAAGCTGTTGTTTACACTGCCTTTTCTTTAGGGGTTTGCACTGTCATCTGTTCACAACAGGTGGAGGAAGAACTGCAGTCACTGAAAAAAGGTTCACAGACCCAAAAAGAACTTCTGCTTCAGCAACTTCAAATTAGGTACCTGTTCTCTGTTGTTTTTTTTTTATTTATAAAACATAAATAGATGTTTTTTCACAAGTTCCACAGATAATTCTGTGATGACAATGACAGTGTTTAGTGACTGGTTTATTTACTGCCTCAAAAATACTATTTTGGAAGAATCTCTACACCTTACTTTTTTAAGTGCGATTTGTAACTGAGTTGGATGTGTGGAATTTGTTGGGACATAAGTTCCACTGTTAAAAGATTGACAGTAATAATTTTGGTGATTAAATTGGCTTTTTTTCTGGTTGGTTTCACTTCGAGCTTTGCCCTTCCTTGTTTGGGAAGGGCAATTTGCCCTGCTATCCACAGAAGTTGTACAGTAACCTGTTCATAATAACATGATTGGCAAGTTGATACTTAATAACAGAACGTCCAAATTTATGACCTTGCCGACTACCGAAGGAAGTTACTGTTTGCCAAGGTGAAAATTAAGTAACCAGTGTTTTCTTTTCAGAAGTGAGGATGAGCAGGAGGTGGCAGCACTGGCTGGTAAAGCTGCCAGTGCCTGCAGCTTGCAGATAGCACCCAAAGCCTGATGGAGGGAGATCGTTCAGTGTGGGGTTTTTTTATTACAGTGTACTTAATTTGGGAGAAGGGTTGTGCTGCTCGTACTCTGTGCTCGCTGCCCAGTGCTTTTGGCTTCTCGGTGGTTTTGATTAAGTCAAGCACTCCTTGCATAAATTGTGAAATGAAGAAAAAAGAGGAAAAACAAACAAACAACCCACAACCGCCAAATAAAAACAAACAAACAAAGCCCCACAAACAAACAAAAAAGCAAACAAAACCCTACAAACCCATGCAATATAGAGGAGAGGCAAACCAGCCATTTTTGAGAATCAGGAGCCTGGGGCGGCTTTTCTTTTCATGGTTCTTACAGTTTCTAATTTCTCCACCTCAAACTTTCCTTAGAGAACAAGCAAGAACCCCGAATTCAGTGCACCCAAATCAAGTCAGCCACCTGGAATCCACGGTTTCTCAGCTCCGTTCCAAATCAGAAGAATTGAAGAGGGTGTATGAAAACAAGGTGTGTGTGGATTTGTCTCTTAGCTTTAGTGCCAATGAAAGTGAGTATCTGGGTATCTCAGATGCTGCAGATAAACCAGGGAAGTCTTTTGACAAGGGCTTGCTTCAGAAAACCTGTGTGGACAATAAGATAAATTACATTATCCCTAACTCTGTGTTATTTTTAAGAAGAAGTTCTCTAACACAAATAGCTTTGCAAAACTTACTGGACGCAAAGTCTGAGTGTATTCATAGTGAAGGAATTTACGTCTGTGGGAAGAGGTTTTTTTTTCTTAAGTGCTTCTTTGCCCATTCCGTTAAGGGCTTATGGTGTAGCTAAGCAATTTTGGAGGAGTTGTGGATCAGGGTGGAAGCCAAATTACTCTCCAGAATCATAATTAACTCTGAAATGAAATTGAGCTTAATCACTAAAAGAAGACAACACAATTCTGATTACACCCAGGGAATACTTCTGCTGAGCCAAAAAAAAGACCTTTGGACTTCTTTCAAGTAGAACCCAGTAGAAAACTAGAATAAACCCAATGTGCTGCTTAAAATACAATACATGAAGATAATTCTTAAAGAATATTTGTCTTTTTCCAGGTCAAAGACCTTGAGAAGCAGTTGCACCTAGCTTGTTCTGAACCAGCAGAAGCTCACACAGAACAGGACCAATGTGGCCAAGAACCTGGAAATCTGAGGGACCAGATTCATCAGTTGTTGGTAAAAAGAAGTGATAGTACTGAAAAAAATGTTGCTTTCTAAAAGCTTGTCCTTACTGCTAGTGCTCATGTTTGCACCTTGCTCGCTTCCCCTTTTAATTAAGTTTGAGGATTATTGTTAAGTAGAAATTTGAATTAGCTGTGAAAGGCCCAGAGGGCTTTTCTGTTATCAATGCAGGACATCCAGAATTAAGATTAACTTTGTCCTAAATTCAGGAATCACATGAAAGATGCTGAGCAACCTTGACTTTAACCTCACAGTTAGCACTTTGCTGGTTTGCATTTGGTGTTGACACGGCATCGTTTTATTTCCTTCTGTAGCTTATACTGATTTGGGGATAGATACAAATGAAATGAAAGACCTTCAGCATTGAGGTGTTACATGCTTCAAAAGTAATTACAGCAGCAATATAGGCAGTTGAAAGGAAATACATAAATTTGGAAGGAAAAGCGGAGGAGATGTCAGACTGGTTTAGCCAACCTTCCTCCTTCTGCCAAGTGGAAAGCCCTGCAGCAGTTCCTATTCCAGTGTGTAACTGGGCCATTGAATGCTGCTTAACATTAAGAGAACAAAAGAATCCTAAATGTGTTTAGGAGGGAGATGACTTTGATTTCTCATAGGTTAAACTTCATAAAAAAGAGATAGAACTAAGCCTGGAGAAAAAGGAGAACAAGCGATTTTGGGATCAGAACGCAGACAACAGCATCACCATGGACCAACTCAGGAGACAGCTGGACAACAAAAACCAGCAGCTGCAGAGCATGGAAGAGGCAATGAAGGAAATGATGGAGTGTCGCAGACAAATGGAGTGCCAGGTTGGTGATTTTGGCTGTAAACCTCCTAAAGGACACTCTGTAAACTTCCAGTAAGTGTGGTGCTGCCAGATGTACCAAACAAGCTGTTGAAGGTGGTATTTTGGGGAGTGGGCGTGTCTGCAAGAGTGGTTAGTAAATTGAAGGCCTCTGTAGTGCTTTAATTCATGTAATATTTAACGAAAACAAGGAAGTTTGTGTTTACAACCCAGTGCCGTGTCAGAATTCCTTCTGACAAAGATGATTCCTGGACGCTCAATTTACATTCATTCCCCTTTTCTCCAGACTTCAGCCCCTCAAAAATGAGCTGTAATTAGATAACCTGCTTTGCATTATGAGTAAAGATGAACTACAGGACATTCTAAAGGTAGAAATAAACAAATCTCTTGGCTCACCCTGGTATTGTTATTCTTCAGATGGCTGCAATTAAGGAAAAAAATGAAAGCGTTGGAAGAATCTCCTCTTTGAGTGTCCGGCTGGAGGCAACCAAGGAGACACTCCGTAAAGCTGAAGATGATCTTGCAGCCAAAGAGATGGATTTGGAGGCTGCTGGGAAAAGAGTGTCAGATCTGACAGCCTGTCTGCAGGAGAAGGAGAGAGCCCTTGGGGTTACCAGCCAGGAGCTCAAGGAGCTGCATTCCCAGCTTGGCAGCAGCATGCAGGAGCTCCAGCATCTAAAGAATGAAGAAGGCCGCTTACACAAGGTGCAGCCGGAGTGTGAGACACTGAAACTGCAGCTGTTGGAGAAGGAAAGGATCATTGGGATCTTCCAAAAGCAAATTGATAACATGACACGGATCATGGGCCAGCACGGTCAGGCTGCTGGAGCAATGGGAGTTGAGAAATCCAAGCTTAGACAAGAAATAAATGACTGGAAACTCAAAGTAGAAGAGCTCCAGGTGTGCAAACGGTGCTGTATTTATGTCTCTTGAAGTCAGTATGTGTCTTCTGTTTTTAAATCTCTACCTTAATGGGCTGATACTGTGGTTTTGAATAAAGTCAGGCAGTGTATCTGGAATCCTGACAGCACTAAGTTAGTGGGCAGAGAGGAAAAATATGATCGATATGAGGAGGGAGTTGAGCATTGGGAATGAACTGCTACAAGAGCATGGAAATGATTTTCATATCCTACACCTGGTAAGATGTAACATGCTGTAAAACCATCACATCTGATTCTGTTGCCCCCTTTTTGCCTGCATTAGCAATTTTCACACAAGTAATCTGTCTGGTTTGCTCTGTTTTTAATTTCTTGCCCCAAAGTGAGATTTGAAGCAGTGGTGCCTCCGTGTCTTTGTGGTTATTTTATATAATTATGTGTACTACACATACTGTTGTTTCTTTTGTAAGCAGGTTGCAAAGGATGAGAAAGAAGGCAGAATACGTGAAGTGGAGGCCAGACTGAGCGAGCTGGAGCTGGAAAAGGTTCAGCTGCTTAACACATGCACAGAGAGGCTCCGGGCACTTAAAGATGTGAAACAGGAAAAAGATCAGCTCATGGATGAACTCCAGGCTGGTAGGAGCAACCTAGCTGGCCTTGCAGGTAGGGAGCCCCAGCTCAGCTCCCAGAGCTGCTAATTTGGGCTGGTGTTAAAAATAAAAGAGCAGCTTGCTCCCTGAATCCAAATATGGCTGCTGGTACAGCAGGAGAGTTCCTGCCAGCATGGGATGGTCGGGTTCCTTCAGGGAGCTGTCATGGCGTGGGATTCTGGCACGGTAGGGTGGGAATATAATCTTTATGGCCCATCTCAGTACCCTGAGCAAAAATACTTAAAACTGCTTGGCTCCAGAGATGAAAAAGGATCTAGTAAATCACAGAATGGGCACTTGAGCCCTTTTTCCTGAGTGCTATTTAAGAGCAGTAGTGGATCTCATTAACCTTCTATGGTCAAACTATAGGGAAACTTTGTTTTGTTGTAAATTTGGTCTGATGTTATTAGAAGTTGATGCTCTAACTTCACTGATGTACCTTTTGGTTGGAGCCAAAGCAACCACCAAAATTCATGGAGATTCTCAGTTAAATCTGCACTGCAGCTGGCCAGATGCTGCTGGTCACATGCTTTGCTCTCTGCACACTCCTGTGCCCTCAGAAAATACCCAAAAGCACTTCTTTTATCACAAATTGGCAGCAGATCGGTAATCTTAGTCTAGAAGAATGACTTTTTTTTTTTTTTTGTCGCTCCTAATTTCTATCTTTACTGACTCTCACCAGAGTCATTTGAAGATTTGGAGAGGGATTACCAGGATAAAATCGAGGAGATGGAAGATACTGCAAACAGATTGAAAACGCAGCTGAAATCTGCCCAAGCTGAACTGAAACAGGCCAGGACTGCTCTAAATACTATGGAGGGATCTGCTGGCAGTGGTAACTATGGGTCGAACTTCCCAAAAATCACACACATTTGTCTGGTTAACAAGGGAACTTTTGTAGGCTTTACAGTCATAATTAACGGGAATTGAACCCACACATAATCACAGTTGTTCATTGACAATTAACCTTGTGTTTTACAGCTCTGGAAGCTGCAGTGAGAATGCAGAAGCAGATCACAGCCAAGAGAGGGCAGATAGATGCACTACAGAGCAAGATTAAATTCTTGGAAGAGGCAATGGCTAACGCAGCTGAGGTCAGAAGAGCTCCCTGTAAAAGCATTTAACTGGATTTAGGGAAATTTGTCTTGGGAGAAACAGCTGGCCCAAGAAGGAGCAAAAATAATTTTACTGCTTTTCTGTGACAAATAAATCATTCAGTTACCAACAGCTGTAGTTTACTTCTTTTTACTGGCTTTGGATCCTCTGGATCCTGAAACTTCCAATTCCAGTTTCGAAAGGGATCTAAAATCTGAGGTGTTGCTTTACCAAGATTCACAAAGTTGCAGTTTTGCTTGTATTCCTTACAAGAGCTGTCTTCTTGTTGCAAAACCTCATCTCTCTGCAAGATGCAATGACTGAGCTTCTCAAAGGGTTAATTCAGATCTTCCAAAGACAAAAGTATTTAAAAAATAAAAAGTGCAGAAAACAAATATGTATAACGTATAAATTTTTGACTCGTACTTTGTTGTCCCCATCTTAAATTCAGGAGAGGCATTACCTCAGAGAAGAAAACTGTAAACTAAGTGAAAAATTGAGCTGTATTAGTGCAGAAAATATCAGGTTTGCTGGGGAACTGGACATCCTGAGAGCACGAGACCAACGGCTGAAGGAAAGGCTATCTAATATGGAGACAGCCCTTGATAAGGTAATTCAAAGTAACCTTGAGTTCAGGGAGACTTCTGGGTGTTTTCCTCTACTGTCACCTGGGGAGAGAAATTTAATTTTTTAATGAGTTCTTTTCACACGTGCTGGAAGATCCTTACCTGAAGAGAGATCTCAATTTTTTTAATGGCTTTTGTTTTTATTGAGAGAACTCTTAATTTTCTCCTTACCTGCTCAGGGAAATCCAGACTGCAGGGAATTTACAGCAGGTGGACTGTACAGGCTGTAGATTGACCTCTTGGACCTTCCACTGACTCTGGGCACAGCTCCTTTCTCTGTTCTTCAGTATGAGGGGAATTCTTTAGGAACGTGGTGGTGTTTTATTTGCCTTTCAACCTTTTTTAGCTAAGGTTTCTGTTGGTGGCAACAAGTTGCTTTTACAGTAACCTTTTTAAGGAAGAAAAAGTATATGCAACTTAAAAAAGACAGCAACTAAGTTCTCAGCCACCCCTTTTAGAGCCTTAAGTCTAGTTTTGCCTCATGAGCACTGCTGACTTTTTTTATCCCAGAGGTGTCAAGTAGGCCTGGGACCATCCCTGACAGGATTAGGTCCCTTTAATAACAACATCTGCATGTGCAACTTGTTCAGAGAACAGGAAGGGATGTAACCCACAGAAAGTTAGCAGCACTAATTTATGGCTCTTGTGTCCTCTCTTCCAGGCATCCATGCAATTTGCAGAGTGCCAGGGCATTATCCAGTGTCAGGAGCAGGAAGCGATGCGCTTCAGGCTGCAGCACACTCTGGATGTCAAAGTGAGTGTGCTCCTGAGAAACACGGTCCTGACGTGAAATGCTTTTGCTTTGGGTCTGAACTCTAGGTTTGACTCTATTTATTGTGAAGAGCTCTAAACTGTTCACGTTCTGAAACCTTTTTTTTACATGGAATTCCTCATTGCTGCACACGTCATGTCCACAAATTGCAGTTTTCAAAGTGCTGTGCAATGAAAACATAGATTTAGTCCAATCTCTGGCTTTAGTCTTGAGATGGATAGAGGAGATTATTTTCTTTTGCCTTATTTATAACCATGGGCTATTCAGGCTGCAGTGAGACAATTGCTATGAATGAATGGTGCACTGGGAACAGTCCTTTTGTCGTCAGAAGTTATCATTAGTTTTAGTGACCCGCCCCAGCTGCTAGTTTTGAGGGAGAAACAAGATGCTGTGTTCAAAATATGAATACAAAAGGTGCTTCAGAGAAAGAATGACCAAAGTGGGGGGAACCTCTGTTGTTTTTCCACAGGAGCTGCGGGGCCCAGGCTACTCATCAGCTTCTGCTTCGGGAAGGCTGTGGCACGCTGTGCCTCTGTCCCACCTGCACCCTGCTGTCCTGCCACTTTCCCTGCCCCTGGGCAGCCCTGCCCCTCAGGTGAGCACCTGCCTCAAGATGGGAACCTGCACAGGAAACCAGCATGTTCCAAAGAGTAGAAATACCATGGAATTTCTAAATGGGAGAGCATCAGGTCACAGTGTCCGAGAACAAATTCTTAACACCAAAGAGGAAATAATGTTCTGTAGTTTCCTGTATGTCATGGCCTTTCAGGTCGTTTTTTTGTGTGTCTAAAAACCAACCAGACAATTAAAAAATCCTATAGACTGTGCTAGGAGTTTATTTTCATATCACCAATAACATTTATAAAGTATTTAGATTAGTGTTCACTCTTTGCTAGTACTCTACTTGCTGTAAATCACTTACATTTGACAGCGAAAATAGACTTCTACATAGTTCTTGATAAATTTCATCATCTGATTGATGTTTAGATCTTTCTCCACATTGACCAGTTTTATCCTCATCCTTGTCCTTCTTTTTGGTTTTGTACATCTACATTTAGATTTAAACAAAATTCTTGTGTTGTTCTGAGTTTTCATTACAGAAACATCAACTCAAATCTCTTATGCAAAACCAAAAGAAAATCTTTTGGAGGTTTTGTGTATAGATTTTTATAAAAATCTCCAGAAGGGACCTGATATATCTTCAGCAGGTGTTTTCTTTAATTTTTACCTCAGAATCTGCAGGAGACTACAAGTTAGTACAGATACTTTTCAGTAATCTTTTCTGGTTTACTTTCTGATGTGGTGGCAAGCATTTACATGAAGGAACAAAGGATAGTTGCTTCTGTGAAATCCCTGCAGCATCAGGCACTCCCACTCTCTTATTCTTTGAGTTAATCAATTTATACTTGTCAGGATAAAGAAGGAAAAAGGAGTGATTTTTTTTTTTAATGCAGTACCACGGCGAGGACATAACAGGTTGCAGAAGCACTGGAATCAAAGTCTGCTTTAATCGTCTTGGTTCCTGTATCATTAGTTACTGTACGAAAGGAGGCAGCTCCAACACTTTGAGACAGACCGGGGTGATAGTCTGGTTCCTTAGCTGGAATGTGGGAAGGGTGGGTTTGGTCTGAGCCGCTATCCCTTTGACCCTTTATGGAGCTGAGGGTTTGTTCTCCTCCTCAGCCCTGCTGAAACCAGTGTGTTCCCATTGAAAATTACTTTTTTTTTCTCCCAAGGAAAATAGGGTAGCCAAATGTTTACAGCCAGTTCCATCCCCAGGTGGAGCAAAGGTCAGTGAGAACAGTGCTTTGAACACGTGAAGTGCTGAGTAGTCTGAAAAATCCAGTTTTTACAGAAAGAAAGGCTTCTTTGAACCAGGCCTCTGCCCCAAGGGTTGATCAGTAAAATGAGGGTAATCTTGCACTTCGTCTCTGAGGTGGCTGTGACAATGAAGGGATTTATATCTGCTGACAGCTCAGCTGTTACAGGAATGGGTGCCTGGAAAACACCCTGATCTGCTCCTCTCTCTGTCTTCAGCACTGTGTCTGTGTCCTGTACAGCAGTACCTGGGGTCAAAAGGATAAAAAAGGACAAAACAAGAGTAAAGGAGGTAAAGCAAGAGTAAAACATGTGCCTCTGAATGAGTAGAGCTAAGAACTGACAATCAGAGAGCCTTTGTAAATACCTTGTAACTGAGTGGTCTTATTTCAGATGCTTTCCAAGCTGGACATTTTGAAGGAAGAACCATTGCAGGACCTCAAGAGGATTCTTCAAGAATTAACAGACTCAGACAGTGACATTCCCTCTGTGGATCTCGGTGGCAGTGGTGGGAGAACATCACCTTTAGCAGCTGTGAGCAATGCAGTGTAAGAATAATTGATTTATTTCTGTTGTGTACTTGTAGTGCCCTCTAAAACTGGGATCTTCGTGTGCCTCAGGAGCACCAGAGGATGTCTTTTTGCAAGAAAGTTGGGTTTAGACATAAGCTTGAGGTAATCTGGAAACTTCCAAAGCTTCTCTCGTTTGCCAGGTTCCTCAGATGCTTCAGGTGGTAGGGGAAATAGAAGGTGACTACACCATTTGCCTCTAGTGCTTGCTTTTTGGTGTTTTAGCTTTTATTTTGGTTTAGAACTCCTTTCTTCTTGTCCTGCCTCATGTAAATATCCCCTCTCTCATTGCTGAAGCAGGCAGTTATTTTTTTTACCAGGCACATGATGATGACAGTGGTACATGAAGTTGAAAAATCAATACAGCACATACAACACATGTTTCTAATCCAGAACATGAGGATGCTTCACAAAGGAAAATATAATTCATGGATTTTGACTAGGATTAAGTCTAAACTGGCACTGGAGAGGCTGCTATTGCAAGCATGGTGGAAAAGGATATTTTGGGACAGTGAGAAGTGCTTTCACTTAGCTGAGTAACTTGCTTCTTTACAGTGATCATTTGAGATTCAGTTTCCAAGGCTTATTTAACACAGCCTCAGGCCTGAGCTTGTTTGTGTTGCTTTATTCATAATGCTAAAAGCTTCCTGGGAATTACAAAACAAACCTGTGGTGTTGCTTTCATCCCTCTAAGAAAGAGCTCTGAAACTTACTTTACATTGTTTGCTTTTAATTTCCATGTGTAAGACCTGGAGATTCCGTGTGAGAGCTCCCCATTCTCACCGTGGAGCCTGGCCAGCATGGCCAAAACTTAGCATAATCCTTCCAGAATGTAAGTTTTGGCTTCATTTTGCTTTCAGGGATCCTTCCTCCTCACACGCTGCAGATCTTCAGCCCCAAGATGTTTCCCTGCCCTTTACAGCCCTGGGTAAGTTCTCACTGGCTGCATTTGTGCCATATTGATGTCAAAGTGGAACATTACAGAATAGTACCAAAAAATATAGTTCAAATATAGTGTATTTTCTTGGGACGTGCTACAAAGTTTCTGTTGCACTTCCTACAAAATCTGTATCTTGTTGCAAAGCAGCTCCTGGGAGGCTGATACCAGCACACCTAAAAAAGGATAATTTCCATGTTAGTCTTGGGTAATTAGCATGGATAATATTGTCACGTTTTTGGAGCCTAAGTTTAGGCTCTTGAATTCCGCATTCGGGTACTTGGATATGGATGTGCTTTTGAGAGGAATCAGCTCATTGCAGAAGCTGTTGATTTTCTTCCAAGTACTGGGTGGTCAAAACCTTTTCAGCTGTGGTGATGTGGATTTAGTGATCTAAGCAGAAATATAAGGATGTGGCTTTGAGCGGTAGGGTTTGGAGATTGTAATCTTAGCCACCTTCTGGGTTTTTTTACCCTCAGATTACCCGTTCTGTGAAAACTGCCTGCAGACACTGATATATTTTATTGTTCTCTATTAGAATTGAAGCCGCTGTGCTTCGGAGATAGGCTGGAATCCCTCAGTTTATTGTGAGGAGTAACTACTACAGGTACTCTTTTTGTATACCTGAGTATTAAAGGAAATCTCTTGGGTAGTTACTGTCAGCCTTCTAGCAAACCAACTGCACCATCCAGGGATTTTTCCTAGCATCCAAAATAGCTTCAAGGAGTGTTTTTTTTTTTTAATGTAGAAGCCTTGAGAAGTAGTTGAGCAAGGGGAGTTTATAGTGAGACCCAAGTCAGGACAGGGAGTCTCGGGTTGTGAGCAGCTGTGACATTCCCATCAGGCTGTGCGCTCACTGCTTTTTGCTTGGATATCTCCTAGGGATTGCATCCATCTGCTCGGCAGCTCGTTGTTACACATCCTCCCCCAAGAAAATCTCTCGGCAGGAGAGAGACAGAGCGAAATCTCCAGTGCACTTGCTGTTAACTACTCTACCTGATGACCTTGGCTCCAGTGCCTCACCAGGGCACAGACCATCCACGAGGAATGCTGGCTCCTCAGAGGGTGCTGCCACAGCCCCCCAGATAGGTACATCCAGCGCCATTTCCTAATCCAAGAGCTTGGCTGCCAGTGCCTTTCCTTCTCTCAGTTCTCTTCGGGGAGGTTTATTCTGTGATAAGTGAATTGTGAGCAAAATGTAGCAGCCAATTAATGTATCATACAAAGGGGAGACAAACTCCACACACCACTAAATTTAAGGCCTGGTAAATTGCTTTATTCGGGAATAAATAAGACTGTAGGAATTCCTGAGATCAGTAATTGCATAGCTGTGGTGGTTCCTGTAACACATTTAGTAAAGTTCTGGGTCTGACTGAAAATACTGGTGTAAATTTTATTTTCTACAAACTGATTTAAATGGCATGTTTAGATAATTGATAGTGGCCTTTATTATTATTATTGATGAATAATTGTTTCCCTAGCTTCTCAGCCCGTGGAAAGTAGCAAGCACACACCAAGGAGGCTACAGAACAAGATGGAAAGCCTGGAAGACCTGGTGGAATTGTTACAGATGAAAAACCAAGGTGCCAGAACTTACCAAAAATATTCCTATTTTATTGAAAAAACCGACACTCTCCAGAAACTCTTCTTGGTAGCCGCCAAAGCACTTTTACGTCTTTTACTAGCACACGCAGGTTTTACTACCAGTCCCCACTGCTCCATTATCCTGCTTCTGGGAGGTTAATCAGATTAACTCCACAACGCCCCTTAACTCTAATAAGCTTTGAGATCCTTGGCATGTCAAACGTGGCAGCTGCTCAGGGGAGTCCTCGTGGGCTGTCGTGTCCAGTTAAGGGAAATTTTTAACAAGCTGATGATGCAAGATCCTCTGGACTCCAAAAAAACATAGTTCCGTGAGCTCTCAAGATGGCAGGGTGCCAAGTGAGATGGCGTTTCGTCTCTGGTGCACTTTTTATTGTTGCCTGTTCCAGTTGCTTCCCCTTTGCCCTTTTAAGTCTTGTTGTGTAGATTTGGGAAGTTATCATTCCCCTGTGTCATCGAGTGCGTATGTGTCAGGGACATACAAGTGACCCGATGTAGGTAGAACTGACCAAGTTATTTATTTACCTATTATTTATTTATTTATTAAAGTCAAAGGTGAGCGTTAGGGGTGCTTCATTCATTGCCGTGCATTAGTATCCTCAGTGGCTTTGTCTATATTCACATAAAGAATTGCAGACTAAAGCTGTGTTTGTAAGGGCTTGAGAAGTGCAGCATAATGTGTTGTGAGGGTGTTTGGAAGCTTCAGGTGCCTGCACCTCAGGCCTCAATCTTTTGAACATAAGGTGGTGTTCAGCTAATCTGTTCTTGCTGCTATTTTCAGCCACGTCACCGGTGATCAGAACTCAGGAGGTGAAGACAAAGAAATCCAAGGAAAAGGAGAACAAGCTCTCAAAGTGAAGACGCCGTATATGTTAGTGATTTCTTTCATGTAGGTACCTTGTGTTTAAAATGTTACGTTTTTTAAAAGATAAATAATAAAAGTTTTTCCAGTTTTTTAAGTCTTACTTATAGTTTTTGCTTTTAAGTGAGCAGGAAGTACAGAGCAGTAGAAATACATACAAGTAGAAAGAAAACCCTGGCCTTGAACACTTCCGGTGATGGGGCAGCCACACCTTCTCTGGGCAACCTGTGCCAGGGCCTCACCTCCTTCACAGGGAAGGATTTCTGCTGTATATCTACCCTAAATTCTCCCTCTTTCAATTTGAATTTCATCTTATACCATGATTTAAGCAGAATGGAATCATCAAGTTTTAGTTGGAATCTGGTACGGAGAGAAGAAATTAGTGAGTTGTTCCTAAGGAGTCCTCAGTTATTGTTGACAGTATTTTAATCCAGGTGATTTTTTTTTTTTATATTTTCTAATTATTTTTCCACTGTTTCTGATCATTTTTGCAACAGTGTTGCAAGCTTAGTCAAACTATTAATAAAGGCATCTCCCCTTTCCTAGGAATCGTTTGCAATGAAAATGAAAGGATCATTTTAGATGGCTTGTGTATCACAGTCTGGGCTTGCCATACATATTGGACAAATCTACCCAAATTTTCCTAAGAAGAGGGTTAGGGTTAGGGTCAGGTGTAGAGAATAAGAGCGCCAGCAGGTTGGGAAAGGTCACAACTCTCAGTTGTGTTCAGGGAGCCAAGCTAAAAAGAGTTTCAGAAGCTGCAGCCCCGTGCCAAGGGCAGGGAGCAGGTGGGGAGGTCAGAGAGCCAGAGCAAAGGAAGGGACATCTGCCAAGCAAAAAGGCAGCTTAACATCCTTTTGCTGGAAACCAGCAGAGTTGGGAACAGGTCTAGGCTTCCTCCCTGCCACCAGCAGCAAGCAAAGAATTGGCCTGGGGAGGCAACAGGCTCGTAGATTCTCAGAGCTGCTGCACATCCTGGACTCTGCAGCCCTAACGGCACTTTGTTATTCCATGTCACGCAGGTGGATGGCACAGGAGGACACCCCAGAGGACAGCCAGCCCCTAAGAGAGAAAACCTAATACCAGGCTAATCTGTGGAGAGTCCAAACAGTAAGTTTAACTCCCAGAGAGGATGTGGGATGGGCACGGGTTTTGCCAAGCAGAGAAGCTGCCATGCAGGTTTCTGCAGGAGACTTTGAAGTGCTTTATGCCCAGTGCCCTGAGGCTGCCTGCACAGCATCCAGCTGCAGCATTCAGCATCTGTACACCAGACTGCTTCACAGGCAGGAGCACATTGCGTTCCACCTAAAAGTAATCAAATTATTTAATTTGTCACAAGTTTGTTGTCAGGGTTCTGTGGTTGCAGGCTCTGCTAAGCTGTGTGAGTGAGACAGTTTATTATTTGCTTGGAGATCTCCTGAGGCTGTTAGATCCATACAGGAATGACAACAACAAGTTGTTTCTCAGATGTAGCTGCACCAGTCTCACACCCAGGACACTGTATTAGACAGGTATTAGCTGTTCCAGCATCATTATTTTTATGCAGCAAGGCAAGTCTGTTTAAATCTACCTTGATGCTTGAGTGAATATATTGTTCAATAATGAGAAAACACCTCTGTGAACATGGACAAAATACTAATCATCTCCTCCAGAAATACTGAAATCTGGACTTCTTTCTTTCACCATAGCAATAATGTTTAATTTACATAGCAGAGGCCCTGCTGGGCAAGGAGTGATGTGAATGGCATAACAATTTAGGGGTGGTAGCCAAAGTTCAGTGCAGGTGTCTGTAGAAACCTCACTTGATCATTCAGCAAGACAATACAATCATGAGGACTATGAGTTGGCTGTGGGATCAAAGCACAGGGTGTTTAATTAAAAAAAGTTGCTCTCAATTTGAGAGACGTCCCAGGGTTGGTCTCTGACATGTTCATCACTGCATTAGAGAATCTATTCCAGTGTAGGTTAAGTGGCTTTCTAGTGAATAACTTAATCTAATAGCAGAGTTAATCTCCTCAGACGGGCCTCAAATGTGTGTGTGCTTTTTGAGTTGACAGTGTCTCACTGTCTGAAGAGCTTGCATTAATGGGAAAGAGACATGTGATCACCTTGAAGGGACGTGTTTTGCTTTGACTTCAGTGATTTCAAAGATCAGCTTCTATTTCAGCTGTACCTCTGTCTGGTATATTGTCAACTTCAGGTTGCTGTTAGAAAAGCCAAGTGCAGAGAATGCAATTGAGAGTGAAAATTCAGTGTTTGTGCTGAAAACTCAGATTTGTGCTGAAAAGCCTAGTCTTAAAAAAATAATTACAAGTTTAAGCAAGTATTTGCTATCAATACTGTGGTATTGTTCTTTGGTAGGCAGAATATGCCACCTGAGCTCTGTTGCAGCCAGAGCCCTGTTCCCTAGCCATCCCAGCATTCCAGGGTTTTTCTAAAGCCTGCTCCCGCCCCTGACAAAGTAATTCATTAAGCCCAGACAGTCCTATCTGACCTTCGCTCTCCCCTCAGCAGGAGAGGAGCTGTCTGCCAAGCCTTTCATTTGAGCTGACATGATTGCTGGACAGTAGGGGTTAGTGGATGAACTATTTTGGGGTTCAACCTTTGTTATTCCCAAGAGTGCTAGCCGCCTTTCAGCAGTTCCTTGGCACTTAACATTTCCGGTCAAGTACCTCACTTGGGTCAAAGTTACCAAAATGAATCAGAGTCACTGGTCAGCTGGTAAGAGGCTGTCAATCTGAAAGTGTTTATTGTTTACTTAATACAGTACATAAATGAAAACACTTAGGTTCCTATTACAGTGTTGGTGACCACACTTCCCAGCACCCTTCCCAAGCCCAAGCCGTCGGTACCAAGGTGCATCCCACAGCCCCACTCAAAGCAACACAAACTCAAGTCCGGGGTCCAGATTTACCTGGACAGGCAGGTGCTTGGAATGCTGCTCATGCCTTCTCAGCCTACCTTGTATCTCTTCAGCACGTGTTCGAAGTAGATTTTTTTCAGGTTGCCAAATGATTTCCTAAAGGGGAGGGCAGAGATCTGCTGCTCACAGGTTGGTTTAGCCGGGTTCCACACAGGATTTCCAGAGCTCTGCGCTTGAGAGGGTCTCCTACTGAAGAAGGGGAGCCCCCCCTAAGGTTTAGGGGCTCGGTGACTCATCTAGGCAGGTCTGCCACTAGATCAGCAGCTTCCAACATCCTGTTAATGGTATCCCCACCACTGATGAACAATTTGATCTTCATGTTCAGTCACTAGGGTTCTATTACTGCATTCTTCCCAGCGTCTGACCTTCCCGTTCTCCACCAAGATAAATTTCCACTCCAATCTGGTGTCTGCGGGCAGACTGATGGACTCGGACCAGAAGCCGTCCTTGTCGCGCTTGAGGGGAACATAGCTGTGCCACTGGCCAAGACACTCGTGATCCCCGGTGACACCGATGAGCTGAGCCTCGGAGTGTGTGATGTAGTGCACCCGGAAAGCCACGTGGATGTTCTGGAACATGGGGGGCACGGCTGCAACCCTCTTTGCTTTCAAGTCCCCATCGCAGCCGTCTCCTTGTTCCCATTCCCTGCTGTCGGAGTCTTCCATGCTGCCATCCTTGCCAGCCTCCCCCCCGACCAGGTGCTCAGAAACAACTTCCCACTCTTCATGGTCCAAGTCCCTACTCTCAGCCGGCTGACCCGGCTGCTCCTCACTTCTGCCCTTACAGTCATTCTCCGAGGCTCCTGCCAAGTTCATCACGCACCATCCATCACTTGCCTGTCCCACCTGGGCTCCCAGTTCCCCTGCCTGGCCGCGGGCCGTATCATCTGCGTGCTCCCTGGCGTCGGTGGCATCCTGCTTCGGGATCAGCTGCTCCCCCTCCACAGGCTCACCCGAAACTCCACCGCTCGGGACGTGGTTGATCTCTTCCCTCGGACCAGCCGCCACATCCTCTCCTGGCTTCGGAGCGCCGGGCACGGCGGCCGCGACCTCCCGCCGCCCCGCCTCCGCGCTCGCCTCGGCATCCCCTGCAAGCGACATTCGGGGAGGACGGGGATGGTGAAGCCGAGGGAGCTGCAAACCGCAGCGGCCCCCCGCGTCCCCTTCCCCCTCCGCGGTACCTGTGGCCGCCGGCTCTACGCTCGCCCGCCGGGGCCCCTCTCCGCC
>VZRE01013879.1:392266-403417 GCA_013396775.1 Cephalopterus ornatus
TTTAATCCGTTCTCTTTATGTGACCAAAGGTGTTGCCATGACTGGATCTCTAAGGCCTACTGATGAGATTTTACCCACTATCTCATTAGAAAAGAGAATGGCTAAGTGGATGTCCCAGTAAGTCTGTTTCCAGTGTGTGAACTTCTTAATCTTTCAGTGTCGTTTAGAGCAGTGCTACCTCAGCTTAGCAGGACAGCAAATGTCACTCGAATTTATAGAAGCACAAGTGTGCAGCCTCCGTGGTGCAGTTCCCTGGCTGATCTGGAAGAGGGTGGCCTGTGCAGATGCACAGAATTCATGATCTAAATATTTTTCCTTTCTTTGCTTACCGCAGTAGCTCAGGCACCGTCTCCGGAGTGCTCCCCCAGCAAAGTACTGAGCTGGTGCGTAAGTCCAAATGTCTATTTTGGTCCCTGGACGTGTGGGATGTGTCCTGGCATGCGCTGAACGTGCACTGCTCACATCTCCTGCTCACTATGGCCAGGAGTGGGAAGAGCTGAGGAGCTGGGACCTGCCTGGGCGCTTTCTCGGTGGCTGTGGGTTTGGGTGCGCTCTCTTTTACCACTGTCAGTGCTTCAGGGTGCAGCTCAGCCTTGCTACTTAAAACAGAGCCTTGGCTGTAATGAGTTGTGCTAAATACTGAAACTCTGTGTAGTAGGTGGTATTTCTGCAGTTTACTTATATTCCTTTCTCCTAGCCTTCAAAACAGAGCCAGTCCCCTGCTCTGTGTCTGTGCACCACCTTGCTCAGCTGGGATTGCCAGTTTGGGCACCCACACGCTGCTGTTCTCTAAGTGCTGTGTGTGCACTGCAATTTAAACTTCCCAGCCACCTCCCTGCAGCAGAGCAGACAAAACCCATTAATCGCTGTAGCGTTACACTAAAAGAGCATCATTCTGCCAGCCCTCAGCACAGATGAAGAGGTAGTGCTTTGGAGCTGCTAACTCCACGTCTTCCCTTAAACATATTTATATGCTTGATGTCACTAGTTTTAGTCATGCCTGTAACAGTGATACCCTGTCCAGGCAGCAGCCAAGTTGTTTGCTTTGGAACTCCTCTTAGGATGCCTATGATTTATTTTCTTTTTTTTTTTTTTTTTTTTTGTTAAAGCAAGGTTCATGGTGAATTCTAAGGCTGAAATTCCTGAATTCCTGATCGCTTACCAAGTATTAGAAGCAGAGATGCTGGATAGGAAAGAGTGAGAAGAGTCACTGAGGGACTGAGGTTCCCGTTCTTAAGCAAACACACGGATCGTTGTAGGAATACCTTACCCCTGGCTTCGGTCCCTTCCTCTTTAAGGAATCATGAAATGCTCACATCCCATAGTACGTGGAGACCTCTGCCTCCTAAGAGAATTTCCAAAGCAGATTAACGGAAATGCTCCAAAATGTATCTCAGGGTTTGTTTTTAAAGCTTTCACCAGAACTAAACAAGGTGCCAGTACAATAAAGGGGCGAGGAGACACTTTCTCCAAGTGTCAGGGACACAGTTCTGTTTCTCGTTATTTCAAGCCTTTAGTTTGTTCATGCAGTCATTCCTGATGAGGCATTACTTTGGAGAGCAGCGTTCTGTGAATGCCACCACTGTTTGTTCAGTAAGTGGGGTGGCAGTTGCTGGACTGTATTTGGAAAAGCTGCACGTGACTTTGCAGAATTCCCAGCTGACTGGGCCAAGATCAGGAGCCTTTTCATGTTTCAGAACCGAAACAGGAGGGCAAATATTTACTCTAACAGCTCTATAAACAACTCTGCAGCCAGGGCTGTTGTTAGGAAGGGCTGGCCCACGGGCAGTGTCCCAGAGGAACTCTCTGGGTGTTGTCCTGTCAGCTGTGCCATCTAGTGTGGTGACAGGGAATCTCGACTGAGAAATGTCCCAGTGTCCTGGCTCTGACGGTTGGGGATGCTATTTAGGGAGCACCTTTGAGCTTGGCCACTGTCTGATCCCATGGAGAGAACTGCTCTTAAACAAGCCTTGTGTGTGTAGAGTGCTTCCTCCAGAACAAAATGGAAATGTGAGTAAGTAAGAAATAAATACAAATTCGGGAGCCCTGTTATTCCCTGTGGATGTGCTGTCATGGCACTGGAGGTGCTTAGGCTAAAGTAGCCTTCCCTAAGAGCCAGCCTTAAATCTAGGGTTCAAGACACTGCTGCAATGGAGCTTTTCCTGGCAGTTGTTTGGCACTTCCTTGTTGGGTCCCCACCCAAGCAGGTAGAAAAATGGGAAGGGCAAAGTATTCATATACTTCGGGCCTGCTTCGCGTCCCGTGAGGACACCGTGGCCCTGAGTGCCAGTCTGTCCCACCCCTTCCCCATAGTATTTGGAGTGTCTCAGCTGTGAACACTGGACACTCTGTGCAACATTGCACAGCAGTCAGCAGGTGGCACAGGAGGAGTATGGCTGGCAGGAAAAGCTCTTTTTTTTTTTTTCCAGACAGAGGGGAGATGCTTTCTCTCAAGTGCTGTTAGCTTTTTGAAGAGTGATTAGTAATGGGGACAGCCCAGATCCGGACCTGCTTTCCATTGTCAGCCACTGAAATCTGGAAGGCAGCTAAAAGGGACCTCAGCACTCCTCTTTAGGCACTGTGTCGTTTTTTAAGAACAGTGACCAAAGCTGGACACAGACGTCACCCCCAGGGGTCTTACCCAGGCTGAGAAGCACAGAGGGTTATCTCGTGGTGGTCTTCGTCCTCAGGATAAGATGCTTCCTTTTTTTTTTTTTGCATAACCAGGATATTGCTCATATTTACAATCAGCCAAAATTGCTGTATCCTTCCCATGCTGAACTCCTGTCTGGCCAGTTGTTCCTCATTTGCTGCTCGGTCAGCTGAGAAGTTTTGCTTGGAGAAGTCATTCACCCCTGTTCTTGTTTTCCAGGTTTTGTCCAGCATATCAGGACTGCTTTGAATCCCTTTGAAGCTCTTCAGCATCTTTGTAGTGTTTTCGTGAGGCTCATCTGCAAATTGAATAGGAAGCAGACTGATTTTCTGTGAATTGTCAAGGACACAGCTCGTGATCCAGAGTTTTTCCTGCTGTTTTTCCATATTATAATGCATTTTGTCCTTGCTTAGCTGACTCAAATGGTCTAATGCCATTCTCTCCTACTTAACCATAGTAATCTCACTTGGATTTCTTTGTTGGGTTTGAAGTAGAGCTTATTGCTTGCCCTGGCCAGTCTCTTCCTGCACATCCTGTGCTTCCTCTGAACTTCTGTACTTGTGACAGTGATATCGAGGAATGACAGCTTTCCCTACATCCCTTTTCTTTGTAGCTTTGTTTCCTACGAGCCTTTATGTGCCAGCTTTTTCAGTTTCTTAGTCACCCTCTGTGCAGCTCACACTTTCTGTTTTGTTGTTCTCCATTCTCCCTTTCCCTGGCTGGTACACATTCCATGTGCCCTTTCGTGGGTGGGAATGCTTTTTACCTCCTCCCAGGCATAAAACAGAGTGTGATAAAATTGGCTAAATTCTGTGAAATGTGAAGTGTCTCAAGGTCATTTCAGACTTCGTAGGTCTTCGATATTGAGACATAAATAAGATTTTCCAGCCAAATCCCGCTGACAGACTCCCATGGTTTTCTCACATCCTGGAGACATTATGCTTTGATTTCCATGTCGATTCTTTACATTGTCAGGGCCTTGGAAAAATGCAGCAGAAAAGGCAGACAAATATTTCTTTTCAGGCAACTTTTAACACAGAAATTTATCCAGTCTGAAGAGCACTGAGAAAACAAGTACAAGCATGAGTAGAATCTTCTGAGCTGAGGGTAGAGAACAGTTAATTCTGAGAAGATACCAGAAATGCATTTTTAGCTCCTCGGAAGGAAGAGTATCCTGGGAGGACATTCCGGAGGGAGGTCAGGTGGAGTGTGGTGTTATTTCACGCTGTTCCTCAAAGCATGTTACCCATGTTGTCAGGCTTTCCAGGCAAAGGTCTTTTGCTGGACATTTTTCCAGTGAAATGAAGCTTTTTGTCCTCACTGAAGGGGGCGTTAGAGCCTGTCGTCAGTAGGCTCATGGAAACATGGCTTTCATACCATCCTAAATATTCCCTTGGATCCAGTGCTAGGCATAACAAATCTGCCTCTCTGAGCAGAGATTTTGCTGAGCTCTGTGTGAAGTGTGTCTCAATGGAGTAGCCAAGGACGTGTGGAGGAGTGCAGCACAGATAAGGCACGGAGGCCTCTGGGTGAGCTTCCGTTCTTTTGAGGGGCACTTTTCTCCCCCCTAGCCTGGCTGGATATTCTTTTATACTTCTTTGTTTGTCACTGAGTGCAGGTATTTCGTTCTCAGGAGGTTAAGATGCTCTTAATTTTCAGCAGACAACTTAGGCCAAAACTTTATAGAGTTTCTGAGTATGGGTGTTCATTCCCCGTTACTTCAGATGCTGCTTTACTGAAAGCGGCAAGCAATGAAATTGTTTTATAAATCACATTATATAATTCAAAATGAAATTCTAAATTCCCCTGAATTAGCTTTTTTTCTTGCTTTCTTTTTTGCCTGACTGCTTATGAGGATTCTTGAGAAAGAATTCTCCCAGGTCTGTAAGCTCTGATGGGAGTGTTTATCTTCGTGACCTGAGGAAGTTTGATCACATATTTGATATCTGAATATTAATATTGTATAATTATTGTTATTTATCATATTTGATTACATATCTGATATTGCATATTTTTCCTCCCTGAAACAAAAAGCCAGGTATATAAATAAGGTAGCAGCAGGAGTCCTTCATGTGCCTTGAAATACGGTTTCGCTGCCGTCAAATCTGTGCGTCCTGCTCTGAAACTGTCCCCGCAAGTTCCTCCTTCCCGAGTTAAAAGTGTGTGGGAGGATGTCACTGGTCACTTGGTCATGTGCTGCTTTGGTCTGATGACAGGAGAAAGCATGAAGTCCTTTCTCACCCAGTGGTGTTGGAGGAAAGGGCAAGCCATGAGCACTTGATGCAGTGACTGCACCCGGAGACCCAGGTCACATGCTAGAACCAACCAGGGGGGGATTTTTTTTGCTTCCCCAAAGTATTCCCTTTGGAGTCAAGGGACATAGCTGAGCTATCCCAGGTATTGCAGACTGTGCTGAAGGTTAGTGGTTCCCACCCTAGGGCCTGGCTCTGCTTTTGGCAGATATTAAATACTCAAAGTTGAGGCCAGCAGGCACAACCGAGTGCAACAAGGAATGGGGACAGAGGAGCTGGGTTCTGGAAGAGGCATGGACCTGGAAATCGCAAAAGGGTGCTGAGTTGTTTGCCTGCCTTCTCAGAAGATTAAGAACAGATCCTAAGGTAGGAGATTCCATGGGCTTCCTCCCAGGATTAGACCCCAGGGAGCCCCTTCGTCCCTTTAAGTCCTTGCACATCATTTCCCCCATCCTTCTCCTGCCCTGGTCGCTTAAGACCGCCTCCTCCCCTGGCACATTTCCAGGGAAGCTGGTGCCTGTCATGCCCTGAGGCAGTGCTGGGGCTGGGAGCTGAGGGCTCTCCCACACACAGCCCCCTTGTGTGAGCTGGCAGGCAGGAGCTGTTTGCATCCAGGCTGACATACAAAGCATTTGTTTGCCGCAGGCTGCCACCGACTATCCGGGAGCAGGGCTTGGGATTAAAGATGACTCATTGTGCCCTTATTTCTGGGCCTACCAAGTGTGCATTTAAGTGCAGTAGATGCTGGGAATCAGGGAGAGACTTCCAGAGTGAGCCTTTTTGGTCTTTCCTCATCTGTGCTAACGAGTTTGGTGCACTTTAAGGGCAGAGACCACGGGCTTTCTGCAAGGGAAGACTCCAGAGAGCTCAGCTGTGCTGCTCTGGCGCCACTGAAGCTAAAAGAGACTTACATTGCAGAATTTTAATCAGAGTTAGTTCAGTGCCTGAGTAAATCATAATGTGATGCATGCAGGCAAAATCATGTAATTTCAGCCTTCAATACCTGTGTTTAATTCAGGAACGGGAAGATCTCGGGCTGTGACATAAGGCAGGCTCAGAACAAAGCAGACTGATTGCAGGTCTGCAGCCTCTCAAATGCAGTTAGCAGAGACTGTGAAAATCCCTGGAGCAAGACCTCCACTTTTCCTCAGTAAAATAGTGTGGAGAGGCAGTGTGCATCCAGGCTTTAATGCAGCAGCAGGCATCCTAAGTGCCAGAAGCTTCTCCTGAACTCTTTCAGATCAATAAGCAGTTTAAGCATGGGCTAACAAAAGGAAAACAAGACTCGTGGAGTCTGTCCTATCATATTCCAATGGAGCATCCTTCACCGAGGGGCATTCATGAGGGATATGACTCACAGGTGAGGGAAATGTCTGCCATTGGTTTGCTAATTTCAAATGTGCTCTCCCTAGTACACTTCATGTAAAAGTAGGTGTGGGTTGTTGAAACTCAGTCAGGCTGAGTCCCAGGTGGGGCAAATAAATGGGACAGGTCTCCCTCTTCTGCCCCATCCCTTTGGGAGGCTTTGGGTCAGGGGCTGGAGGGTTCATCCACTGCTGTGGGATTTGGGCCCTGAAGTCCCACTGACAGTCCTAGACTGTCATCCTCCCTTTTTTAGCAGGCGTACACGTCATACTATAGGAAAAAGTACATGATCACCATTTATTCTGTTCGAATGACAGGTTCTTCATAATTTCTGGCATGTTCAGGGTTATCAGGAGAGGTTTTCAAGGGCTGGAGAGTCTCTGCCCTCCAGTGTCTTATATTGATGGGAAAGTGTATGACTGATAAAGTACCTGACCTGTATGACTAACCTGACCCAGTTAGCCAGCTGTGTCAGAAACCTGCCAGCTCCTTATAACTCTCCCTATAGTAAGATCAGAGTTATATTCTTGTAGTGATTCAGGCTCTGTTGGCTTCTTGTTTCTAATCAATAACGAAGGGCAGGGGGGTTATAAGGAAAGAGGGAACAAAATCCTGAGCTGGTTTTGCGTTTCTCCAGGGTTGTTTTTGCCAGGTTCTCCTAAGCTGGGAGCAGCATGGGCACATATCACCTGTACTTTTGGTTCCTCCCTGGGTGCTCCCACACTTGTGCTTGTCTCTTGGTGTGCAGAGGGTGTTCCCAGCAATCCAGGGCAGTTTGTAGTGCTCAGCAGCAGCAGGACAAGTAAACCTGGTTGGTCCTGGAGCTGCTTCAGGGCTGTATAGAAGAATGAGGGCTTGGAGAGGTTGTGTCAGTCTCCCTGGGCCATGCTTAAGAAGATAAGATCAAGCACTTGAAAGACAGTGTTCTTCGTGCTGCAATCTGCATAGCAGCAGCTAAAACCTGAATTAAGGGAGTAAAACTCAGGCAGCAGGAGCTTTACTGATTAGATGGGCTTGGCACTGCAAGCCAGGCCCTCAGCAAACCTTGTGTAGGTTATCCAGACAGTGCCGCGTGCCAGAGCCTCCCATTCATCCCAGTGCATGACCTGCAGCTTCCTTGCCTTCCTTTCCCAGCAAGATCTCTGTGTGACAGCCGCTTGTGACATTTTCCCACCCCAAAATGTATTTCCTACACACTCCCATCCCATAGCGTGGTTCCTTGGCCACGTCCAGCTCAGGAGTGCCCTGGTTTCAGCTCCATGCCAGTGCTGCAAACAGGGTGTTTTAACTGTGGGGTTCAGGGTGAGGTTTGGAAGAAAGGGCAGCTGAGTGAGGGGAGGAATATGGGTGAAGGGAGCAGCGAGGAAAAGGTGGCCTGCAGCGACGCTCAGCCCTACGCGGACACAGTTTGGCACCCCTGAGTCACAAGGCTCCATGTGCAGAAGCAGCCGGTGAGTCAGGGGAGCAGCAAACGAAACCAGAAGTAGCTGATGGGTGTGACTGGCTGTCCTTGCTAATTCTGGTATAGCTCAGATTATGAGGAATGTGGCTCAATGTGTGTGTGCAGTTGTAAAATGTGCTACGTGATCTATATCATAATTAGGACGTGTCTGTGTGTCTTACAGTCTGTGAGGACTGTAGTTATTTAGCTGGAGAGTGTCAATAACAGGAGAGTCAAGAGGGCCCAAATTTCAGAGGGAAGAAGGTTTTTGCTGCTGTTCTGGTAATAGTTAAAAGCATTAATTTCCTCAGCAGCAAAATTAAGTGCTGTAGTCAAATCTCTCGTCTCCTGAGTTGTCACTGTCCCGAATCTGGCAGTTCTAACCCAAGACCAAAGGCTGCTCTTACACAAGCCCCAGCTTTGCTCCCAGCCCTCTCCAAGGTCACTGATGGTCCTGGTAATTGCAGTGTAGCTCTGCCCCACAGTGAACTGCTTTCCTGCCAGCACTTAATTTGCACTGTGTGGGAAGAATAAATTAAAGCTTGAGACAGTGAAATGCGATCTGTACCCACTTAGAAACCTTTCAGAAATGTCTCAACTCTCAGCTGAAATCAGGATCTTATAATTAGGTTATTATTTTATTAATTAAGCGTGGAGTACTAGAAACATACCCAGTGTGTGTGAGTTCATTGATGACAAGGATGTGTATTAGCTGTGCAGGGAAAGCAGAAGAGCAAAGCCTCTGAAAGCCAAGTTGTAGATAAAGACAGAACCTGGTGGAGTATTTGTTAAGTAAAGCACTTTTCTAGTTGCAGCTGCGTTCTCAGTGTTGAGATGAAACTACGCTTGTGTTCCATGTGTCTGTCTGCCTTCAGGTCACGGCTCCTAAAGGAAGCAGTGCAAGACCTGGATCCAGTCGGACGTGGTGTGAACAGGTCTGGCAGCAGGGGCAGGTGATTGTAGCACCAAATGCTGAAGTAAGGACAGGCACGATTCCTATCTGGGATGTCGAAGAGCAGAGATCCATGAAGTGACATGGATGCACACAGAGACACGGAAAACCACCCCACCCCTCCTGTGTGCTGCTCCAGCCCTTTGCTGTGGCCAGCATAAGACATGCACTGGGGAAATGTCTGATAGTTACTAAACCCCGGGAGTAAGATTAAGGATTTCTGGGATCTGTTCTGATTTGTCTGATACTGTGCTCTGTGATTTCCTAATTCCTTCCCTGAGAAGCTTTTCCCTTCCCCACATAGACCCCAAGGAGCTGAGTAACTGGTGTTGCACAAGCTGAAGAAGCCACTTGACAGGCTCAGTAAGTTTGGCTTTTTATGTTTCTTTGGGATATTCCCAGTGCATGGGACAGGGCTGTTTCATCATGTACGCGCTTTCCAGAATGTGGGCCTTGTCTGACTCTCTTCCTTGTACTATCATCATGATTTTGGAAAGGGAAGATGTGCCTCTGCTTGTTTCAGGGATCTGCAGTTGTGAGACACGATTGTGCCTTGAGCCAGCAGCGCACCCACTGCATTCCCGTGCTGCACTTCGGAGGTGGAGTCGCTTCTCACAGGAGTGTTCTCAATGTATCCTGGCCAGGGAGCTCTTCCTTGGTTTCCAAAGGTAAAATGATTTGCCAAAAAAAAGAAAAAAATTCACGCTGAGAGTCTAGAAAATCTGCATAGGGAAAGGATGTGGTTCTATGCATCACATGGGTAGCTTTTTGTAGAAAAATAAACAAATACTGAATTAAGCAAACCTAAAATTCTGCAGGAATCTTTGCTTGAGCTATAAATAGTCGTGCCAGAGTTCAGCAAAAAGAGTTTCAGTGATCCTGTGGTCTGCAAGGATCCTTGATCTGTTTCAGTAGCAAACTAAATTTAGCCTCTGAAAAACCAAAATATCTCCCAATTAAGGTAGAATTTCTTAAATATTTGCCAGGCTTTTGGTGCTCAGGCAAACCAGCACGTTCTTTAACGTCATGAATAAAAAAATTGCCTGATGGCTGTGGAAAGTAGTTCTGATAAAAATGGCTCTGCATCACTAGAGAACTGCTGTATATTCCTGGTCTTGCATATTCCTGTGCTTCCTGTATTTATCTCTGATTTGGGGACAGCAGCCCTGACGTTGGAGCGTATGCATCGGGAGATCCTCACTGGAAAACAGAAGTCGTGGAGCAGTTAAACTTCCTGAGGTGAGACAAGAAAGATTTCTCCATTGCACTGTTTCAGCAGCCGTGGAAATTGTGTTTCATGTGCTGCAGGAGGAGGGAGCCGCTTGTAAAAATTGTCACTGCAGCTGGTCCCCACCAAAGGCCAATAATTTATTGTTTATGGTTTCAGAGAGAGAATTCCCATGGAAGACTTCTAAGGGGAGAATTCTATTGCTGTAGTTAAATTAGCCTTTAAAAGCAGATTCTAATTATGTACTCCGTTGCTTGGGGTTTTTTGGTTGTGGGTTTGTTTTTGGTTGTTTTTGGTTTGTTGTTTTTTTTGAGAGATAATGATGAAACAGGGCTAAGAACACCACACTGGAATGGGAATCTAAATAAAAACAAGCTGCCAGAACAATTTTTTTTTTTTTTTATTACTGCATGGGTGGAACCACAGAAATTCTGGTCTTCCAAACAACAGTGAAATGTGACCTCAGAATCTTTTCTAAACAAAAATACCCAAAAGGGCACATATTAACATAACATTGTTACTGCAATCACAATGACAGGAAGAAAAATTTATAAAGGAAAATTACTTCAGTCCATCTTCGCAGGAAATCCACCTGATGGGCCACTTACCCTCTGCTAGGGGAAGGCATTATTTGGATCAGGCTGCTGCTGGCAAGCCGCCAGTCTCGTGATTTGGAGAGGGAACTGACTCATGGGCTTGGGAAATGCTAATGCTGCTGGAAGCTCGGTGATGGCACAGGAGCCCGGTGTCCAGGGGCTTTCCTTCCTTTTGTGCCACGATGGAAAGCGATTGGGCCCCCCGGTGCAGGTGTCTGTGCCTCCTGCTGGCAGTGATGGGTGGGAAGGTGGAGAAATACCTCCCACGGTGTTTTAAAGAACCGAGTGTATTGATTTGATTTCTTTCCTAGGAGTGGCTTAGCTGTGTCACTGGCAGCTGAAATGCGTTGTGTTGTGGCAGAATCCGGTCCCCTTGAAGCTTCATTCGGTCCAGGGGCGCTTTACATCCCCTTACAAGTTTTTCCCTAATAATCTGGCTGGAGAATTTTTCCGCTTGTTTCCCAGCAAAACCCCGTGACGATGCCACGGAGCCAGGCAGACTAGCAGCTCCCATCGCCAGCACACGGGAAGGTTCCGGCTGTGCCAGGGCCGGCGGGCAGGAAGCAAGCCTTCAACTTATTTCGGGATACATCCAGCCTTTGCCGGTGAGGCGGGACAGCATCCCCCGGGAGCGCCGCGCTCCCGCCCGGCCCCGCGGGGCGGA
>VZRE01013879.1:403474-419257 GCA_013396775.1 Cephalopterus ornatus
GCGGAGGCGGCGGCCCGTCCCGGCCCGGGCAGGCGGGGCCCGGTGTCCGCCCGCCCCCGGAGCTGGAGCTCGGCGGAGCTCGGTGTGTCCCTGCTCGGCGGCGGCAGCAGGAGCAGCCGCAGCCATGAAGTCGCTGTGCCTCGTCACCGTGGGGGTCCTGGCCATGACGCTGCTCATCGCCAGCATCTCCCTGCTGGTAGCGCACGTCTTCCAGACGGTGGTGGATCTGCAGGTGAAGCAGGTGAGAGCACGGCCGCGCGTCCGCCCCGCTCCTTGTTTACCGCTTTATTCCCCGCTGAAAATAGCCCTGGGAGGGAGGGAGGGAGCGGGCCCTACTCGCACCAGCTGTGGTTAGGTGGGCAGGAGCATCCACGGGCAGCGAACAGCCCCTTGCCCAGTGACACCCCTCCCCGGGCAGTGAACCTCCCCTGCCCTGCACCACCCGGCCGGGCTGGGGCTCGGGATGGAGCTCACGCTGCACTGGTCCCTGGGCTTAGTAAAATTTGGGTGAATATGCATAAAAAGCAGCCACCTTAAGGCTGTGGTGCAGCAGCTGAAGTGAGGAGGCCTCTCCAGTGCAGGAGCACAGGGGGGAGCAGAGGACACCTAAAGCACCATTCCCTTTTGGCATTCCTGTTATAGATTTCTTGCAGCCTGCTCTGCTGCTCCTTTTACAGCTGCCTCTGGAGCACAGCCAGAGGTACCATGGGCTGAAGCATGTGGTGTCTCCCAGCCTGGGTGATGGCAGGGAGGCATTGCACCCTGTTGTTCCATGCTTGGGGTCACCTATCCTGGCTTTGCTGGGGATGCAGAGCTCTCCACTGTTCCTGCTCTGCCTAGGCTTTTGTTCCTCTCCCAGAGTGGCTCCGAGTATTTATCCAGTGTCCAGTGAAGAGGGTCAGCTCTGTTAGGAACTCCCTGTGTAAATAAACCATTAGTTCTCTTCCTGGCCTGAGGAATATCATCTTCGCTCTTATTCTGACAAAGACCAGCATTGCGAACAAAAGCAGGGATTTGACAAGTGCTGTCCTCTAACTGGTGACCAGATCCCCTGTGATCTCCTAACCGACTGTTCTTCCCTTTGGGCTGTGGACGGGGAGTATTTCCTTCCACAGAAACTGTGTTGTCTTAACTTAAATCAGTTTGGGTTTAGTGCCATTTTAGGTCAGCAGTGAGCTTCCAGCGGGTCGTGGCACTTTGAGATGTGCCCGTAAACCTCAGCACAGCTCCGCAGAGGCGTGCACAGCTCCATCTCCCAGGCCTTAGCTCTCCTTGGCAAGGAGTCTGCCATCCTCTGCATCCCAGAATTCTGCTTTCAGGTCTACTTCCTGCAAAGAGCAGCGGGGTAGGAGCGGTGGTTTGGTGTAGGGCTGCCGGGAATTAGGCGTGATCCTCCTTACGGGCATTATCTCCTGGCCGCTGCTCCTTCCCCGGAATGGGGGGTTATGTAAGAGCAAGTTGGTGTTCGCTCAGCAGGGCTTTCAGTAATGCAGGATAAAGTTTCCAGAGCTCAGTCCTTTCGTGCTTGCTGCTCTGCAGCTCGTCCTGGCATACGTCTGGATTGCAGGGAATGAGGCGAGCTGGCTCTCCCGCCAGCTGCCTCCTGGCCTTCTCCGGGATCCAGAAGCACACACAGGCTGTGGAAGCGCAGCTCACAGCCCCAAAGCAGTGTGCTTGCTCCCCGTCACTCTGCTGATCCGGCTGCTTTCCACATGTGCTTTATCCCACATGAGCTCTTCCTCATTTGTGTGCAGTCTAGAAAGCTGCTGTCTCTTGTGTAACCACGCATGTAGCTTAGAAAACTTTGTGCAAATAGACAAATCTCAGTTTGACTTTGAAATGGGGGAAGACCTGAGCTTTTGCAAGCAGTTCCTGTTCCTCTGAGGGCTTTCCCAGCTGTCCTGAAGCAGAGCTGACTCGCAGGGAAGGGCTTTCTGTGCAGTCTCAAGTGCAGCTGAAGTGCAGAACTTTATTTTGGAGCAGCTGGAGCCCCTGTGTGTCCAAACCCAGCACCTGTGGACCGCTGAGGATGGCTCTGCTTTCAGTAGGGGGTTGTGTACAGCGCCCTTTCCAGCCAAAGGCAGCATCTTGGATACAAGAGGATGTGGGAGGAGTGGGGAATCCCCAGCCCTGTGTCAGACTTCACATCCCTTTTAAAATCCCCAGGCAGATGTGTAGTGACGAGGACAGCGGGAGCACTTTTCCCAGAAGGTGTTCAAATCTTGCCAACTTATTCTTCGTTTTATTTGCAGTTTTACTGCCTTTTTGTGAATTAAAAGTGCCATCCCAGATCGGGTGCCCAGTGCCTGTTTGTTACCAGGGCCTAGCACCTGAAACTCTGGAGAATAATGGGAAAGAACCTATAATGAACAAACACAAATCAGCTGCCCCCAGGAGAAAGGCCTTCTCTGCAGTGTTGCCTTGTGCTCTCTGTTGGGTAGATGCCTGTATATTTGTTGCAATAAATACGCAGTTTATGAATGTAACCTGATATTTTGTGCAAGTTCAGGGCTGGCTGGTAAATGCAGTCAGCAGGAGGGATGCTTTGGAACACTGGAAATGAGCATGGACTCCACTTGTGAAGGAGAAGCCCTGATGTCCTTGTAATATCATGTGATTGACCCAAATATCCCTGGTGACATTTGGTGAAAATCAGAAGAAAACAGCCTACCCTATTTCCTTATTTGAGAGTTTTTGGGAGTCTGTCTGAGCCAGCTCTAAAATACATTGATTTTTGTGATGTGCACAGAATACATGCTTTTTAATCCTTAGGGGAGACCAGTCTGCAAATGCAAAGTGCAACCAGCTGGGTTGGCTTTCGCTGCCATTCAGCAAAAGTCCTGCCATCCCAAGCTCCTGCCAATAAGTTTGTCTTTGAAACAGTCTTCTCGTTATCTAATCCTTCAAAATTAAGGTCTGCACGGAGAGAAAACGGGCTCCTTAAGGGGGAAGGCCAAGAATGAGCCCTGAGGCAACTGTGGCTGATAAGACCTCATAAACAGTGGCCAAGAGCTGGCAGCTGCCCAGCCTGCCCTTACAATATTTGACTTGTTTGCTCTGAAGAATAAAAAGAATGAGTGTTGATGAGACCCATTTAATTGCAAATCATTCCTCCCCCTTCCCTTTCTTCTGCCTACAGGTGATGTGGTTTTCAAAGACAGAGTTTTCTTTGTGCCTATTCCTGGAAATTCGCTCTGTGAGCCAGATTCCCCTTCGTGGCCACTGCAGCAGTGCCAGTGTTATTGCTGTGTGAAAGGCCTTGATTTTGGTGGTGGTGATGCTTTAAGTTTGGGGTGAATTTTGTCTAAAATGGGATGGTAATACAGTGGCAATGAGGGATTGATGCCTCTGTTACGGAGCTACCTGACAGGAGCGGTTGTGACTTTCTGTGTAAAGTGTATATGCTGATAGGTGAGGGAATTAGTCTTTCATTTCTCGAGTCCTTCTTTTATAAAATGATGATTTACAGCTTTCCCTCTTGTAGGGCCACATTTTATTGGTTACAAAATAGACCGACAGGCCGTGGGTCTGGAGATGCATACGCTGCCATTGCTGTAGGAAAGTAATCAAAGGCAAGAGGGCAAAGAGTCTTGGCCCTATTCCAAGACCTTGGAAAGGTATGAATCATAGGACACATACAGGAAAGGAATTTCTGTCACTTGCAGGTTTTCTTCTGGAAAACCAAGTCTGATTGCTTTGGAGACAGAATCACACAGAATTCTTCCCTTTCCTGTAAATATCATCCAGCATCTACGTTAGCATTAACAGCTAATCTGTCTTTTCTCTTCTTCCAGGGGACAGTATTGAAGAATGGCACAGAAACCTTCGAAGCCTGGGAGGACCCTCCTCCCCCAGTCTACATGCAGTTCTACTTTTTTAATGTGACAAATCCTCTGGAAGTGCTCCAAGGTGCTAGTCCTCTTGTAGAGGAAATAGGACCATACACCTACAGGTAGGACCCTTCCACTGTTTTCAAGCGTCACGAAAGCTGTTGTGTGTGAGGAAGCCAAAAAGTGGGATCCAGAACGCTTGAGAGCCCGTCTAGGAAGACACCTAGCTGTTAATGCACTGACAGCACTGACACTTGCAGCCAGTTGCAGATTTCTCTCTTGTGAGAGAAAAAACAGTTGGGTGATGTTTGAGAGTCTGGGGAGAGGAGTTTTGCATAAAAAAAGTGTGACTCCTGCTCACTCAGGAGCCAAAGTTGCGCCATCTGCACTGGTGAATTGTGGCCAGAGAAGCAGTTGGAGTGGTACTTCAGGGATCTTCCTCAACCAACCCACACTGTAAAACCTGCTTAGGTTTTAGGGTTGTCTTTACCTAAGCTGCAAAATGACCAGAATCTCTTGGTGTTTCAAGAAAATCCTGGGGAATGAAAGTGAGAGCCTTGGCCTCTGCAGTATCTCCTGCCTTTCAGTTGCTTCCCTCCCACACCTCAGCTTTGTTTCTGTCTCTGCCAACAATTCTTTCCCCTATCTCCTCTGCATTCCAGTCCTGTGTCTGTTCAGGCCTGGCAAACGCCATGCGGTGCTTTGGCAAAATCCCTGGTGTTACATAAACCATTAGAGCCGGAGAAAAGATCCACAAGCTTTCAAGTTCCGAAGTTTTTCCTGAGGTGTGTGTAGTGTAAGGCTGGTCCTTGGTCAGCAGTGTGTTCTCTGTGTCGGGAAGATAAACAGGGGCAGCTCCAGGGCCAACAGAGCTATGGGAAAACACACAGGCTGGTGCTCAGTCCCTTTGCCTGCTGCTTCTTTTCCCTTTCCTCAGCTCCGAGTCTGTGCCGGCTGTCCCGCGTAGCCCAGTCTGGGAAGCTGCACCTTATCCGTGAAGGAGCTCCATGGGATGGATGGGGCTGGTGGTGTACTGGCTGGGTTGGTCCGTGCCTGAGGGAAGGCCCAGCCTAAGCTTGGTTTGCTGGGAGAGCCTTTCCCTGCATCCCACGCCACAGCCCCAGCTGTTTGTGTGAGACTTGTTTGTGGGAGGGAGGGAGGCTGCTGGCTTGTTTGCTTAGCCTGACATGTCTGGACAGGATTCCCTGGTGCTGTGCTCTGTCTGATAGAGGAAAGTTAGGAAGTGGAGCGCCCTTTTCCAGCAGATCCTTTAATCCCTGCCTAGCTGTCGCTGCAGCAGCCTGTCAGCAGTGGGTGGGAGGAGAGGAGGCGTGTGGGAGCAGAGGGAGCAGGGAGGGATGTTACAGCCATGCTGCACGCTGGAGCCAGGGAATAAATTAAATACCCAGCTGGTCTCACAGGCCCTGCCTAGCAAAGCACTAAAGATTCATTTAGGTTTAGCACGTGGCAGAACACCCAAAATGCCCTAACATGTTTTTATAAATCAGGGTGTTTGGGAAAGGCTGGAAGTGAACTGGGCCAGGCAAGCAGAGGAAAAACATCCAGTGAATTACAGAGAGGAGGTGGGAGAGCTCAATGGAGTCTCTTCCTGCAGCTCAGAGTTTTGACCAGCATACATTGCACAGCAGCTGGTGCAGGGGTAGATTCTGTAACAAAAATACAGTAGTGCTGGTGTTTTTAAATCCTGGAAGGTGAATTGGCACCATGTAAAACAACTAATTATAAAGTGCAAGCTGCTTATTTGCCCAAGCCTGCTGAGTCCCGAAGAACACTGGAATATTGTCTGGTCTTGTGCACATTTACAGTTTTGTGTCTTTAATGTCTGAGAGCCTCCTACTCGTGTCCCTCGTCAGGGAGTATTATTTTCTTCTCCAGAGCTGGAAACATGTCTCAGGTTACCTCTGGCCCATTTTAGGAAGGCATTTCACAACTGTCCATTTCCATCCCCTCAGTTCCAGCCCTGGGGTATGAAATAGATTGCTGTCCGGATCAGGCTGGACGTGTTGGCAGACCGAAATGTTCCTGGGTGGCAGGGATGCTGAGGAGGGGTGGATACGCCATTTGGGTAAGGAGCATGGGGGGTGGTTGCTTTCTGTGGGCCTTTGCTGTTCGCTTTAAATTTGAAAATCTGGACCAGGGTAAGGCAGCCCGTCGTGAAGCTGCGTGGCTGGATGTGGTGCAGCTGGATAGAATCCTGGGGGATCTGAGCTGAATGCAGAACCTCGGAGCGCGGGGGCTGGCACAATAATTCACCGCCACGTCTCGTGACTTGACGTTTACCCAGGCAGCAAAAGCAGCGAGAAAGTCAACAGCCTCTTGAGTGAGTGCAGGCTGAGGAAATACAGGGTATTTCTCCTCTTGTGGGTGCCACAAGCAGCCAGCCTTTTGCCATTTCCCTTTTGGGGTTTGCTGGAGACACATGTGTGGCTCATGCTGAGCCTGAGCCAGCCTGTTCTGTTCTGCAGAACGGCAGACTTCTTGTTTGTAGAGTGGTAATGGCAGTGAAAATGGAATTATGCTTCTGACATGTGTTTCAGGGTAATTAAGACCTGACTTCCTCATCAGGCCAGCAGGTAGCAGCTGATGTTTCTTGCCAATTGGACTGGTTTGTCAGCAATCCTGAGTTTTATTCTGCTGTCTGAATGCTTAGACAGGAACAGCAGCAACCTCCCAGGCCATGGCTAGTGCACAGCAAAGATGCAGTCGAATTTCTACCGTGTCCAGCATTCCTGCCTGAGAATTAGAGGAGAAGAACTAAAAAGAGGGTTGTTCTGTGGTCATGTCACACATCAGCCCTGAAGTCCTAGTGCCAAGTGCTTTGAATCCAGCAGAAAGATTCTGGTAGGTTCTTAGGTCAGGGCACTGAGACTTACATGGAGCCTGTGTCTGCCTGGGAGTGAATTACACCTGCTGCAAAGAGGCAAAAATTTCATTTTCAAAGTGTACTTCAAGGGCAGTCCCCTATATGATGCCTCCAAATCCTTCTGTACCACCCCAAACTGTTCTCCTTACTTGGAGGCTTTTAAAGGTGAGGCAGAAATATGAAATGGAATTAACACATGGGGTGGCGTTTTTGGAAGCGCCCCATGAGGTCTGACTCAGCTCACACCGACATGATGGGGAGTTTGTGTCTGTGAGGGAATCTACTCCCAAAGAACTGAAAATCCCACCCTTTCTGTGCTCAAAGCACTGGAATAGCCATAACTTAATTACAGTTAATGCTGCGGGTACTTGTCTAACCAGCTTAGAGAACTCTCTTGTTTTTCAGGGAATACAGGCCAAGAGTCCACGTTCAGTTTTTGGACAACGGGACCAAAGTGTCTGCTCTGAACCCAAAGACTTACGTATTTGAACCTCAGAAGTCAGTTGGAGACCCTGCAGTGGACCTGATCAGAACAGTAAATATTCCTGCAGTGGTGAGTATCTCTTTCATTCCTGCTTGGAAATCATCCTGGCACACTTTAGAACGAGCAGCTCCTTGCTTCATCCTGTCTCTGCCTTTGTGGTAGATAAATGGGATTGGAGAACAAGAGAGGCAGCTACTGTCTGGGGCAGGTGCTGCTCTCAGTTTTGGGTTGGACTGTTGTGGGGTTCTTATTTTGTTCCTCCCTCCCCTCACAGCTCTGCAGTGTTGGTGCCTTGCTCTTGTGCTGAGAGCTGACAGAAATCAGGCTTGCTTGGTTTTCCATGAGTAAGTGAAACCAGGGAATTTGAGGTGTCAGATGCTTAGGAGGATCTTTCACTTCCGAACGGGAAAGTTGAGGGCATGTTGTCAAAATTGCGGAAGTTGCCTCCGAGTCTGGTGCTCAAACTGAAACAAAAGCACAGCAGAGGAGTTTGAAGACAGGGCTGGATGAAAAAGACCTCTCAGAGTAAAATGAAGGTTAAAAGATGCACCCCTAAACTGTGTTAGGTGAAAGAAAGTGTCATTTTGGTGAGCAGAGGCAGGCCATTACTTTAGTCTCAGACAGGATTAGCATGAGAACAAGCAGATCTGAAGCTGTCACTGCTTCCTGAGGAAATCAGACGGCACTCAAACACTCCTGTGTGTGACTAAGCCTTTACTCCCCATCCCAGCTTAATTGACTTCAGTTGCAGGGTACAGTCATTTCTCCTTTTTCCCCAGCTTTGCCAAAAATGTCTGATTTTATGAATGGCTACAAAAATGCCCTGTATGTAGTAGTAGATAGAACTCAGCTTACTGAAAGTTGGAGACAGTTCAGACACTGTATTTTCAGTTCCTCCCAGGCATCTCAGTGGTGGTCAGGATTCTCTCTCCTTCAGACTTTTTGGCTGGGATGTACTGTAACAGGCGGTAGGAGAAGAACCACAGGTTGGTTTGCCCAAAGAAATGCCTTTCTTTTGCTACTGCTTTTTTAAAGATGCGTTGTAAAACGACTTGTCAGCCGGAAAGGAAATAAACGTTTGCATTTTGGAGCAGTGAGTATCCTGAGACGTGTGCAGTGCTGAAACGTGCCTGCGTTTGGCTGCAGCCGGCATTCCTTACTGCCCCATAAAGCTGACCACGGCTCCCTCCTTCCAACCCCCTTGCAGACTGCCATGGAGTGGACCAGGTCGACCCCTCTTCAGTTTGCCACAGAAGTGCTGCTGCTGCTGTACCAGGAGTCGCTGTTCACCGTGCGCAGCGTCCACGAGCTGCTGTGGGGCTACAGGGACCGGCTCCTGTCCACCATCCACGTGCTGCACCCCGAGATCGACCCCGTGTTCGGGCTCTTCAGTAAGGTACCCAAATGGCCAGGCTTGACGGTGCTTTAGGTGGGGAGCAGTGTCACTGTTACAGAGTCACTGTGGTCGCCAGTCAGCTGAGAGGGATGTGCCTGGACTGGAGCTGCGTGGGTAGCGGGATGTTCCCTCTTCGGTTTGGCTGTGTCTGGGCGCTGGCTTGTGAGTGTTTTATCTGTTTATACACTTTATCAGGTATGGATGAGCTTTCCGAGGACAAACCCTTCCGCTATTGCCTGAATAACACGGGCTTTGTGAGGCTGGTTGTGCAAACTCCTAAAAGATTTTCCTTACGGATTTCCCTAGTAATGGATTGAAATGGGATGTTATTTCTGTGCTGGAGGCGTTTTGGTCCAGTCCCCATGTCATTTTGGCCTGTGGGGACTCCTTGTTTCTCAGAGTTGTCTGCGGTGCTCAGGTTATTTTCTGTGGGGTTGTTTTCTTGCTGAGGGCTGTTTTTTCAGGGCCAGTTTTCAAAGGGAGAAAAGGCTCACCTGGTGTTGTATTTCCTGCCCTTGGGGGGTGTAAGAACCTTGCCCAGTCACTTCCAGCTCGTTCGTGTTCAGGGTGGAGTTCAGTGGGCTGCACGGACCTCAGGGGGAGTCCATTGCTCCCGGGGTGGACTTGAAGTGATGGCAGCTCAAACTCCTGCCAGCCCCTTGCAGTGACCAGCCAGGTGTCACAGGGTGAGTGGAGGGACTGAAAACTCCTGCCTCTGTTTGCAGATGAATGGAACTGATGATGGAGAATATGTTTTCCTCAGTGGGGAAACGAACTACCTGAACTTCTCCAGGATTGTGGAGTGGAAAGGAAAAGAGTAAGTGTTCCGGCATGGCATGGCCTCTGTCAGAATCTGCCCCTTGCTTGCCTGGCACCAGTTTAAAGAGGCTGTAGATGCAATTTAAACCCATTTTAATCCCTTTTCTTGTTAGCAGAGCTGAGGCAAGAGGACTCAGCACTGTGCAGGTCTGATTCTCGTTTGCCAAGAGCTGGCACTGCCTGACCACTGCACAAAGATCTTTTAGCCCTTGCTCTCTTGTCTTCCTTCTCTTCAGGTCCCTGAGCTGGTGGACAACAGAGGCATGTAACATGATCAATGGCACGGATGGGACATCCTTTCACCCACTGATTAGCAAAGATGAGAACATCTATATCTTCTCTTCTGATTTCTGCAGGTGAGGAGAACACAAAAACCGATCTGAAATTAGAGGTGTGTTAGTGTGAATTCAGGACTAGCCTAACCCGGGCCTGGCTTTGCTTCCTCTCAGGTCTCTGTTCCTGGTGTACGACAGCTCGGGAGCCGTGGCGGGCGTCCCCACCTACCGCTTCGTGCCCTCCTCCATGGTCTTTGCCAACACCACGGTGAACCCGGACAACGCCGGATTCTGCATCCCGCCGGGAAACTGCCCCGGCACTGGAGTCCTCAACGTCAGCATCTGCAAGCAAGGTGCATCCCCAGGGAAAGCCTGGCTTGTCCTGGAGACAAGGAGTCACTGCTGGGTTTGTAGCTCCAGAGTGGGCTCTTCCCTTCGCTCTAAATGGCACAGTGGCAACAGTTCTGAGGCCCTCAAAGACTTCCCTGAAACCTGCTCTGCCTTTTTTTCTTCAGGTGGTGACTTTCTGTGTTTTCTCATTCCAGGTGCTCCAATATTTCTGTCAGCTCCACATTTTTACCAAGCGGATCCAAAGTTCGTAGAGGACGTACAGGGCATGCATCCCAGAAAGGAATACCATGAGACTTTTCTGGACATCAATCCTGTAAGTGCAGCCTTTCTTCAAGGGTTCTGTGGATGAATCCGAGCACCTCCTTGGATGGTGTGTATCGACGTAGTCCCGTTGACCTCAAGGAATCTGTACTAGCTGCATGATGCTGGATGGAAAGGGAGATCCCTCTGGGCAGTTTGGGTCAGCTGTCCTGTCCCTGTCCCCTCCCAGCTTCTCACCCACCCTCTGCCTGTGAGAAAGACAAAAGGCCACGAGGCTGTGCAAGCACAGCTCAGCAGTAACTAAAACATCCATGCGTTATCCACTCTGTTTTCATCACAAATCCCAAAACACAGCCTGCCACCCAGCTACTGTGCATCAAGTGAATTCTCTCCCAGCTAAAATCAGTAGGACAGTGATCTCTACGCCCACACATGCGAATGTGGGTCGAGGAAAAGAGCACAGCCATGACCTGCCTGGCTTACAGAAACAGTGCTCTGACTCATCGAGCTGTTATGTGCAGCTAAAGCGGGAGGAAATTCCACAGTTCTCCTCTTGAGGTCTAGTGCAGATGCTGCTGGGTGCCTGGTTTGGTGCCAGGCTCTTGCTGTGTTCTCATAGCTCTTATTCTTTCGTGTTTACTCTGGTTTTTTGACACTGATCTCTGTTCCTCCCCAGCTGACGGGGCTTGTCCTGCGGGCAGCCAAGCGCATGCAGATCAATGTTCACATCAGGAAACTACCTGAGTTTTTGTAAGTGTTCCCCGCTGCCTGGTGCATGTCTCAGGGCTGATTTGGCATTCAGAATTAATCTGTCTGCAGTGTCCAGATGAAGTATTGGTTGGAGGGAGCAGGTGTGAGAGAGGGAAATCCAGCTGAATCTCAGTTACAAGAGGCGGCGTCCCCTCTTCCCCACAGATCCAGTAGATTTTGCAGTTCCAGCTGCAGAGTAAAGGCTGTATTCAAGAAAGGCAGGTAGATCAGGTACAGAGAAGTGTCTTGCCTGTGACTGCATTGGTATCAGAGAGGGAAATCTTTGCACTGCAGCTTTGGCAGTCAGGACAATCCTGCAAATGGAAACAGTGTTACAATCCCAGGTCATGTGTGAGTAAAAATCTCCATTTTTGTTTCATAGCAAGTGTGCTCTGCCAGTTTTCTGGGTGTCCCAGAGTGAGGGACACCCACTGTCCCCAGACTGAAGCTCAGCTGTGCAGAAACACTGTCCCCTTCATCCTGTGTCTTCCTGACACTTGATTTATTTGTCACTGGTGCTGTGTGGCAGCTATTCCTCCTACTCAGCTGATGTTTACTGGCACAGCTCGGCTATAACAACTAAAAACCATTTGATCTTCCCAGTCCCCTTGGGAGAGTCAGTGATGGTCCTTCAGAACAGCAGCACCTTGTTTCCTAGTGCCCAGGAGCTGCCACAGTAACAACTTCTGCCTGAGCTGGGATTCCATGTGTGCCAAATGTTGAGGGATTTTTGCTGCTGTGCCCGTGTTGCTTGGACAATAGTTCCTGTGTTTTAGAAACAGGAGTAACCTCCAACATCAGCTTAGCTTCACATTCCTGCTGCCTGGCACAAATCTGTCACTCAGTTAGGAATGAACTCCGTGTGGATCCCTCTCTTTCTCTCCCCACCAAATCCCTAAAAATGCCATTGCTCCAAATCCAGAATCTGTGATTCACCTCGGAGACTGAGGTTGTTCTACCCCAGTAAGCAGGTGAAAGCCAGCGATAAAAAGGAGCTCAGCCCAGAGGCTTTTAAGGGACACTTTCTTCGTTCACATCATAATCTGCCTTTGCAACCCTCAAGCTGAAAAGTTTCCAAACCATAATTTTTTATTCATGTTTTATTTTTTCCGCAGTGAAACAGGCAACATCCGAACGCTGGTTTTCCCAGTGATGTACATAAACGAGGTAAATAGCTTTGTCCTGCCCTTGCAGCCTTGTGGCCGTATTTGTGCTTGCAAAAACACCCTCTGTGAGCCAACCAGAAAAGAAAATGCTGGTTTCCTTGATGTTTTATACAGTGACAGGTAGGAAACTGTTGCTGTTTCTTCTCTAACACCCTCCTGCTGCTTGTTGACCGTGGTATTGAGTTCAGCCCTGCAAAACACCCTCAGTCAGACACTCCTTTTGATTTCAAAGATGCTGGCCACGAGGAAAAGGGGGATGCTCGGGTGAGGAGGAGGGAATTCACAAGATGACTCTTTTTTTTGAGTCGTCTTTTGTGAATATTCCTGGGCTGTGGCTGGGCCACTGGATCAGTTGGGTTCAGGGAGGACTCTAGGGGACTAGTTTTGATGATGCACAGCAGTATTTCAGGCCTGTATTAGTCCATTCCTAATCCAAAAGTTAAAAATCCCAGTTTTCCTTGGCAATACAAACCAGGTGATCCCTCTGGCCCCCGGAAGAATTCTTGGAAGGGCGAGTATGTCAGGAAGAAATGAAGCAGTGGTGGAGAGCTGTGGGAATGTTGTTTCCCTGCCCTTCACAGAAGTGATCTTACGTCAAGAACAGAAACAAACCTTCCTCCTTTTTTTTCCCTCTTCGTCTCTCTGCTCCAGAGTGTTCTGATCGATGAGGCCTCTGCCAGCAAACTCAGGCACGTCCTGCTGGAAGCCAGTGTCGTAACCGGGATCCCCTTCGTAATCATGGCTCTAGGGATTGTTTTTGGGATTGTTTTTACTGTGCTGGCGTGCAGGGCCCGGGGGATAAGTGAAGAGGTAAGAAGCACTTGAACTTTCTTACTGCCCATCTGCCTGTATTTGATTTTCTTTTGGTTGATTTGACCCGTTTGGTGTCTCTCGTTTTTATTTGTTGTTTTTTTGTTTAAAATGACCTTTCCAGGGAGGGGAAGTTTTAATAGACTCAGAATAAACGCGCCAAAGCAAAGGAGTGGAGTTAATCTAAGAAACCTGGTAAGGCAGGTCGTGTGTCTGTGCCTAATTCCCCTGCCAACAGTAGTGAAAAATAAATCAGCCTGTCTAGAGGACCCTGAAGGATAAGATGCCAAAGCCCCACCGTGTCTGAGGGCAGATTCAGTTGGCAGTCTGTCAGTGTTCTCAGTAGAAGCAGCTGCGTTGTGCCAGTGGATTGTTTCTGAATTTATGGCCAAAGAACAGCTGAATTTCATGGACAGCAGCCCACAGAGAGTTTTCTCTGGAGAGTTTGTAAATCTGTTTGTGAAAAGTTCTGCCACAAGGTGACACGCTGGCATTTAAGGTGCTTGTCAGGGTGGAAGCTGGTGCCAACATTTCACCCTAACAGGCCAAGTCAGTGGGGTTCAGATGACACAAACCATGGCACCTTTGGTTACAGAAGTAGCCTGGGTACTCTAGGAGGCTGTTTTGTCCTTGTAGTTGCTGTGGGCTTAGTGTGGTCTTGTGTGTTCAGTGTTCCCTGAGTGCTGCCTTACAACCTCTGGAGCACCCAGCCACCCCTCGGGATCAGTGGGTCACACCACATCCCAGAGGAACTGTACTCCAGGCTCCTTTACAGGAGGGACTGGTCCTTTTTCCCTGGGGCTTTGGAGCCTGCCTGTGTTACCAGCAGCGGCTCGGAGAACCAAACTGTCCCATTGCCCGAGGCCTGTCCCAGGCATTCCTGCCCCACCCTACTCGTACAGCTCTCCTGGATGTACTGGAACGCTCCACAGGGATCGAAATGACAAAGGGACACCTACATTCCATGTTTTTTTCTGCTTTGCTTTAGTTGCTTTTCCTGCAAATAAAGGTAGTTCAGCAGTTTGTAGCTCTCCTTGTGATCCCCTGGGTGGTTCTGGCCTTCCGTCCTCTGTCAGGTGCTGCAGCAGCTCCCTGCCCAAGCTGCCACCCACCCTCTGGTGCTTTTTTAGGAAACTGTACCTAGAAGTAGGAGCCAAGAGCTTTTCCCTTCCCTGCCTGGGGTCTGGGCAGCCCAGCTGGAGGCACTGTCGAGTGCCACATTTAACTTGCTGTGGTTTTTCTCTTCCAGAGTACTGAGGAGGAGAGGTCCCCGCTCATCAGGACGTCTTAGTAGATTTTCTTTACCACGTGAGCTTGGAGAATGAACTCTTAGAGCTGAGCTAACACCAACTACCACTCCCCAGCGTGTCCCCGGCGGAGACACGGCCGTGTCCACATCACTTTTTGTGGGACAGAGCTGGAAGAGAACCCGCCCCGTCAGCCAGGGAGGAGACTTTTCTCGCCAGCTGCTTTAAAACTCCATTTTAAAACTACTCCAGACCCTGCTTTTCTCACCCCTGCCCTCTGTGCGTACCCGTGGGGGGCCGTAACCACTGTGTAGGTGACAGCACACCGACCTCGTTCCCTGCGGAAACGGCACGGGAAGCCTCTGCAAAACGGCCCTCTGGGAACACAGCAGGCTCCTGGGTGGCCCGGGGACAAGGGACAGTCCCTCTGGTGGTGTCTCTGCTGTAACCTAGTCCCAAGTGTTTGTTCCTCATATCCCTCACAGCACCGGTGTGTGGCTAACCCCGGCCAGGACTTTGTACGGCGCCGGCGGCTCCAAGCGGAACCAAACATCTGGAAACGCTTTTCCACCCGCGCCTCCCGGCTGTCCCCGCCGTGCACGGTGGCCAGGCTTTTGTCCTTTGGGTTGGGGGTCGTCCTTCAGCTTAGAAACCCGTGGCTCGGCATCGTTCCCGGGGTGGGGGGCACGGAGCTTGGGCTTTGTCCTGGGGGTTTGGGGTGAACTGGGCGTGTTTGGGACGGGAGCGCCCCTTCCGTGGTAAACACGGACAGGGGCCCGGCCGCTCCTCGCACTGTTTTTTACTTGTCAAGCAGAAACTTGTTTTAAAAATCACGGGTGTTGTTGGGTTTTTTTCCCTCCCCCCCACCACCACTGCCCCCAATTAAAAGACTATTCTCGTGTGTTTCCATTAGACAGCGAAACGTGTTTTTAAAAAGGTGTTATTGTCTTCTGACCGCGGGCGCTGGAGTTGGCACTGGTTGGGCTCGGAGGGGTTGTCCTGGCTCATGCCCTGCTGTCATCCCTGGGAGGCCGGAATGGAATTCCCACAGAAGCTGTGGCTGCCCCATCCCTGAGACTGCCCGAGGCCAGGCTGGACGGGGTTCGGAGCCCCCTGGGGCCGTGGGAGGTGTCCAAAGGAATGGGGCCGGGAGGGGGCAGCGGGAACTCCGTCTCCAGAGCCAGGGAGTACCCTCGCCAGGGGACCCCGGGATGGGGAGACCCCGGCCTGGGGCGACCTCTGGCTGAGAATATTTTCGCCCGCGCGATCGTTTTTAATCCCTGTTCGGCCCAAAGCGCAGGGCATTTTCTCCCTTCGATACCGAGGGCAAAGAGCTCTTTGGGTTTATTACCGTTTGTTATCACTTTATCTCCCTGTCTGCCATGGTACAGCCCCACCCTCCCCCTCCTTCCGCCGCCCGCGGTGGTACAGCCCGCCGGCGCGCGCCGATTGCGTCACGCTCGGCGCCCGCGCGTCGGCCGCGCCACCCGGAAGCGCTTTGGCGGCAGCC
>VZRE01013879.1:419464-457986 GCA_013396775.1 Cephalopterus ornatus
GGGGGAGCCGGGCGGCGGGCAGCGCGCGCCCCCCCTCCGGCCAATGGGAACGGCGGCGCGTGCCCCTCGGCCAATGAGATCTCCGGCCCGCTCAGCGGCCTGCGCGTGCCCCCCCGCCAATAGGGAACGGCGGCGGCCGGCAGCACGTGCGCCCGCGGCTTTGAGAACCGCACGTGCCCCGCGCGCGAGAGGAACCGCGGTGGCGGCTCGCGCGCGCCCCCCGGCCAATGGGAACCGCGGCCGCCTCAGAGCCCCTGCGTGCCCCACCGCCAATGGGAACCGCGGTGGCGGCCGGCGCGCGCCCTCCGGCCAATGGGCTGCGCGATCCCCTCACGGCCGCCCCTCAGTGCCCCCCGGCCTCGGCGAGACTCGCCAGTCGCTCCCGGGGCGCCCGTGACGGGACCGTGTGGGTCGCTCCGGGCAGCACTTGGCTTGCAGTGTCGTTCCCGTTTGGATGAGGTGGCCTGGGAAGTTCGCTTTTGGGCAAGGTAAAACATGGCGTTTAACTTGTAAAGGAAGAAAGACCTTTTTTCCCCGCTTGTTTTGTCGCTGTCGGTCGCGGTGAAGTGTAAGCCTGAGCCTTCCTTACACTCACTTGGTAAAATAAATCGTGGCTGGCTGCTACTAGACTATCTGAGCAAGTCCTCTGGGCAGGTCTCACCTTCACTGCAGCTAGCCTGAATTTTGCTATGTGATTTCCCCCTCCGGGTGTTTCACACACTCTCTTTCTGGCCCCATCTGAAAGTGAAGATTAACCTTGTGCTGCCTGTACATTGTGACAGGGCTTATTACACACAAAGCCCAATATCAGAAGGAATTGTGGGATCACACCACAGGTCTTCCCACTGTCTGTGCAGCATGAAGCTGTTCCAGCTGCATCCTGGGCACACTGGGATGGGATGTAGAAGGTAATTCACCAGCAAGGCTGGGGTGGGCAGATTTTGGGATGTAACTGGGATAAGGCCGCCCTGGAATAACTGAGGCACGTGTGGTGCCTCAGCTGCTGGAGGTGCGTTTTCAGGCTTCCAGCAGCGATGTGTGGAGCTTTTAACTGTCCTCCGTGTCCAATAAATAATACCTTACTCTTGTTTTTAACCCTGCCTGTCTTGTCCATGGGGATGGAAGAATGTTTCAGGTTTTCTCTCCTGACTTTTACTCAGAAGAACTAATGTTGCCTTGCTCTTTTTCTGCTTCCCACTCATCAGGATTTGGTGGGCTTGAAACTGCAAACTCCACTGCCAGTGGGTTTAATTTTGGGGGTTTCGGATTAACTGCTAATCCCGCGGTGAATTTTAATATTGGGAATTTCGGTGTTTCCACTACTTCAACTCCACCGTTCAATTTTGGTAACAGTCTGGCAAGTGCAGGTAGATAACGCGGAAATACTTGTTCTGTGGTAAATGTTCCTAGCAGGGGTCCAAGAATTACATCCCTAACGGGGAATCTGGGACAGTGCTAATCTTCCTATCCAGTGAAGACTGGGGAGAAAAGCTCTGGAAGTGGAGTGGGTCTGAGGGCCATAGGCTTGTAGGGGGCTTGCCTCTTAAATTCTGAAAGAACAGCTTTTAAAGGAAAAACAACCCTGTGCCAAATACTCAGTCTCTGAAATGGGAATGAATTGGGGTCACCCACCAGTCTGAAATTGGGCCTCAGTCAGAGCCAAACGGTGCTGTCAGGTCTCCATTCAGATCCAGGCGATCCCTCACAACCCCAGAGCTGCTCCCTGTGCCACGTTTCCTGACATGAGATTCTTGGACTGCTGCAGTCATGTTTTCATCTCCCCCCTGTGTCCTCATTGGCCTTGCGTTGGCTGTCATGAATGCACCACACCCCAGCAGTTTCTGTGGAGAAACAAATTGTATACGACCAGCATGAAAGCACAGCCCAGCCCCGACCTGTTCCCCAAATGCTGCTGAGCATCCCAAAACCTCCTCGGCTCTCCGGAGGGATGCTCGGTGCTCTGTGAAGGGCCCTGGGTGTCATGGGTGTGCTGGGTGGTGATTAAGAATATCCTTTGTCGCCCTGTATAGATCCATCAGTGATGTAATTTCACCTTAAATCTTTCCTATTTCATATAAAAGTGCTGGGCTGGATGGATTTCTAATGCTTTTGCTCATGTGGAATTATCCCGGGGATCCTGTTTCCACTGCCTGTATAGGAATTCCATCCATTCCACAGTGTCATTGCTCCCTGTGTCAGCAACTGTCACCTGCTGTGTGCACTCCAGGGACCTGGTTTGGGTTTATTTGCTGGGGACGCTCTTGGGCTGTATTTCTTTGGCTGAATTTGAGCTGCTCCAAAAGAGAACTCGGGCACTTAATTTGGTTTCCCGATTTGCGCTCTCAGATCCTTTTTCAAAGAAAGGATGACTGCAAAATACAAAACCACCTAGACATTGTGTCACCTGCTGGTGCTTCTGCCAGGGTGTTTCACTCGCTTGTAGGACAAAAACATGAATGTTACAGGGAACGACTTTTTATGCCCACTTGCAGTAATATGTCTGCTGAACGGAAATAAAATGTGATTGCACATCAGCCTTGGTTTAAGCTTTTTGACGTGGTTGTGTACAGGAGGACTGCGAGTGTAGTAGGTCTAAAGAACCTTCTTTTTTTGTGGCATAGGCATGTAAGTTGGCAGTGGCAGCATCTTTTTGACAAATCCTTTGTAGCACAATGTCTTTCTTCATTTGAACACGTGTAAAGCCAGCCAGACACAGAGAGAACTTGGTTTCCCGGGCTGGTCAGCACCGCACAGGCTGCACCTTGGGCCGGCACTGCACTGGCACCACTAGAGCTGAGACCCTCACTTGGGCCCTCTCCTGCTGCTCTGCCCAGTGACTGCTTTTCCTGAAAATCTGTGGAAGGCTGATTGCTTTTGCATGCATGTTCCTATAGGAGTGGTTGAACCTCGAAATGAGGTTTAATGGGGAAGATGATAGGGAAGCTGGGCTTAAAGAATAAAGGACCTTCTAAAATTTTACCTGTGAATTTTCCCTGTAAGCACTGTGACCGTGGGCACCCTAGCCTCAAGCTGTGATTTATTTGAAAGGGTTAGTAGTGTTTGAAAAGCTTACAAACCGTCAGGTTGTTTACTAAACACTCAGCGGTGACACTGACCAGAGGTGTTCCTGAGAATGAATGTAAGCAATACTACCATTAGTTGTGTCTGTCACAAGGGAAAGCACATCCCGCTGGTAAGGGAACAGGATGTCAGTTGACAGCTGCCTTTTTGTTTACTCTCTTGACACACCGCACAAGTTCTGGCTTTTCTGGTCCATGTTTTCCCCCCCATTTCCTCGGACAATGAGCTCAAACCCCCAGACCGTTGTGAAGCACATGCTTGTGACATGTCCCATCCATGTGTCAGACCTGTTGTCATCACACCCCGCGGTGCGGTCGCTCGTGGTGCTGTGCCCGCTCCGCTCCGTGAGCCCTGCCTGACTCCCACTCTTTGTTTGGCAGGAGCGTTCGGGGGGTTTGGCACCACCACCACCACCGCGGCACCGGCGTTCAGCTTCTCTGCGCCCACCAACACGGGCACCGGCGGTAAGGGAGTCTGACCTGTTGGCTTTAAAACAACCCATGAGTGCTTTGGCTTGCACTATCCTCCTCTTGCCTCAAAAATTCTCTGCCTTTTCCCCCAGGACTCTTCGGTGCCACCCAGAACAAAGGCTTTGGCTTTGGCACTAGTTTTGGCACAGGAACTGGAACTGGCTTGGGTAGTGGGTTGGGAACTGGGCTCGGCTTTGGAGGCTTCGGAACCCAGCAGCAGCAGACCAGTGAGTATGGCCTTCTCTGTCAGGTAGCGGGACAGAAGTGTACTGTAAAAGGAGGTTGTTACACACTTACCTCCTGATTGATGGAGACTCCCTCAGAAATTTGGCATTTGAAGTGCCTACGTTTGCAGCACTTGCCTTTTTCATAACTAACTTCACTAGAGCTCAAGCAGGGTCCTGAGCTTCTGACAATATGTACCCCTTTGGTTTAGTGGTGGTAGAAATCGTAGTTACAGAATTGATGTTGCAGTCACAGCAGTACTAGAAAGGGGAGGAAAACAGCATTGAGGTCGGTTTAAATGTGAGTTGGATAATGAACTGCTGCAGGCTCTGAGTCTGCTGAGTTTGGAAGAACCAACCTGCCCTTCAGGTTTAGATATTGAAGGTGCCAGATGATGCTATGGATCAGTACAGACCTCTCATGTAAAGAATAAAGAAAATATAATTTTACTCTGACTCAGCATTCAAGAACTACTGTTGCAGATGAAGATTAGGAGTAAAAAAAAAGTTATTTATTTATTCTGTGCTTTTATTCTGCTTGTCAGAATGTGAAAGGAAGTGGTGCCAATGATAGGCAGATGTTAGGTGATAGCGAGTCTGGCATGGTTGGTCAAGTAATTCATTTGGATTTTCCATCCACCACAGCGTTAGGAAGTGGGTTGTTCAGCCAGCCTGCCCAGACACCTGCCCAGTCCAATCAGCTCATCAATACAGCCAGCGCCCTGTCAGCTCCGACACTCCTGGGGGATGAGAGGGATGCCATCCTGGCCAAGTGGAACCAGCTGCAGGCCTTCTGGGGCACGGGCAAAGGGTACTTCAACAACAACATCGCTCCCGTGGAGTTCACACAGGAAAACCCCTTCTGCAGGTTTAAGGTAAGGAGTTGTACAGGGCTCTGACACCCTTATTCTGTTTGCTGCGTCTGAGCATCTCACGGGTGTTAAATCAGATTTTGTTACTGGTAAGAGTATTCTGAAACAGTGTTTTTCAGGTAATCCACACAGTTGTGGTGCATGCTCGTTAAAAGGTTTGAAGATGCTGGAAATTTGGGTAGTGTGGAGGGAGTAGATCATGAGCCCAGATGTGGATCATGAAAGTAACATTTTCTGTGATAGCACTGAGGTTAGTGTGTGTGCCACGGGAGCAAGTCTCTGGAAATGAATTTTAATGTGTATTTGTGTAGGTGACAATATGACAGAAACTATTTAAAATAACTCTCACATCTGAAAGAAACTGAACATTTGGAAAAAGAACTTCAGGGCCTTTCTTCGTTGCTTTATCTGCATTGAAATAACCCTCTGTGAACCTGGCCCATGCCAGGTTTAAAGTCTACCAGCCTTCAGGCTTGTGCCTTTATCCCTCCCATGCTCACACTATATGAGCTCACATGCTGCATTCCCTGTCTGGAATCGTCAGCAGTTCTCCTGGGGACAGAGAATATGTGGCTCTTCATCCTCCACCAATCCCACCCCCGCTGACTGCCATGCTAAGCCTCAGGCCTGGCAGGGGATTTAGGGCAGGTGTGGTGATGCCCTCCTTCCCCGAGCTGATTCTTTTGAGTGCAAACGTTGTGACCTGAATGTAGGTTAATACTTAATTAAGTCTAGTTTTGATTACGTACATCGTGAGACTTGTATAAAATTGTTGCAGCAGCCGAGTGCCTGCCTAGCAAATGTTTGGTTTGTGTTGCATCGCCTTATTCAGTGTTACCTTGGATATTTTGTTGGGAATGCACCTGGAAGCTTACTTTAAGTTGTTGTCTGAAATTGCTTTAGAGGCTTTGACAAATTGCCAAGTGTAAGTTGTGCCATGGAAACTCAGTTATTTTAGGGTTTTATTTACCAAAAAGAGTGGTTTTCATTTTAGACAATGCCACATACTAGGTTCACTCTTGTCCCTATGACTTGAGTGTTTCTAATGCTGTTATGAATTCACATGCCTTAAGTGAAACACTGAAAAGTCCCATCTGTGCCAGCAATGGAAGATGCCTAAATAAAATAGGGAGAAGTTGATGGCACAGGGATAGGAACAAAGCATCATAAGCTAGTTTGGTTATTGCCTCTGGAAGCGTCAGGCATCCAATAAGAACGAGGCATTACCTGGAGGGTTTCACAGGTGTTCAGAGAATCCACTTGTACACACTTCCAGATCTAGGACAAATAAGTACCATGCATGAATGTCCCCTTCATGCCACAGTGGGTATGCTTTTGCTGAGTAATATATCCTCATTTCTCATTTGCCCCTTTGCAGGCTGTGGGTTACAGTCTAATGCCCAACAATAAAGATGAAGATGGCCTCGTCGTTTTGGTGTTTAACAGAAAAGAAGCAGATATTAGAAGCCAGCAGCAGCAGCTCGTGGAATCACTACACAAAATTCTGGGGGGAAACCAGACCCTCACTGTCAACGTCGAAGGGGTTAAAACGATGCCAGATGACCAGTATGTGAACTTCCCATAGTTCTGCCTTTTTATCCAGTACTGCATGTTGGAAAGGGCCTCCCCTTCTTGATTTTGGATCTGTTCGTCCTGAGTTCAATTTGTATCTGTCACTCCTTCATGTTGCTTTTTTATTAAGGCATTAAGTCCAGTACCTTTCCAGGGGTTATTAGTTAATGGTACTTCACATTTCAGTGAGCTAAAGGGTGTTAAGAGCCAGCTGGGAGAAGTGTCAGTTGGATTTCGGGCTGGTTTTGTTGTGTTAGTTCCTGCATGCTGCTGCCCCTTTCCCAACATTCCGCACTTTGCCTTGCTCAGGACAGAGGTGATTATTTACGTTGTGGAGCGCTCGCCCAACGGCACCTCGAGGAGAGTTCCTGCCACCACCCTCTACGCCCACTTCGAACAAGCCAACATCAAGTCGTCCCTGCAGCAGCTGGGGGTCAGCCTCTCCATGGCCAGGACAGAGCTGTCCCCAGCACAGGTCAAACAGCTCCTGCAGAACCCTCCTGCCGGTACGTGGGCTCAGCTTCTTGGGCTCTGGGATAAATGCAGGTGTCAGCCCGCTGGAAAACACCTTAAAAGCTACAAGAGCTACAGACAGTGCACAAACAGCTTTGTGTTAGAGTAGTTAAGTGTTCTTCGTGCCATTTCGTAAGATAACTTACCTTTTATGTTTAGGATACGAAAAGCTATGAAATCAGGATTGCAAAAAGAACTGGGCCTACTTGTGCAGAAAAATCAGAGCTAGTTCCTACTGGGATTACTTTGCCAACTGGTTTTGATCACTTAATTACTGATTTTTTAATATTTGGGGTTTTTTACACAACTTGAAAAGGACAGATGACCCAAGTATGGAATACAGTGGAAACAGTAGGAATTTCCCCCCTTAAAGTACGGATTATCTAATGAAATCACCTATGGGTTGTTGCCTTCCCCTGCCTTCAAATCAGCAGGAGTATTTGACAGCCTTTGGGACTGAACCTACTGCCACAGCTCAGCAACGGGACTTTTAAGAACTACCCTCATTTAATTAACCTTAATTTGTGTAACAGTTCAGCATAGTTCATAGGGTTTGTGTATGCCATAGCAATTTTTCCTGCTTAAGAGCTGTAAGATGAGAAAGCTCTTCAGATTTATCCATACTAAAAAATGCCCTTGTTTGTTTTTTTCAGGTGTTGATCCTATTATATGGGAACAAGCCAAAGTTGATAATCCTGATCCTGACAAGTAAGTCCAATAATCTGAGTACTGCAACAAAACTTGGAAAGGGAGGATAATAATTGCATAGTACCCTCCAGGTAACTTGCAAGAAATGTATTAGAGAAGAACTTGGCCAAGTGCTGATCTCCTTGCAAATACTGAAGATTACTGGAAGTGCCTTTTTTAATCCCTTTACCCATTTAGGTGCTTAGGAGCTGGCAGGATAAAGAGCCTTACTCGCATGACTCAGAGTTGTGGTGTCCTCCATTGCATGCACCAGTTAGTGTGACTTAGGTTTTGCAACCATTATGGTTTTTTCCCCGCTGCTTGCAGTTGAGGGTGATGCACCTTTGTACCCTCAGTAGTTACAGATAATTTGGGCTGCTTTCTTTACGACAAAGGACCCGGTTGTTGAGAATAGTGAGGACACTACAGCTTAGCAAAAGAAGATGTTTTTACTTACTAACTTACAAAAGGCCGTGATTATCTGTACCTTTATATTAGATTCTATTAGATACCACACGTCCAGTAAAAAAAAAATGTGTTGCAAGAAACATCTGTGTTCTTGTAGGCTTATTCCTGTGCCAATGGTGGGTTTCAAGGAACTGTTGAGAAGATTGAAGGTCCAAGATCAGATGACCAAGCAGCATCAAACTCGATTAGATGTAAGGTTGCTCATCTTTATCATGACTACTTGCTACTGCTGAAGATGTGCTATTAAAATGAACCTCCCCCTGTGCCTCCTGTGTGTTGAAAACTGAAACCAGAACCATGTTCTTAATGTATTTCTTAAATATATCTTTTGCCCAAAAGAAAGCAGCATGGTCTGGCTGTTGTTTCAGGTTCAAGCTTGCTGTGTTATTAGACTGAATTAGACTAGCTCAATGAAGGTGTACTGGTACAGACTCAAATTTAGGCAACCAGTTTTCCAATGCCTTCTGAAAATCCCAGTTGCAGATGAAAATAAATACAAAGCAGAAGGCTTTCTAAAAGCATGTGTGGGAAGGACTCTAAGTTGCTGGGCTGTGTACTGCTGTGAAACTCCCCCTTTTAAATCAGGACTGATGTGTTCTGGTATCACCAACTCCTCTGACTTCCAAATGCCTCCATGTCCCCTGCAGATAATATCAGAAGATATCAGTGAGCTGCAGAAAAACCAAACGACAACTATGGCAAAAATTGCACAGTACAAAAGGAAGCTGATGGCGCTTTCTCACAGAACATTACAGGTAACAGGGGTGGTGTAAATAGCTCCTTTGACACACAGTCTAGTGCCAGAAACAGAGAGGGCAGGAGGACCTGTGCCTGCTTGTGCATAACCAGTGTTGAAAAGGAAGTTCTGACTTCAACTAAATGGTGTTCATTTAAGTACCAGACAGAGCTGTTGGGGAAAGCTTCAGGTCCACAGTGCTTGGGGAACTTCTCTCTCCTTTCTCAGGGCAGTTCTGTGGCTTCTCGGTGTTTCAGAGCAGCAGACTATGTTACAGAAAAGTCCAGGGAGACCCATCCTGGAAGCAGGGCAAAAAGACGTCTGGATGGAGTGGTGGGGAAAGAGATAGGCCAAGTCTTCTCTAGTGAGCCTATAAGGCTTCTTTTGTAGGTGTTAATAAAGCAGGAGATCCAAAGGAAAAGTGGTTATGCCATCCAAGCAGATGAGGAGCAGCTCCGTGTACAGTTGGATACAATTCAGTGTGAACTGAATGCACCAACCCAGTTCAAGGTAGGTAGTTAATAGAACTCTGCTACTCTGTTCTTACTAAAAAAACCATGCATGTATATTTGCTGTGGAAAGCTGTCAGCAGTCCAGCAGCATTAGCAACAGTAGCATTATACGCCTTGCTGCATGACCAGTAAGTACTTAAATATTTTTGAGTTCTTGGAAGTATTGGAGTCACTTGTCCTTTGTTCATCTTCCAAAACATTTAAAAATGAAATGAGTAGTCCTGGTTACTCAAGGAACAGCACATGCTGGAGCTCTGGCAGGTGTTAGATTGAAGCCTGTTTGTCCTGCAGGGCAGACTGAATGAGCTCATGTCCCAGATCAGGATGCAGAACCACTTTGGAGCAGTGCGGGCTGAAGAGCGCTATTACATAGATGCAGACCTCTTAAGGGAAATCAAGCAAGTAAGTATGACTGGGTAGAATCCTCTTTGAACTTCATTTAAGCCAGACACACACTTGACTGTACCTAGAATGCCCTGTCCTTGGAATTGTTTGATGAAGTCCTTTTTACTGTTCTTAGTGCCAGTGAATCAAGGTTGTACAAAACCACTCTACGGAGTTAGGCTTTTAGTGCAGCAAATGCTGTTATTCCTTCTTCCAAGAAGCGATGCCAGGCTTTTCCATGTGCCAAGGGAACCAGGCATGACACCTTTGGGGAATATTACTTACAGTCCGCGAAGCTGGACTGTGCTCACACTGGTTTCTTTAACTACCTGCAGCACCTGAAGCAGCAGCAAGAAGGGCTCAGTCACCTAATCAGCATCATCAAGGATGACTTGGAGGACATCAAGCTAATAGAACACGGGCTGAACGAGAGCATTCCCATCAGAGGAGGAGTCTTCAGTTGACTGGATGCTGCTGGGCTTACACAGAACACATTAGTCAAGTTCATGGCTCACCTTCCAAAGCTAAAACTGTTGAGGTAAAATAAAGCATATCTTGTAGGAGCAATGGTATTTTGGCTGTTACCTTTAGAATTAGCAAAGCCTCTTCTAAGCTTTTACAATTGACCTTTGGAAGGTTTATATTTTGTAAAGCTGTATATGCTTTAACAAAAGAAGGAAAACTGAATCTGTTCAGATACTGGTTTACTATAAAACTATATGTACTATTGTACATTTTTTCTTTTTTTCTCTCCTTTTTTTACAACAGCATTGTCCTAGAAATGCAGTGCTGAGGGGATTGCTTCGTTTGTGACTCAGTTTGTGGAAAGCTTAGCCCCCTTCTATGTTTCTGTTAAAACAACCAAGTAACATCATGTAAACATTCAAGTTCAATCATTATGGGGATGTTAGTTGCTCTAACTATGTTGGTCCCTGCAATAGCAGTAGTTTACTGGGGCAAGCTGCAGGAACTTGTTTCCAGTTTCTGTCCTTCCTTAGGATTGCACGGATCTGAAGGTCATGTTTTGATCACTTTGCATACATGAATTATACAGAGCTTTGATGCCCCTCTAACTAACAGAATGTCTGGACATTGTCTTTGGCCTTTTTTTAATTGCCCAAGAGTAATAAATTCAGTCTGACTTTGTAATAACTGGTGTGTAGTGTTGGCTCTTGGTTACATCAGTGATGCTGCTCGCAGCTCCAGGTAAGTGCACTTCACTCTGCTCCAGGCACTGCAAGGAATGGGCACAGAGATAGCACAGAGCTGCTGGCAGCCTCAGTCCCCAAACCAAGATACACAGCCCTTACATCCTACCTGGTAACAAGTGCTGCAGGGCAGGTACCTACTCCGTGCAGTGGACAGCTGGTTTTAACACCCCCCATTAAAAAAATTCACTGATAATAACAAAAAAAAACCTGTGTAACCTGCACTAAGAGTTTGTACAGGAGAAACAAAGGAGGCAGAATAATTTTGTCCATTAGCCACCAAAACAAATCCCATTCATAAAATTTGATAGATGGAAAAACAAAAATACAGCAGCCTTAAGCATGCTGCAGCATGTATAGTCATGAGAGAGTATGTGTGGAAGCAAGCTTTTTTCAATTGTAATTGAAGTTCATGTGGAACTCTTTAAGTGGGAAAAGGATTTAGTTTGCTTTTGAAAGCATAGTTCCAGTTAATCACACATCTCCTCTGTGCAATTACAGGCTCTCTAACATGAGCTCTTTAAAGAAATGAAATGACTCTGGAATTCTGTTTTTCAGGGGCTGGGGTAGTAGTCTTAAGTGAATTGTGCCATGGTTCCCCTGCTAGTCTGACTAGCATGTTTGATATAAATACCTTTTTTTTTTTTGCTTTGTAAGCTTTTCAAACCCCACCACACTTGGGTCCACTTATTAAGCTGCAGTTGTACCGTGCTCTGAAAACATGGTGAATGTGAAGGGTAGGCTCTCCCTAACACGAAGCACTTCCCTGGGTTTTCAATAGTGATTACCTCAATCACTACCTTAAACAAAGTCCCCCTGCTAGAGACAGTGTTGCACTTTGGAGGTGGGGTTTTTTCCAAAGTGTTCCAGTGAACATATTTAGTTGCTCCAAACTTGCAGAACAAGCTTACCACAGCCAAGGAACACCAGCAGAAGTAGGTGTCATCACTGGAACAGCACTGCTGCTCACAGAGCTTACAGGCTAGGGAAAACAAGAACAGCCAAGAAACAGCAGTCTAGAAAAAACTGTTTATTGAAAGGAAACCCCTGATCAAACAAGTGCTACCTTGTTAAAACCAAGTAATACCTTATCTTCCATTTTACTACTTTGGGATAGACCTATAACTAAGATAGAACTGTAAGTTACATCTTCGCTTTGCGCAGTCATTTCTACTTAAAATGCAGCTTTTCTTGTACAAATGGTCAGAATTGCAGTGCATGTATCTTGCCTGTTGCCTCTCCCTAACGGGTCAGAGCTGCTGGTCTCTGTTTGGGGTACCTGCCTTCCCTTTCCCCGCTTGGCATCCGCAGGCACTCTGCAGTTGGGTGGGATGCAGTCCCGGCTGCTCGGACATGAAGGCATTGGACATGGCAGCCCCGTGCAGGCTCTCACACCTGGCACTGCTTGACAAGGCGGAAGGCCTCCAGGAACTCGTTGAAGTCGATGTTCCCGTCCTTATTGAAATCGATGCTGCGAACCAAGTCATTGATGCCATCGTCAGTGAGCTCAATGTTCATGTGGGAGCTGAACAGCTTCCAGGTCTGCTGGAATTCCTCAAATGAGATGAGACCTGTGGAGAAGCATTCCACATGCTGCAACTCCATCTCCTAGTGTGGAGAACACTGACTAAAACACAGCTTGAAGCAGCAAAGAGACCTAATACAAATTAGGAGAACAAAAGGCAAAGACTATTTTTTCTTTCCCAAAGTAATTTGGTGGAGATTACTGCTTGAAAGCAGCTAACGCTCCAGATCCCAATTACACTGCATTGGTGTTACTGCTCTCATCACATTTTTTCTGCTGAACTCCTCCAGAAAAAAGCATTATTAATTCTCTAGCTTGATTACACATACTTGAAAATGCATCCTGTTTGTGGAAAAAGGCAATGACATTTCAGAAGCTTGGGAGGGAACAGAAGGATCCAAGCCTTAAACAGTTAAATAAAAACCCCTTTGTATGTACTAAAGGGAGCCCCAAAGTAGAAGGGAGCACAAGGCAGTGACCAAGACCCCCCGCACACCTGCTTACCTGAATGGTCCCTGTCTATGATCCTGAATATTGTCTCCAAGTTGGATCTGTTCCGGTAAATGACTTCCAGCAAGCTTGACTGGATGTGCTGAAAAAAAACATGATCAGACTCATTCTGCCCTTCTGGCTGCCCTGTGTCCTGAGTGGTTACTGCACACCTCCCCATAAATACAAACATTTCTTCCTCTCAAGAATATGCCAGCAGTGCCTTTCAAACAGGTGTGTGATAACTGGACTCTGTGCAACTGCACTACAGACCATCAGCAGCCTGTCCCTTCCAAATAGCACTTTTTCCAGGGTAACAGTGACCAGGGCTACATTTTATAACGATTGCAGAGCTGGATTTGCTGGGTGTAATTAAGAAACCACCACTCAGAGTGAAATACAGTTTTCCCACTGGAAAGCCTGCATCCAAAGCTACCTCTTGGTAGTCCGTACCTCTTGGCTCCGCTGCTCCATGGCCAGGTCATCCAGCCAGGATTTGTATTCCAGCATGCCATCCTCTGTGCTGCGCACCAGCTGCGGTCTCAGCATTCGCCAGGGCAGGCCCAAGCGCAGGACTGACTCCACTGCTGTCGCCCAGTTGCTCAGCGTGATCCTTCCTGGAGGGAAAAGGGACAGAGACATGGAGGCCTCTGGGACACTGGCAGCTGAAGGCACAGGAATTGAGGGGTCTCCCAACCAGTCACTCACTCAGTTCAACCCTGCCCTACCACGGGACTCACATCCCTCAGCTCAGCTGTACCTGTGTTGTCCTCGTCATAGGCCTTGAACGCGCTGATGAGGGCGGAGGTGTGAGCAAAGAGCTTCTCCCGCAGGGCTCGGAAGGCAGACTCCTCTACTCTGCTGATTCTGGAGGATGCAGCAAAGAGAGAAGCACATGAAGGACTTGCAAGAGAACCTGTACCTTCCCAGTCCTCTGTGGCTTGTCTGTGGGTTTCCTAGACCCTCACACAACTGCTCTGCACAGCTACAGCTGCATCTCTGCTCATGGCAAGCACTGCATGCCCAGGGCACAGTTCCCCACAGCTGATGCATCAAATCCCCACATCAATATTTAAAGTAGTGAAGCAGAAGGGAACCTCAAAGGTCAAAAGTTAAAAGCTGACTTTAAAAAATAAAACTGAAAGACCAGCAGTGTGTAAGAAAATCCCCTTGGGATCTTGTAACACTCCCTCCTCAACCCCTGAGAAGCCTCCGTCAAACTTCTGCACAAAGTTTGAATCCTCCTTGAGGGCTATTTTTTAGAAAATCAAGCTGGGAAAGTTCAGCTCCAGAATAAAACTTTCTCAAAGCCCACAGAGTTTTCCCTTCTGGAATTTTAACTTGAATCCAGAGCAATCAGAACACCTTGCCTTTGGGTCATAGTGAGCGTATGGGCTGCCTTGTTTGCTTGGTACTGAACAAAGTGGGGGACGAGGTCCGGTCCCAGCTTCACATAGGCTCCCCTGTTGCTGCCAATCTCATAGTAGTTTGAGGCTGAAAATATGGTCAGCACCTAATCCCCAAAAAAGAGAGGCATTTACAGTCAGTACATGCATCCTGTAATACATATGTCCATGTAAACAACACATGTGATCCCATCCAGAATCCAGACTGAACACACCACATTTTATGTGGAAAAGGGAGAGTGAGGTTTCAGCTGGCCTGGAAGTTTTACACATGCAAGCTCCACAAGGGCAGCACAGATCTCATGGATCTGGCCACATGATGGGCTTCTGTGATTTCACTGTGCTCTCCCAACAAATCCACTGGCTGGAGTCAGAGAGCACCCCTGAAGAAGTCACTGAAGTGACACCGAGTCCTCTGAGAGCAGAGCTTGGCTGCAGCAGCTCAGTAACACCTTTTGCATGCCATCTCCAGGAACAGCTGCACTAAGTAGGGGCTGTGGTACAAGTGGGTTCACATCTTCCCTGCTCCCCCACACAAGGACATCCCCTACCTGCACAGCCACATCTCCAGCAGAGCAGGTGGCTCCAGACAGCCCTAACAGCTGGAAACACTTCAATAACTCCCAAAAAGGCTGTTCAGTGTGTTGCATATACCTAAAGCCCCATTGGAAGAAACTCAGAGCTGAGAGCAGCCACTCCTACAGCAACCCTACCCTGGAAGAATGGAGACACAAACCATCCCCCTCACACCGACCTTCCGACTGTGACAGAACTCGTAGCCCTCTTGCTTGCACTCGTGGGAGCGGATGAGGAACTGCAAGTTGTGCTTCTCAAGGATCTTCTCTGTCACGTCAGGCCCAAAGTAGCAGCCGCCACCTCGCACCTTGTTTGCTCTGCAGCCCTCCTGAGGCATGGGGTCACTCCAGAGAATGTCTAAGATCTGAAAGGATTGGAAGAGTTCACTGAATAAAGTGTACCTACAGCAGATATCACCTGTCAGGGTTTCCCAGGCAAATATAGCTCAGTCTCTGAACCCCTCCCTGCACTGCTGCAGTTACCATAGTGCAGGGGAACAGACATGTTTCCTGCATTCCAGCTGAGCTGTCACGGACCTGGGCTACCAGTGTTGCTGGCCTGAAGCTACAGGCACACCCAAAGTGCCTGGGGAAAGAGAGGTGTCCAAAAATCAGACCTCATACAAGCTTTGCCTTTGCTGCCTTTAGGGTATCCAAGAGCCTTGCTTGTCCTTCTCCATCCCAAAGCACAAGTCCCAGGGCAAGAACACCCACCAGATTCTAAGGGCATGAGCAGACTTAGCATTAAACTCCTTTGTTCTCTACCCAGGACATCCTGCAGCCTCCAGAAATGCAAGTGCTGACTCAGTAACCACTGTCTGGATTAAAGCTTAATCTCTTTAACCCTGACCTCAATATACAGCTTTACACTGAAAAGATGTGCAGCACTGGAATGTCTTATGTAATGTGGAATAAGTAACCATGGTTACAGAACACACAGAGGAGAATTTCAGACAAGAAAACGAAGGAAACCCAGTCCTCAAGGAGGTAAGCACAGGTACCTAACAAAATATCCCCGGGCAGCAGAGATCATCACATGCTTACAGTACAGCCCTTACTGGCCATTTAGCACTGAAGGATCAACTGCTGCAGGAGGTACCCACAGCCCACCAGGCTCAGGGCCCCTCAGACTCCTCACCTGCTGCCACTCCTGCTGGTGAGTCCAGCACGGCTCATCCCCATACTTCAGGGAGACCATGCTGGAGTAGGTGAGTTCCTCTGGCTCCGACTCGCTGATGTCCACCAGCCGGCGGCACGTGTCAATTTGCTCCTGCACCGTCTGCCGGAGCCACCTGGAGAACTCCAGCCTGTTGGCCGTGCTGGGAGCCGGGGCTGGCTGCGGCTGCAGAGAGAGCCTGGGACCTGCCTCATTCCCTGCTGCATCAGCCTCTGATTTGCTCTCCCCATTTATGTCCCGCATTTCCACTTTTCTATTTGACTCCTTCCTTTTCTTCATTCTTAATACAGAAATAAACTGAAAGAAATGAGAAATGGAGCTGATCACACTGCTTGGAAACCCACATCTGCAGCTGTATCATCTTCCGTTGGCTGACCAAGTGACCCAAACCTCCAAGCCCCAATTCCCTTTGTTGCCATTAACTGCTGATTAACCATGGGAGATACTAGCACCATCCTCTTGTGGTGTGCCATTCTGGGCTTACAGCCGGGTCCCATACCCATCACATCTCCATATGGACTGCATGCTGCTCAGACACTGCACAAAATGTAGAGCACATGGATTTAATCTGCAATGGGAACTATGCTGCAGAAAAAAGGAGGGAAGAAGGAAATAAAACCTACTTTGTCCCTTTGAATTTTCTCAAGCATGTCCAGGTCAGTGGTGTTGGAGATGCCCCCGTGTAGAATAAGGACTTTCTGATCAATCAGGGTGGCCAGGGGCAGCCAGCAGAAGACATTGTGCAACATCCTTAAGATTTTCTTCCCATGCACCTAGGAGGGCAGGTCAGAAAGCAAAAGATGAAGCATCCAGTCTTCAGTCTCACACATAAAGGAGACACAAACATATGCCTACCTTGTATTTCTGCATCACTTCCTTGGTGAAGCCATAGCTAAAGGGACAGGAGAAAGGCAGTTGAGTGGGATTTCACACAAAACCCTGGACATGGCGCTCAGCCCCGCACAGAACCCGTACCGTAAGTTGACCATGTGGTCCTCGTGGTTCCCACGGTTGAGGTGAACCTCCTTTGGATAGATCAGCAGGAAGGTAAAGAGGATGATGAGGATCTCAAGGGACTGCTTGCCTCTGTCTACAAAGTCTCCGTTGAACACATAGGACTTGGAAGGGGAAGGAAGGCCATTCTGTAAAAGCAAGGAACAGGTGGATGTTACACGAGAGGCCTCCCCATGGTCTCCATATGCTTCCCTCCCACAGCTGCACAGTCTGTCACTCCTGTCCCAGGTTACCTTATACAACACACATCCTGACTTAGCTTTATCCTGTAGGGCCCCAGTGCCTAAAGCAGTGGAAGTTGCAAGTCAGCAAGGGTTGCCCTTGGTATCAGCACTCAAAAAATGCCCACTGGCACTTCCAAAATAGACATGGATATCAGATTTCAAAGTCACCAAGAGAATAAGCTGCTGCTTTATGAAGCCTTTTAAAACCCATTAAACTGACCTGGAAAACTGGACATGAAAAGCCCTATTTTGCAAACACTTCTCAGCATGACCCATACAATATCTCTCACAATGCCTGGCCAGCCTCCCTCTCCAAATTTGGTGCCTACCTTATAAAATATGAGGAACAAGTCATCCAGCTGGCCATGCAAGTCTCCTAAGAGGCACAAAGACAAGTCAGTGTGTTTACCTTGAACTTCAAAAGACACTAATATATAACTTCCTATGAAGTAACTCCTTTATAAGTTAACCACTGAAACACTTTGGGAAGTGCAAAGTCAGAGTTTGCTTACACTAAGGCAATGTGGCTGGAGGAAAAGGACACGATGTAAGGCTTGAGCTGAAGCCTGAAAGGGACAGCTAAAAACATACACCAGCTGCTGAAGAGTGACACAAGATTGTTATGGATTGTTATTACATGGGAGAAAGCTTTGCATACAAAATAACAATCTAACTAAATTCTCATTTAACATCATACTGGATAGAGAGAGAGGTTTGTTTTCTAGAAGCTGACTGCATGCAGAAGTTTTAAGGCCAGTCCTCAACTGGGGCAGTTTCTGTGGTTTAGTAAAACTCCAAGTTTGGGGTGACAGAACAAAGACAACCCAGGTATTTCAGATAGATAGTTGCCTCTCAGTGCATCCCATGTGTCTTGCTTACACAGACAGCATTTGTGTTTCACGTTCCATGTTAAATACAGAGGAGGGCATCCTGCTCTCCCTACCATTCCGTGCCTTTCCCACCGCTCCCACGTGAGCATCCCGCAGCCTCTGACGTACCACACACGGTGACCTCCTCGCTGTAGCAGGTGGAGACGTGACTGATGTTTGGCAGCTGCTTGAGGTGCTTCCTGGTCTCATGCAGAAGGTTTAAGACATAGCGAGCATGGAGCTGCTACTGGGAGAAAGCCAAGGGATTAAAGCAGGAAATCAGTGGCCTCTGAGCAGCACCGTGGCTCTGTCTGCAAAGGCCCCACCAGGACAGCCCAGATGGGAGAAACACCCTGGGACAAATTCGAGCCCAGTATCACAGGTAAGAGGCTGCTCCTCTAGATGTTTCTAGCTTTTTCACAGTAAACCAAGCCACAAGTTTCCATGTGTCCTGCAAAAATATATTTGCTCAAAGCCAGGGTGTAAGCATTTAATATAGTCAGGACACAGGACATTTTGTTTGGGAATTGGTTTTTTTTTGGAGAATGGATGTTTTGGCCTATTTTGCAGTTCAGCACCTTGACTGAGGATGGCAGCAGATCACTGCAGTTGTACGAGGGCTTGCTTTGTTAATGCTGCTGAAGTGGTACTTCCTCAAAGACCTCACAGTTTACATTTTAAATGCAAGTCAAAGTTGTGTTGCACAAAACATTTTAATTGGCTGTTTCCATCTAGGCCATGCTATGCTTTTTTGCAAGTGCAAAAATTTCAACAAAAAATGAGACAAAGGTTCAACATGAGCTGTTATGGATTTCTTCCTTTAGAAATGAAATTCAGGTTAATACTGGTACACACCCCCATGTAAAGTTTTCAGTTTAGTCAGAACTGCATTCAGAAACAAAAACACTCACATGGCATCGTATCCATCCCGCTATCTTAACAGCCTGCCAGCTCGTTACACTCCAGGCAGCTTAGCTTGTTGGAAAGGCAAAAACCAAATTAGCTATCCTAACACCCACCCAAAAGGGGAAAGTGTGATTACTGTTGGGATCCTTACTTGTTTCTGTTTGAAAGCTTCCAGCAAGGCAGTTGCATGGTCAGGAAGGAGTGGGAAAGAGAGATGGGGTCCAGTGTAGGAGTCTGGCACCTCTATGGATTCATAGTCACAGTATTTTTCCAGCTCTGCCTCTTTGTAGCTTTCTCCACTTATGAACATGCGACTGATAAAATCCCCTGAATGGCAGATCAGGGGGTTTAATTGATTTTTTTTTCAAAAGAGAGAAGAAAAAATTGATTAGTTCAAGGTACCATTTTAGTGATTGTCAAAGAAAAGCTGTTTGGTTTGGTTGCAACACAGGGTCCCCCAGAGCCCGGGTCCTGGTTTGACACAGCTACACAATTTGCAGTGGGGGGAAAGGCTACAGGGACAAATTGCCTTGTGTTGGTGTCAGGAGTGGCCGCTGCAAAGCCCTGCTTAACAGGGATCATAAGACCCCACCTGCAGTGCTGCATCCAGCTCCAGATATTTCAGAGGGAAACTTACTCTCTTTGCTGCTGCTTGGTGTGAACTGGTCCATGAGGTAACTGAAGAAGTTGTGAAGCTGCAAGAGAGAGAGCCCATCATTCACCCTGGAATTAAATTCTGCAGAGTGGCAACTTAGCATGATCATCTTTTGGGAAGTATTATGTCTGCCCTTCTAATGTTGCCTGTTATGTAAAACAAATCACACTGTACCAATGCAAGTCTGGAGTACCTTGTGATGAAGGCAAAGAGTAGCTTTACCTGCAGCCAAACAGGCACAAGTACAGCTACAAGCCCTCCCTTCTCCCTGCCTGACAGCAAGGCAGCTAAGAGAATCTTAATCAAAGTTAAACAAAACAACTAGGCTTGCCTATTATGGTCAGGCTCTAGGAAAACCATGTTAGATGGTCCTTACGGCTTTCTTTCAAGGCTCATAACTTCAGGTTTCATCAGACACAAGCAGGCAGGGAATCAAACAGGCTTAAAGGGGGCATAAAACCCAGTCTTTAGCCCACTGAAGCACTTATGGGGTTACCAGCCAACAGCCAGAACCAAGCAAGCCTGTGGCACAGGAAACATCTGGTTGTATGTTTCCCTACTTCCTTGGCACCATACCTTGATCTGGTCCTGCTCACAGGCATACTCGATGGATTGGAAGATCCTCCAGGTGCAGCGGCGGCGCATCTCCAGCCGAGCAACATAGCGCCGATACCACTGCTGGATCAAAACAGCTGCCTTGAAAGCTGGGGGACAAACAGAACCAAGCTGAGCTACCCTGCTCCTTCACCAGCCCTGAAAATTGCAGAGGAACCTCCCTTTTTTGGGAAAAGTCCTCACGAATTGTATTCTAATGCCTAAATATTAAGGGTAACAAATCATTCACTTTTCAACACACGGCAAGAGGTTGATCTGATCCTGCCTGACCAGAGACCTCTGAGGCACTCCTAGCCACCACGGCTGGCTTCCTCAGCACCCCCATTAACAGCTTAAAGATCCAAACACATTCTTCAGTATTAATAGACAATTTCCTCCCTTTCCATCTCCCTTGACCATCTTAATGTCCATCTTACAGTCCCTGGGTGCCAAGGCTTCAAGAAACCAGAAATCTGACCTGGGCCACAGAAAGAGATGGGAGGAAATAAGACACCAAGTCCCCTTCCAGAGCCTTAAAAATATGGGGTTTGTCTACCTCCCTTTATGCCAAATAAATACCTCAGCTTTTGCAGTTCTGGAAGAACTTGAGGGAACCTATTGTAGCATAAATGTTAACATACTATTACTTCACAGTGAAGACTAAATTACTATCTGCAGTGAAAAAAGGGAAACACAACTTTGGCCACTTAAGGAATGAGATGGCAGGAATTTCCAGCTGCCTGGTTGTGGTTCAGTCCATCACCAGCACCAGGCACTTCTCTTGGAATGACAGCTATTTGCCCTGATCTTCTCAATATAATCATTCCTCTGCATTTCCCCAATTTCAGTGTTTCATTAAAAGATTATTTCAGTTAAGGTGTGTGCATATTTAGACTCAAGTACACTGGTACAGTTTCCTATTTCCTTTTTCAAGTTCTGCCACAGAACTTTACGTACCTCTAGAAACTCTTCCATCCTCCCTAGGTGGTCTTGACCCCACTTGGACCAGCTTTGCTACTTGGCATCTCACTTCTGATTACACTGTGTCCCTTCCTGTTCCTTTCTGGATCCCTACCCTCAAGCCCTGTGCTTAAAACACTTTCCAACAAAGCTCCTCCATCTTGAAATGAGGGTGGGAGGGATGGTTCCTCTATGCACAAGCTGGCCCTGAAATCCAGTGGAAACAACTGAGTTAGGCAGCTAGCCCTGCTGCAGGTGGTTTATTCCCTTGGCATTATGGGATGTGAGAGCCTTGTCACATTCACCAAAGCAGAGAGAGCAATGCACAGCGCAGGGGGAAAAAAACTTACTTAAGGAAATCCCCCACCCCTACCCAAAGGGCTGCTCCAGGCTTCCAAGAGACAAAGAGATCATATTAATTCAATTAGCTTGTATTAACTGCATAACATAAACCACTCTTCGTGTACTTGAGCAAGGAAACAGTGACCTTTCCTTAGAGAAGATATCCTGATGGCTTACGTATTGAAAATAATAATCCTTTTAAATATGATTCTGTTTCAGCCCTGGGAACTGCCGAGCACAAGAAGAAAAGTGTCACTGCTGTGCAGCAGGGAACCGAGTCACAGGGAAGTTGTGACAAGAAGGTAAGACTTGGCCAGTTATTCAAGAATAACTTCTGTATTCTGTGCCTGAGCCATCTCTCATGTTGAGCAAATGCTTACTGGTCTTGGAAAGAAATTCCTAGTGCTGACTCCACACATGCCAATCAAAACCAGGTCCTTTGAAACTGTAAAAATAAAACTTAGGGAAGACACATTATCAAATGCACAGTTAAGATATATACCACCAGCCATAGCATTTAAGCTCCAGATGGGCAAGGTACTGTTTTTTTACTCTGCTTTTACATAGGCTCACTCTGCAATACCTACAAGGCCAGTTACTCTAATTTACCAGTTACTCTAATATACTGGGTGAGTTTCACCTGGCAGGGTTTGTACCAGTTTAGATAAAACTAAGCAAAAAGGGAGAAAAAGATTCATCCAGATTTTATGAGGGTCCAAGCCACATATCATGCTAAGCTCCTGAAAGCATGCCACAGTGGCAGCACTCAGGCCAAAATATGAACACTTATGTAAGCAGCATAGATCACACATCAGCTTACAGGAGGGATTCCCCATCCCCTTCTTCACTCAAGGGCAGGGCCAGTTTAACAGCTCTGCTGGCTACACTTTCCATAAGGAACCGTCTCTGGATACAGGTAAGGCAGGATGACAGCTGGCACATTGCATATGGGTCTTAAGTCCTAAGCAGCTCCTCATCTGCAGATCACCAGATCTAAAGGATTTAGAACGAAAGGTAAGAAATTCAGAGAGGTTTTACTGCCATGGGAAACTGCTGCTGAGGTATCAGATGTAATACAGGGTATTCAAATAAATAACTAGTTTTATGTTACACTTTGTTATTTGAAAATAACCCTGAACTTGGGAAAGTCCATGGTTCTCTGGTGCTATATGGGTGATAGACAAGTCTAATTTAGAAAGTAGAGTTTTTCAACAGGCAAAAATTACCAAGTCAGTCACAAGGGCATTCCTACTTTCTGCATTTCTAAACACAATCCCCTTTTTCTTTTCAAAGCACTTGCAAACAGTTCGCCCCATCTTGATGTTCTGCCAATGCATGATAAAAATAAACTTTCATTTCTTCATTGTTTGTAACACTTTCCTATGTGTAAAGTCCCCTTCAAACTCCCTTTGTTGCACAGCAGATCTAGGCACACACTCACAAAATTGGTGCTATCACACAGAGGGTTTCATAAAAATTGCTCATTACAGCTCTGAGAGCCATAAACAGGTTTAGATCATTAGCAGAGATTAAGATCATTGTGCCGATATAATTAGGAAAAAAGCACACTTTGTTTTTGTAGCCATACCATCTCACCTTCTGTAGAGCCATGTTTATTTTGGCTTTGTTAAGGCTTCTGCCTTATAGTCCTGCACCACTAACAGCCTTGGAAAGCAGCCCAGGAGAATGAGCAGGTTGGCACGTCTGTCTCACTGCCAGCACACGACAACACACACTTTAGCCAGCAAGTCATTAGGCCATCAGGTGTCAGTTCTAACTGCTGCTTCATATCTGGTCAGGATTGGGTTGATTTTAATCTAATCCTGGCCTAAATAGCTGTCTTCTCAAGCCTGTTAGTCTTCTGCCTGACAAGTGAGAACCTTGTCACAGGATCCTGAAATACAGAACCTCACCTCAATACTAACAGGAAAACCAAGTAACCCAGCCCACAAAAACACATGCACCGCACCCTCCCTAAAGCACATGCAGCAAACAAGAAGAGATGATTTCTCAAACAATCACTCACCATTTTCAGACTTCTGCAGGGAGTACTTGTAATTGACATTTACAGAACTACCAGATCCCATGTTCTCCAACCAATGCTCCAATGTTGCAGGCTGGCCCAGTGTCACCAGAACCACCAAAGAGATGCAGCAAACACCATTCAGTCAGAATCAAAACAGCTGCAACACGTCCCACAGTGCTGAGAATCTACAATTAAATATATTAACACCTAAGATCAGTCATAGATGGCCTCTCATGCTCAAATACATCTTCCACTATCAGGTTTTTTCCAGCTACTTGGGTGTCTTTCAGATGATCCAAAATGAGGATTTCTGTCTCACTTTTTCCAATTTTAAGTCAGCTATATAAATAGGAACCAGTTCAGCACCCTTCCTACTTGGACAAAAATAGAGATTGCATATCTAGATACTGTGACTGTATGGTAGATGTATAAAAAGTTGTTCAGTACTGATCAGGAATTATAAAAGCTGTGAAGTTGATGGATTAACAATCAGTATGTACAGACAAATATTCATGCATGTGGTCAGCTGTGAAGGATAACTCATTATGAGGGATGAACACACATGGTATTTAATCTTATTATCTGTGCAGTACCACAGCTGGAGGGTAGATAAGTCTAAAACAACAATTACCTATCATAAGAAAATAATCAGCTTTGTTAAACACTGCTTGCCTTCACCTCATGCATATACTACAGTGTAGGAGCACGTTACGCCATTGCTTGCCAGTATAAAAGGGCAGGACAGCCAGATTTTGGTAACCTCACTGCTGCAGGAAGATCTGGTCACAGCAAACAGATCCTATTTCCAGATCAGGTCAAATTCTGAAGTACCTCACTTTGAGGACAACCAGAATGCTGTTCACAGCCACCGTTCCCCTGCTAAAAAAACCCACTCACCTACTACTGCCAAAGCAGCCCCAGGCTGTATTGCCAAATAATTAGATTTTTAATCTAACCCAGAATTTGCAGGGGTAGAAAGCTGGGAAACAGAGAGAAGGAAGCAAACACCTGTAAAAACCTTAAGCCCGATGCTTGCAGGAGACCACAGTCTCAGAGGGTTTTGAGGAGTCAGGACAGAGTGACTACAGAGGTCCTTCTCCTTCCCTCACCTCCTGCAATCCTTGTGCCTCCTTCAATATGCTTCCACCTATCCCATATCTCTCCTCCCAGAATAGCTCCGATCCACACAAATGCTGATCACAGGAGCATGTCCGGTGTTGTGTAAGGTAAGCATGTGCCGTGTTGGCTCAGGAAGGTGAGCCCTGCTCAGCCACACTGCAGCATGGCAAGGTTCCAAGGCACAGCAAGTGCTGCCATTCTCTCCCTCGCCCAGGATGCCCAACTGTACAATGGCATCTTCACAGTAACTGGGTGATGCAACAGGAAGGTACAAAGCAATGATCTCATTTTATTCTAACACCAGATCAGTGTCAGAAATGGCCTGAAATCACCGCTGAATTATATCCAACTTCATCTGGTGCTTTACAGCCTTGATGCTTAAATAATGCTGGTGCTCTGACAATTTTTCAGGTTTAAAAAAAAGGGACAATTGCACACAAAATCAGGATCCCTAACACTTATGGGGCTCTTTTTTGTCATCTCCTGTGCCAGCCTCAAGGGGAGGAGGTGGCTTCAGCTTTTGGAAGAGACACATACCTTTAAACATAGCCTTAAAAAAGCAAACATGAGCACAAAAGTCCTTTTTCAGGAACTAGAACACTTCCAGATAACTTTTGAAAAATGGAGAACAAATTTGAATAAGTACAGGGTTTGGTACTTCGCTTTAAGGATGCATTCAGGGTACTGCCTGTCTGTTTTGTTGAAATGGGACTTCAGAATTAAGATTACCTTTGGCAACACAGAATAGCCTTTTCCCTCATTTCCTTCCTAACATGCAAAACAAAGACATTTATTTTTCAGGCAGCCCTACTTGAAACAAATTTTGGCTATCCATCTCAGGAAAGGGCTTAGAATTAGTGTGGTCTAGGAACACCTGCAGAGTACCAGCACAGGCAACAGCACCTACCTGTTTATCATATGAACAGGCTTATCAACAGGCCCCTCCCAAGCAGCTCCTGGACCTGTGAACTCTTTCAAGTTCCTTACCCTCAGATTTTTGTGAGGGCCACAACCCAAGGAGTGCACAGCAGTAAACCAGAATCCAGTAGAATCAAACCTGTTCCAGGGGTTGGAGGAATAAAAAAAAAAAAAGTCCACCAGTCCCACTGCTCAGCACCTCTAATCCTTCCTCATCCACCCCACAGTGAGGTGCACCCTTCCCTTCCTAAAGAAGGGCACAACCTGGAAGACCTGCTCAAATACAGGCTGTCCTAAACAGCCAGGCAAGACAACATGATGCACTGCGGAAGTGACCAGCTACTGACAGCTCCTTCCTCTCCATGCTCGTGGCCACCATTCAGGGTCTCAGTAGGCAGCCACAGACATGTATGAAAGATGTTCCCCGTTCAGAGGTAATATTCCACAGGCAGGAAAAACACATAACAGCCAGACTCCAGAAACTTCACAAGCCATTGGAGAAGACTTCCAAGAAGTGCTAAAAACCAAGCTTCTGACTTGTTTAATAACAGTATCTAATACCACGAAACTCAGGAAAACTCACACAAATCCACTTGGGTCAAGCACCCTAAAACAGGAACAACAAAAACCTAGGTCAGCGTCCTGCCTTAGCATAAATATTATTTTAGCTTCTACAAAACAAAAGCAAGTGACAGCATTAACTAAATCCTACATACTCTGAGCTTGTGCACATGGCAGATCTGTGCAGACTTGGGTGCTCGACCCACAGGCCAGGAACACCACAGCTAACAGGAATCCTACACCAAAACAGGGCTCCTAGGAAAAGTGACACTGCATGGATCATACACAGCAGGAGCCCCACTAACCTGCCCATTTTATAGACAGTCCATATAGACAGTCCAGCAGCTGAGGGAACAGATGAGCAGAACGTGGAAGGCAACAGGAGGACAGACTTACTGAGCATTTAAGAGAGAAAAACCTGAAAGATGTTGGAGGGAAAGTTTCACTGAAAGAAGAAGAGCAACTGTTTAAAAGCTACAGATTAATTGATAAAATAACCCAATACTTCTCCCAAGAAAGCAAATCCCAGGTAGAACTAGGAAAAATGACAATCCTGCCTCTTCCCCAAGAGTAAATACTTATGTATGGCCCACATGTACATTGGACTCAGTACATCCTGTAGCTGGAAAGGAGATGGTGAAGCTTGTTTTATTTTTATACACACACCCACACTGTTACTGCATTGCCAAAAAAGTCAGTTTCAGATACAATCTCCCCCAAAGCAATTTTATACAGCTCAGCATATAAAAAGGATATTTCACCTCAAGCTATGAGTGCTGAACATAAAACCCTATCACAAAATTAAAACAAAAAATCCAACTTACCTTGCCAATTCTTAAGTTAGGGATTTGTTGAGGTAACAGAACAGAAGCTCTCCACTTGGTAGATTTTTGTTCTATTCTGTACCCAAAGAAATGAATGATCTTTGAAGTGATTGGTTTGATTACAGATGCACAAACTCCTCTTCAGAATGCAAACAATCAAGTGAGGTGCTCCCTTGGGCACGCAGCAGGACAGGCCATGTCTTTGTACATGTGCAGCCAGAACAGGTATGGACCCTTCGACTTATTTACTGCTTTAAAGAATCCTCTCCCATGTGATCCTTAAGAAAGGCTACAGACCTGACCTGGATTAGGATTACTTGAGGGATTACAAAGGAGCCTCTCCCATCTTAAAAGCCAGCTCTTACACACTTGCAAGTCACCTATTGCTAAATGCAAGCTTCTGGAAGAAAAAAAAATTAATGGTTTCACCCATTACCTCTGTTGGACTGTAGCTTTGTAGCTAGGGGATCTATATAGTGCAGAAAGGAAAGGCAAGGATTACTTACCTTCATTCTGTTTCATTACTTAACAGTTCTAGGGCTTGAGAATGCAGAAAAACTACTTTCTTTCAAAAAGTGGACACACAAAGCAGATGAAATCTTAAATACAAATAAGTGATCCTCCCTTTTTAAAGAAGCAAACATGATAGAACCATAGAATGCCATGCTTGAGAAGTACCTTAAAGGTCATCTGGTCCAACCTTTCTTGGCAAAAATTACCACAAAACACCCAAACCTGCCAAAATAAGCCATCAGCACTACATTTTTATGTTTCCAGCATTAGGAGTTTTATTTACAGTATTATTAATCCCATCACTGCACTTTTGTCAAATTTCAATTCTTATTAAAAGTAGCTCAGCTACTCCCAGGTTAAAATGATCTAGTTACCAAGATGTGTCATTTACCACTTCATTACTATTTGTATTTTTAGCTTGTCATTAAACTAAAACCACAAAGGAATTTATACTTTTGATAAGCACGAAAAAGGTGGCAGAAAGCTTTTTATTAGCAATGATCATGTTGGAGTGTTTATTACCACACAAAATGCAAGGCTTTCAACAAAATGATTAAGAAGAAAAAAATTTTAATTCTTTGTTTAAACCTCACAAGCCCAAACAGCTGCCAAGACCCAAACACAACAGCAGCAGCGAATTTTTTCTGAATATTCATGGATACTTGTGATTTATACACACCAGATGTGCTTGTACACATTAAAACATATATTTGGTTAAATTTACATAGCAGTAGCATCTGGGCACATTCCTGCCAACAGATAATCAGCCTAATGCTGAAGTCAGGATGACAAAACCAAGCCACACCTGGAAGGATCCTTTTGTTGTAGGTGGCTGTTATTTAACGAAAACCTGGTGCCATCAGGTCAGTGATTTAAAACAATGGTGTTCTGCAATCTCAAAGATAGTGAGCACTGGTACATCTTCCTCCAGGAACTCTGATCAAATTTATCCTTCTGGCATCCAACTGCTGTACAAACTGGGTCAGGGCAAAGCTTGCAGCACATTCATCCAGTCAGGAGGACAGGATACAGATAAGCAGGTTATGAGACTCAGCACAAGGAGATAAAGGGCCCACAGCTCCAGAAGGTGCTCTCAGAGCAGTCTGTGTATAGCCAGTGCACAAACACTGCACCAGCAAAGCATGGGTCTGGAAGTGGTGCTCTGACCACACCTTCCCTCAGGTGAAGTTCTGCCCAGTGAAGAAGGGGACCACTAAGCTTTACGTAATCCAGTATCCACCGGTCTTGACTCTTCAAATCCTTCACTATTTCCAGGGCACAATTAAGTGCCCAAATTCAATATGCAGCCACAGCACGACCCAACAAAAACCCCACTGTTCCACATTGTAGAAACAACTTATAAACTTACTATTGCAGGCATTTTTATTTCAGCACAGGAAAACATACATCCCCCTTCTTTAACCTCACTGCTACCCAACACAAGCTTCTCTCATCTACCAGGGAGCAAAGTATTGTCACAGTTCCTGAAACAGCTCCTGACTTCTGATAAATAACTACAGTCTACAGCTGTGCATGCTGCTGACTGTTGCATCTGCCCCTGCTAGGCTCCTATCACCAACTCCTCACAGGTGAGGGGAAGGGATGAGCACATGCAAGTAACCCCACATACCTCCAGAAATCAATCAGCTGCATCTTTTTATTTCATCATGTTCAGACCTACGGGCCACCTTAAGTACAAAAATTTATTTGTTAGCACAGAACTACATTGCAGTTACACAACTCTTACCAAAAGCAGTAAAAGCCATTTTTAATCAGTCACATCTGCTAGAACATCAGTTAGAATAAAATTCAAACGACCACTACAATTCATTAAGAGGATCACCTGCAACACTTCAAAGAGTTAACAAGTCACTAGTTCCCAAATGGTTCACATAATTAATAAGCCAAAACTGTAGTGCTCCTGAGAGTTGTTTTAGAAGCATATGCTGATCTTGCAAAGCTTCAGCTTTTCACTCAGTCTGTTGAAATAGAAAAACAGATAAGAGAGCACAAGTTGGTAGAGTTACAAAAGAACCAAATTCTGTACAATCTTGCTAAAATCAGATCTGAAATAACCGCTACAAATATAATAGTAATAATCATTTTAAAAAAACCCTCTTTAATCTGGAATGCAGCTTATTGTGCTCCTGCCAAAAAGTCATGCAACCCAAGTTTCTTGGCATAGAAATTATCATAACAGTATCTTTCTCTAACTACACTGAAACTGCCAGACGAGGCACCTTGTGAGTTTAAGGACTTGGACTTGTTCTGCAGGGTGACAGGACAAACCCCTCAGAGGGTGCTGCTCACACTGTCACTGCTGAGCAGCTGTTGCCAGTGAAGCTCAATTTTTCCAGGTGGTAACGCACCATCCTCTCCTGCTGGGATTCCTGTCAACTGCCTGGAGACAAGGGAGTGCTGGACTGGGGACTGGTAAAACCAGCCAAAACACTGCCAGAGACCTCAAGTCACAACACCTACCCCCTTCCTCTCAGATCAAGCACTTTCCCTCAGATAATCTCCAGGAGTTTCACTAAGCAAGCCAATACTTACCAACCTTTATAACAAGGGAAGGTATTTACCCAAGGGCAATAAGCAAACCAAGGACGGAATCAGGACTTCAGGCTAGGTCACTGGAGTGTCACTGCAGCACTTTGACCCTCAGCCAAAACGGTTGGTTTAAGAGCAAAAAATACAACATGCTACTTACACCTCTGCTCCTTATAGCTCTTCACTGCTCAGTTCGGATCCATGTCTGGTACTTGGCTGGAAATGCAGCACTCATCACTGTGGTGTACACTGTGTTACTGGCACAGAGAGAGGAAGAGTCAGGGACATCCCAAAGGCTGCAACACTCCTTTATACAACTAGCAAAGCAGCTTGAGTGGAAACAAGTGTTCTGCTTAGGTACAAAAGGGTTAGAAAGACTGAGAAAAGCTGATGGAATTGAAGGCTTGCGGCCACAGATTTTTAGTGTTCTCTCCCCCACTCAGTACAGCAGAACAATGGTATTTCCACATCCATTTCATCACTATAATAAGCAATTGGTACTGTTTATCTCAGCTGTGACAGATACAAACTCTCCTTTACCAATTTCCTCACATTTACAAGACAGAGAAGAAATCCTGGTATTAACTTAGAGGAAGCCATTGCAAAGCTCCAGTGAGAATGAGTGATCCAGAGAATATATTGATGTCTGTGTAAAACATAACAGGATAACCTGTGTGTTGCAAAGGTGTCATTTCTGCAACAATACCCAACACGATACTAAAATAAATCTCTTGAAAACACAGTAAATCGTACCTAAAAGTTTGTCCCATTTACTTTTTTCCTTCTTACGCATCAAGACCATCTACATCTGAACATCCAGAAAAAGCCACTCTCAGTGTTAACACCAACCCGGAAGTTCCAGAATTGGACAAACAACTCAGTGGGAAGTCCAGCTGATCCTCCAAAGGAGTCATTTGTTTCACTACTCCAAAGCAACCTGCCACTACCAGACTGAGCCCAGCCCAAGCTCTTTGGATGGAGGGGCAGACCCATGACAAAGGGTGTTGTAGAAGAGAAAACGGTGCCACAAACACAAGCCAAAATCTAAGCTGGGAAGCCACAAGACACTCAGACACACAGTGAGACCCTCAGGAGGCTTTGATTGACTTTGAAGTGGCCTGAGGCATAAGCAGGAGGCACAGATCACCTCAATCTAATACTTACTTGTTTAAGACTGGCTTCACTGACAACACCTGTACAGAAAGTTTGAAGAGTTGTCATTTTGGTAGATGAAAAGGGCATTAAAAGGCTATTTAGAAACAGCAGCAGGGTGAAGTTATAAAAGCAGTAATGTGAAGTTAAGGAGTTTTCCAGCTTTTTATACCATCTGGCCATTTTACAAAATTACTTCCAAAAGGCCTCTGAAATACCCATTTCAATTCCCAAAGCTAACTGGTAGATACCACTCATGTCTGTCTAACACTGCCTGCTGTAACATCAATGATTCTGCTTGAAATAAGGCACTGCAAAGATGATGGGATTCACCTCTTGCACTTTCCACCTGGACAGGCAGACTATTACAAAATGCCTACACACAGGAATTCAGAAGCATTTTAACAAACTTTGTCTTCACCTCTCCAGAGATGACTGTGCAGTACAGCTTGTTCCCCAAAAAAGAGCTTTTAGAGCCCTGACCAAAATACTGCATTTCTGCTTTGACAAAACTTGAACTGAGAATCATAATGCAGAATTAAAGAAATACCTTAAAGAGCGTATCAAAATTGATGTTCTGCTGTCCAGTAGCATTGAGAGCTTTGATGGCTGCAGTTCTGCAGGAAAACACAGTATCATTAACACACTTTCCTGTTCCAAAGGCTACAAAGCACCAACACAAACTTCTCACTAAGGGCCTTGACACTGAAATGCATGCTTTGCCTAAAATAACCCTGAGTTGTGTGACAGGATGTGGTCGCACATTGTTGAAGCTACTCTTACTAATCCCTTGAGTACAGAACCTGCCAATCCCTTTCTGCACACTACACAGCCTAATAAATCCATGTGTGAGCACCTTCCTAATGCCATCAAATACTTTTGCACTGTGCATCTAAATCATTTACCTTTTACTAAATTTTACTTGAAGTTTTTGGCCCATGCCTTCCCTGGCAATTTTTGATTTATGCTAAGCCATGCCTCACAGACTTTCTCATGGCATTTGTGAATATTGGTCTTCACCTGATCTATTCTCTCTAGAGTGGCATTACGGGAAGTAAATAAGCTGCCTGCTCAAGGAGCTAACATCTGCCCAGAGAAGGAGACACCCAAACTTGTAAGCTCTTTCAAAATGAAAGTGTTAACTCACCACAGAGCTCCCAATTTACCTGCGATCATCAAAAGGAGGAGGGGTGGTCCAGTGGTCATAGTTTGTCTCCACACGAAACCACCTATGACCAAAAGGGAAGAGGTGAATCAGCAGGTAATTCTTGCAGGCCAATCACCTGCATCTCTGCATTGCCAAAAGGAAAAACCTCCCTCAAAAGCCACTTCGCTCGGTCTTCTGCAAGCCCAAGTGCCCTGTGTTGATATATATAACAGCCCGTACCATCAACTATGGAACATTAACGGAATAACCCCTGAACTCCTGCTGGTTTGTGACAAAACTACCACTAACTACAATAACAGACCTTTAGAAGTATTTTTGGAAAAGCCACAGGTCTGCAACTGATGCAGCCTGCAGCATTCCATCTGCCTGTTTGCATTAGTGCCCTTTATCCCCACAGGGCAGTTCTGTACCGTCACCATCCTATATTAAGCTACTGATTTAAAAAAACTAAATAGGAACAGTTATTTTTGAGCCTTTCACCTTCTACCACTTTGGGCCACAACTGATTTCAAGTTGCTGAGTTGACCGGTGCAATACTTGGCAGACAGATGGCAAGAGCCCTCAAGTCTTGCCTCCTTTGGATTCTGGCTAAAAAACTGAACAAATGCTTTTTCCATGCTTTTCTCTTTGGACTGGCCCAACCTGACAAGGTGGTGCAATTCCTTCTCCAGAATAAGGAACTGGGTTCCTTTCAGAGGGTTTCAAGCTTTCCCTGTGCAGCTGTAAGCATTACCACTAGGTGCCTGGATCTCTCAAGCAAGTTGTTAATAAACCCAACCTACCACTCAGGAGGGAATAAGAGGAAAGAAAATAAAGCAGTTTTTTCCTACTTACGCTCCACCTAAAGGATCCAGAGGCCAGAGATCTGCTGGCCCTTTTCTGTTCCTTGTTATGACCATGCCTTCTTTGGGTGACACACCTCCTACAATATAGTAAACTTCAGCAATGATGGGAATGCCAGCCAGTCTGAGAACAGCTGACTGAAAGTCCTCTGCTCTGCTCAGGGTCTGATGCAAAAAACGAGATGACAGTGAGGTCAGGCACAGAAACAAGCACTGGGACATTTTAAGAATCAAAGAGGCCCAGCCTGTCTGGAAAGGGTCAATGACTAAAGCGCTACTTGAGAAAAATATTAGTATAGTAACGTACCAAACAGTATAAAAAATAACCCCTGGGACAGGTATTCACATCTAAGAGTGCAACTGTGTTAATTGGTCATAACTAATCACAACTAGATGAAATAGTCCCTAGGAAGGAAGTCTTGGCACAGCTTCTGCAGGACTTCTGGCATTGATTAGAGATCACCCCCTTGAAGGGCATTGCTTTTCATTTACTGACACTTCAGGGACAACACTTGGCTTCTCTTATGAAATCCATTTACTTATCAAACTAGTAAGTTTTCTGTGCAACTGAAAGTTGGGAGATGCAATTTTACCAAGCGTTTAAGCACAAGTGACATAACCGAAACGCGAGAAAGTAACCCAGTGCACTTACATCCCGGACCAGCCAGCTGACAGGGAAATTCCGATTGAGGAAAGCAGCTATGGCATTTTCCCACCACCTACCGCCATCTGGGGAGAAAAAAGTAATTACTATAACACGCAATATACATATATACAATGAAACCAGACATTTCATGGGAGAAAGGCCAACAGGGAGCACAACATCCAGATGGAATATAAATGCACAACGTAATCCCAACTGACATTCAGCCACAGCAGCTGGATTAACACCCCTGCTTTCCATAAAGCATCTCAGACCTGTAATGAAAAGAGTGATAATAATCTCCTAATTATTCATGTTACTGCCATCGTGAAACAGGAATAACTCCACAGAAATCATGAAGCAGCTAAAAAACAGTAGTGATAGTGTTTGTGTTACCGAGAACATTAGGAGAAGTAAGAAAAACAGAAGGGCAAGTTTGTTATTCTTCATAAAACAAAACCACAGGAAAGTCATCAGAATCAATATGCTTGTCACTTGATAGACCTTGACCCTAATTTAGTCACCTCCCCTTCCCAACCACAGTCCACATGCTTATTTCCCCTAATTTGTTGTTCAGTAGGAGTGAACTAAAAAAAGAACATTTAGTTCAGATAAATCAGCAAGCACCATCAACCAATTTACAGAAGTGTAGCATGTGTGGAATGAACAGACATAGGTCTTTGGTACACAAGATTTCCTAAATCAGGCCTTTACAGAGACTTGATACATTTGGGACTATTTCTAAGCCGAACTAAAAGTAGTTTGAATCTCTAAGTATGAGCCCAAGACACTCCAGCTTTGCAAGGATTAAATAACTACTCTGGTATCAGAAGTAGTATGTGTGTCAGCTATGGAAAGAATTTAGTGACTCCAACAAGGCTGCATTAACAAAGGAAAGAATCCAGAGGTCCATGTGTTCCATACCAGAATCCCTACTCAGAGATAATGTATATGTAACACATACACTGAATATTGTTTGACTATCACCTAAGAATTTCAAAAACAGATTGTCCAATTAAGAGATTAAAAAGCAAAAAATGCTTATCACCATCACAAGAGAAAAATAAATATTTTCTGTGTTGGCTTTGAGACTACATTGTTGCCAGTTCAAACAATCAGCCAATAAAGAACAAAGTGTCAGCTTCTTGAAAAAAACAAACCAACTTGAAAAGAGAGTGAGATGGAAGATACAAACGCCAAGCTTTGAATTGGACTTAACTACCAATATTTGTGCCACTGAAGTACTGATGGAAGAGAAGCAGTGACCTTTTCTTTGCCTTCTTCACTGCTTCAAATTTTAGTTCTCAGCAGTGACATCTCTCAACTTCCCTCTACTACTCATCTTGCTCAGCTGCCTTTCCAGTGTCTCTGCATTCTCTCAAGCCCTGCTGCCTTTCCCCTAAATCTGTCTTACACTCCTCTTCCCATCCTTTTTCCAAGTGCCTTATGAGGACAGACAATGGAACACAGCAGGAGGGTCACAGAACCAGGAAAGCAGCTGTTTCTTTGCTATCCAGACTGCATCTTGTTCTGTCAGCCCCTACTCTGCCACCTCCAGCTGTGCCTCTTGACCAGACCACAGTTAGCCTTGCACAGCTCTCCCCAGGGCTTTTCCTGTCCTTTGACACTTGGGCTCAGATGACAAACAAATACCTCCTCCTACACAGCAGCAAAAAACTTGCAGCAAGTACACTTTGACTCCCTAAGGGCAAGGCAAGTTGTTCCATTTCAGATCCTTCCTGACAACCTTATCCTCACTTTTCCCTCTGGGGGAGAAGGGCCAGGGCAGGCAACAGTCAGTGACAGTGCACGTAATGTCAAGTGTAGAAGACATTTCCTTTACCTCGTTCATCCCCAGAGATTGTGAACTTGTGTGGACTTTGTCCAGTCCATAAGCCTACGTAGCCAAGAAATGTGGTGCCTTGGTACGCTACCTGAAACCAGGAAACAGGCAGCACATCAGCATTCCAGAACAGAACACAACTTAAAATATTACCAACATTTGGAAGCAGCACCCTCTCCCCTTCTGTGACTTTCATATCTAAGTTGCTATAAAATACTGTGCCTTAAATTACAGTAAAACTCGCCAAGTAAATTATAAAAAGACTGAGGCCCAAAATTCACTGCATTTCATTTGTTAGTGATCACAGGAGTTTAGCTCAAATTAGCAAGTGGCCAAGCAAGAAACACACAGCAAGTTTTCCATCTGCAACACAGACTAATGAACATGAATAAATTCACACTGAGACTGTACTAGCAACTAATTCATCTTTTGAAATCTTGACCCAAACCACACGCATTGGTCACAAAAACTAGAAAGGTATAAGAAGGAAGCTTCAGAACTGATCCCTGCCAAAACTGATCTCTTATTTTCTGTAGTACTTTTCTTAGTATCTTTTTTTCTTTCAACATGTCCTCAGAAATAATGATCTTGAGATATTTTATTATGCTGTTCTATTTTCTCCAATCCATCACCATAAACTGCATGTCCAGAAAGCAAATCAAAAAAGCATTCATTCAACACTCCTGGAGAGTGACTGTGCTGCTCTAACAATCCAGTCTATGTGGGATGGGAACCACACTCCTACATTTAATCCCCCTATCTAAGCCCCTATAGGACAGACCACCCAGCTGAGCCAATCCCAACCATACCTGCCCACTCTTTATAAACTGCACATCAACTGTGATCTTGCTCAATATATCGACAAAGTCATAATCCAGGTTCCGACCGTGGTAAATGTTCCCTTTGTCATCCTGAGCAACAATGCTTGTACAGAACCTGCAAACACACCGGGACAAAAATCAGTGAATAAACAGTTATGACAGTGCTTCCAATCTTATAGTCAAAATAGATCAACCTTTCAGGAGAAACTGGGTTCTGCTAAGTATTTTATTAATGTTTCCATACAAGTAGGAGTTTGCTCCAAGTCCAATGACACACTACAGTCAGGTAATCAGGTCAAATCACAGAGCAGGCAGAGAACAGCACTTGTACTCAGGAAAAGTCATTATTTTATTTTACTTCTTTTCTAAATCACAGTGAAAAGCTGACATCTAAAAACACCCACAAAGTGTCATGCTCTCTGCATTTAATTTTGATAATGAATTTCACTTCAGTTTGGACCATGTTCATATTTGTAGTCACAACTAGCTAAGTTCAAACTAAGTCCTTTCAGTGAAACTGATGCAAAGTTGTTCAAGAATCAGCCATTTCAGTAAGAGACTAATCTCTAAAACAGGAAGTGTGCTCAAACTCCTCGTGTAACACTTTCAGTTTCACTGAAACAAGCTTTTTTATGGAGTATATTCCACTAGCAGGAAATTAACACCTTATTTCCTCAAGAGTTAGAAGTTTCTTCTCAGTGATACATGACCCTGTCTCCCAAAAACATAAAGGTAAAAAATTCCTCACACAACTAGGTTGTTCCCAGTTGAGTTTTTTTTTTTTAGAATCCAAGCTCAGAAAGTTTTATGGATCTTACCAAGGCCGAGTATGATAAGCATCCTCCGTGACACTGACAAAGCCAGCACGGCAATAAGTGTCACATTCAATATTAATGCTTACTAAAAAAAGGATCACTAACTGAATATTACACATTAAGAAAAAAACAATCAAAATGCAAAGAAGTGGCTGTATACTCTGAATTTTAATAAAACCTTTATGGAGAACATTTTTAGTATCTTCACAGGCAACCTCATGTGTTCATTATTCTTCTGTACATGCTTCTAAAGCAAAAGAACAGAAAGAAACTATTTTTCCACTTAAGTTTCAGTTGCTGTCAAATATTTCAGCCATTTTCCATAATGCAAATCATAGAGTGACATTATGCAGTCATTGTGAACATTCATCCACAAAGTGGTTTAGAGTAACTTCATCTCAGACAGTTAAAAAAATGAAATGGCAACTAATTGTTCTAGCTGCCTTTTGGGTGATCCTAAAGATCTTGTAAGACAGTCTTCTGTCATGTAAAGATAAACCATCCCAACTACTTTGGAGGGATCTACCTGCTAGCAGAAATGTTCAGATTTTTATACACTTACATAGATGTATGTACAAAAGAAAACAACAGCTAGATTTTTCTTGCACTAAGCAATAGAAAACAACTTTTTCTTTCCATTCAGGATGCAAACTGCCTAACGAGAACGGAACCTTCTAGCTGAAGATATGACACGGTCCGAGAAGGAACAGCACAAGTGACCTGCCTTGCTGTGCCTCCTCCTACTGCCGAAGTTCTATCCCTGCTCATACCAGACGCTGTAAGTACCGCACACTTACGCAGTGGACTCGTAGGCGAAGTTGAGCAGGATTCCATCTCCCAGACTGATGCCCAGTGCTTGGCACATCCCCACAATCTCCCCCGCGAAAGGCTGCGGCATGAATTGCTCCAGCTCCGCTGCTATGGGCCGAATGACCTCGTGCACCCATTTCGGGACGCTCTCGCTGCAAAACACCCGCGGCGTTAGCCGAGCGAGGGCCAGCAGCTCACCCCCGGCACCTCCCCGTCAGCGCATCGCGGGCGCTGCGGGCACCCCCCGTGCGGCACTCACTCGATGACCCGGGCCATGGCGGCGCGCAGGAAGCCAGGGTCGAAGTGTCTGAGCACGGGCAGCCAGCGCTGCTCGGCCGGGCTGTCCAGGCTCACGTTGCAGCGCAGCGGGGCCGCCGCCGCGGCCGTCCCGCACAGCAGCGCCAGCAGCGCCCACGGCCCGCAGCCCATGGCGCAGCACAGCGCGGGGCCCGCG
>VZRE01013879.1:458071-488879 GCA_013396775.1 Cephalopterus ornatus
CAGGCTGCAGCCCCGCACTTCGGGCAGCACACAGGGTGACAAAAGAAGCCCCGAAACCGGTATAGGCTACCGCTTAACACGAGCATTACCCCCGCGGTTCTGCTTGGCAAACTTTAAGAGGCAGTCCAGCACTGTCCTTTTCACAAGGAGGGCAGAGGGGACAGACACACACTGGGCAGTAACCGGGCATAGTTCTCAGCTTGCTAGGTCACACAGCAAGGCTGTAAACAAGAGGGAAAAGGCAACAGAGAACACTAGATACTTGTCCTGAACGCTGAGGGCAAAAGTTACCTCTCCTTTTCAGCCTCAGCAATCGTTAGTTTTTGAACATATGCACATGACAGGAAACCACTCAGTTCTTCAGCAGAAAAGAAACAAGAACAGTCGAAGTGGGCTTTATATGAAAACACACTGTACTTGCCTTGTCCTCTCCATATCTTCATCTCTTCAGCCCCTGCTACAACCTCCATCCCCACCCCACTACAGCTCCTCTGCATCCCTTCCATTTCTCCAGCTCCCAGCTACACATATCCTTGACCTGGCCAGCTCACTGCTATCATTGCCAAGTAGCCATTTCTGCCATTCCCTCAGCAGGAACATACAACTGCAACACAAAACTGCCGTTTGTAAAAAAACTCTTATTTGATTCTTCTCTCCTGTCTCCCTGAAGTCTGTATAAGCTTTTTTAGTCTAGGAAGATGGTGACAAAACAATACACAATCAATACAATTAGGAATTAAGTAAATACAAACACACTTTCAACATGAAAAGGAGCCAAACTGCACAAATTCCCACACGGGAGATAAGCAGTAACCCAGCTTCTAAAAAATAAACGAAAAAAGCACCCCACCAAATGCTTTTTCATTACACAGTGCTTGTAGCACCTGTTCCTGCCCCACAAGGAAATCCATTTCAAACACATTTTGGCAAAGGATGTTATAAATAAATCCCTCGAGTTATTTATAATTTATCAACTCCATTAAAACAGGTGGCTGGGGAAGGTACAAAACCCATTAATGGTCCCAGCAGAGGTCAGTGCTGAAGAAAAAGTTAAACCTTACACAAAGAATCCAGAGATGCACATGATTCTCACATGTACTTGGCAAGAGACACCAGCCAGTCCCTCCCTTACACCCACCAATATAGGACAACATTACTTGCTCTCTTTGGCATACAAGGGTAGCATCATATTTAAATAGCAACATGAAAACCATCTCCCATTTACTGATTTCATTTCCTTCATGAGCTGAAATGAAAGTCATCCTTGCCCTGACTCTTCACTTGAGCTTACCTGCATTACATAAGAATTCGGTTTTATTGGATTGGTCAAAGACAGCTGCTCAAACACCTTACTGAAGTCTGTACAGCCACACCCTTAAGACAGGCACAGACACTACATACACATGGCTTTATACACTGACTAGAGTATACTTTGCTTCCCATTACTTAGTCAAGAATTGCCTCAAGTCAAATACTTTAACGATAAGGTTGTGTATTTTAATACTTACAGTGGGGTTTGTATGCTAATTACATTAAATAAAAAGATAATTGCCTTCTCCCCTAGAATGCTTTAAAAACAAATTAAAACCTTCCAAAGTTTAAGGCTTCTATCTGTCCTATATACGATGCAGAATCCATCAGCTTGCAAGAGTCCCAGTTTTAACTCTGAACTGAACAGAGGTAAATCCATAAGGCACCACAGTCCCTCTTTCCCTCAGGGGGATGGTGGATGGAAATAGGTATTTCCAGGGCTATTTCTTCAAGGGTGGTTATGTTCTCTTCAGCACTTATTTCAGCAGCTTTTTCCTCTTTTTCAGAAGTGCATCTCGAAGAGCAATCTGAACATGAGACAAGAGTGGAATGATCAGGTAAGGAGATTAATGACAGACAACACCCCAATCACATCAACAACCCTTTTCAATTTCTTTCATCTCTGAGAAAAACACTAAGAGCTAATCAGCTCCAACAGGGAGCAGCAATAGCAAATGTTAACTACAATGGCAGAAATACTTATTTAGCTAAACTCCACAGTACAATTAAAGAGCTGAGCAATACCAAATGCTATACAATGAAAGATAAACTGTTCTTCCACTGAGTCATTTTAATCAGAAGAGATCAAGACAAAGCTTCAGCCCAGGTAAGAGGTAAGTAATAATGTTATTTTGGGAAGGCATATGACAAAACTTCTTTTCAAGGGGGAAGGAGCAATGTTTACAAGTGCCATATCACTCTAGAGAGATATTGTACATTTCAGACATGGTTTAACTGCTAAAGGATCTAGTAGCAGAACTGTAGACAACAGGCCATTTTATTTTGCCACCCAGAAGTACTGCAGAACGCACTGTCACATAATTGTGGTCCTCCCACCCACTCATAAAAGTTACTTGCAAGTCATGTTTAACAAAACTGATACTGTAGCATAACACCAGTGAAAAAGTATGAGTTGTTCTTTCATTCTTTAGCCATTATATTTAACTCTAAACATTAGTCAGGACTAAGAAAAAAAAAAACATTCAAGAGGGTTTTTTATAAGTGAGCCAAGAACCACTGTCAACAGTAGCTTCCTAGAAGTGCCTGCATTGTTGATTTGCAACCTATCTTGTGTGTTTTGAGAGCAGGGTTAATATAGTCAGCCTTATATGAGGCAGATCAAAATACCACAGAGGATACTAGACCACATCTTCCTGTTCAACATAAACACTTAAGACTTTCTGTACTGAGCCTATAGACAGCTGCAGTGTTGCCATTCTCAAGGCAACAAATCGCAAACCAATACCCATTACCCAAGTGATAGAATCCTGCAAACACATCACAAAAGAAGCCTCTCAAAGCACTACCAAGACAAACTAGCAAGGAGGAAAAAACCCACCACATATAAGGCAACTACATACCTGAATTATTCTACAAGTTTCTTGGAACATGTTTGGATAAGCTCGGTTTACTAATACCTTGTGAAACCCTGGACTGGCAGGGGCCTCACCACCAAGAGCTGCATTACAGTCAAACTACTGCTAAACTGATTTATTTTTTCCAGTTTGCTTCAGGTAGCAATAAATGTCCTTAAAGAACAGCTGTAAATGCTATTTGTGACAAGCTATTGGATGACCTCAAGGCCAGGACAGATGAGTCCATAACACAATAGTAACAGGACAAAGGTCAAAGAAAGACTATAGAGAGTGAAGACACACACTAAATGCTTGCCTTGAGAAATAACTTCATACCCGAGAAACATTCCTTCTACCACAGAATTACAGTCAAGATTCTATTATGATATCTTCAATTTATATAAAGGAAAGCAAAACCTTCCTAACCTACATTCTGCAACAGGGCTCGCACCTCTAAGCACATTAGAGTAGCTCATCAAAAACCTTCACTACAGTCTCCAATACAGCTCCTCCTCTGGGGCACGATTCAGGGAAGCCAAGGCCACAGGCTTTGCAACAATTATACCATCCAAATTAGCAGCAACACCTCAGGACACAGGGTGCACAGCACTAAACCTACACTTTTGAGTTGGAGCTCACACAGCCCCATCCTTTTCCAGCACTAATCATTACCTGTTTCTCCCTGAAGGAACGCTTGTTCTTGGTCCGGACACTATGGCTGTATCTCATCATCATGAAGTTCTTGTTCTTTTTCTTTTCTTTGTTGGAAGAGCTGGCAAAGGGGTTAATTCTTGTCTTCTTTTTCACAAATTCCTTCCTGTCTGTTTTTCCAGCCTAGAATAAACATTGTAGTAAAATAACAAGGGGTCACTTTCATTTTCCCTTCCCTCAGTCAACTTTAGCTGCCTAATGGTAACGTTCTATGGCAGTAACAATAAACTTGGATTTAGGATGACTTGGTGTCCATACCTGCATTCTCCTGTGCTAGCTGTATTTCTTAAGTCACAGTGAAAGTTGGGTGTGTTTGTACTTTCATGGTCACCTGTGACCAGCAAGAGGCTGTTGCAGCCAAAACGCAACAGCGAAAAACTGAAGAAATCATTTCTCAAAACCCAAATAGCAGCTGGGCATCCATCTTACAGATGCAACGCTAACACATCCTCTTTCTGCAGAAGGCAAATATAACCCTGAATCTGCAAAGACAAGACATGAAACATCCCAGTTCCTCACCATTGCAGTTGCCAGTCTGGTCTCCTTGTCTGACTTGGGCTTCTTATGCAGATGTTCGATATCTCTGAGTGAAAGCAACTCTCCCCTACACAAACAGAAATCCAGCAAAGGGTCACCACCCACAAAACTTTAGCTGGCAAGGAAAACAAGATGCACTCTTCGTCTCTAACCCATCTCTTACACCACTGTCTTCCCATAAACTCAGGCACAAGCACTTCTTGTTCTCTTTCAGTTTATTCCTCATGCTTGCAACATCCCCCTCAAAAGCTGCCATTACTGTTTTTAAAGTCCTGCTTTACCCCCTGTTTCACAAACTCTGGACGAATAACCATGCAGCTACTGCCACAAAACCCTCAATGCTCTCGGCCTGAACAAGCCAAACAGGCTCAGACCTTCCATAGGCCCCTCATATCTTTTCTCCCAGGTACAAACAAAACCCTGAGCCAGGATCCATTCTAGGCCATGGCTGTTTACTATCTGTCTCCAGGGAACACTGATCAACAGCAGAGCTCTGTACCCTGCTGCAATGAAAAGCTAGTTCACCACATGACACTCCATATCCTACCTGCCCTCCTCCTCTTCATCATCTATTTCAATGTATTTCCTCTTCGCAGCTTTGCCAGGTGCAGAATTTATTTCCTTGGAAAGCTGGGCAAGACGTATTTTCTGGAAGTCTTCTTGAGTCAGCAGCCTGCTCGTACTGACTGCTGCAGCTTTGGCTTTCCGCTCCTCTATGGGCATGCTTTTCACCTTCTCTGCCTTGGGAAAAGAAACACATACGAAGAATCACCTAGAGCCTGGCCAGCCACTTCTGTGCCACAATCTATGACCCTTACCTCCCAAATATCTATCATGTAAGGGCAGTATTGTTGGGAAATGCTACAACCAGCTGTTAGGATTCTTCTTAGTCTTATATCCAGCATCTAGTGTTTGAATAGATTACATGCATACCCTGTTTTGGGATAAGTACAAGTACTCACATAAATATCACAGCTCAGACAGCTTAGCCCTGAGACAGAATTCCCCCTTCTCCCCTCCTCACCCTAAGGTATATACTTCAGCACAGCACTAAGCAGTATTCAAATCTCATTTCTTCTGCACAGGTTACGCTGAAGCCCTGTATAATCATTTATGAGCAGTCACATCCAAGTAAAGAGCATGAGAACCTTGTCTGCAATTAAGAAAACTAACGCATATCTGGGACAGGAGAGACTTAGAACTCACTACTTGTTGCTGCTCCTCATCTGAGGAGTGATGCACATCAATCCATTCTCCATCTTCATTGTCCTCCTCACTCAGACTAGCACTTTCCCAGCCATCTGCTCAGGGAAGAAATACCAGTTAATGGGGACTCATCTTAATTACTCAAATTAAAAATAATGCATTCTTGGATCACCTGCTCTCACAGCCTTTCACCACTGACTTCCTAACTGCATTTTGCCCAGGGACATGATGCCAGCTTGGCTCTGCAAAGCTCAACTCTCACGTCAAGGTCAATGTCCGGAAAACAGTGCATTTGGGACAGTCTCTGAAGCACCACAGTAGCTGACAGATGCTAACTCTTATTACACTCCTCAGCCATGGTGGTCCCTTCCCTCCTTGGTTTGGATGGAGGAAGAAGCAATGTGCTTTACAGCTACCTTACTACACTACCTGCATTGCTCCTCTCTGGTGCTGTTCTGACTGAAGTGCTGAAGTTACCAGCTTCAGAAGCAAGCAGATTGTTACACTAATCACTGCATTCTCATGCCTGAAAAGCATGGCATCTCAGGGCATTTATTCCTCTCATCACCTCCCCTGCAACATCTCCAAAGCACTCCAGCTTCATTTCCTAAACTCTGCCCTGCTTTCAAAGTCTCCCCCATCTCTTTTCCCTCATTCAGGCAGGTATTCCAGGTTGTGTAAAGCTTTTGCACAGAAAGTGAGTTTAAGCCAAATATTACTTCCAAGTACAGTTTCAGTGTCTGATAATTCTCAACAACTTCTCTTTAGCAGGCGCTGAACTGACGATGTTCCATAGCTGCATGATGTGTCTCTGCTTTTCCATCCCACAAAGCAACACAGTAACAAACCTCACTAATGCACTTCAAGGATACAGAGAAGTGCAAACTACACAGGAAGGTGGCAAGATGAAATGCACCAAGTGTTATGTCCACAAAATCTTACTGACAGTGATGCCCAAAATATAATAAAAAAAAAAAAAAGGCCAACCTTCCTCTTGGGTTGCCCCCTTTTCCTTTTGATCCTCAACCTCCAGTACTTCTGCTCCTGGAATGTAGTCTTTGGCATCCAGTTCTCCATATTCATGGATCCTGGCTTCCACTGAGGCCTCAGTAGGCTTACCCTGTACATTAAAAAAAAGAAAGTACATCAAGCAGGCTGCTATTTTAGTGCCCACAAATCCATGAAAATATCTGGGGGAACAGGAAGGTGTGGCTGGAAAAAGATCAATTTTGCTTGATGAAATAAAATGTTCAATTACTGAAGTTGAAAGAACTCTAGCCAAAGAGCTCACCTTCTGGAGCACAATCTATCCACGAGTTAGATGAATTTGAACTAAGGAAAAGTGGAAATAAGAGGAGACAGTGTCCAAAGGTAGCAAGCAGGGGAAGAACACAGGCCGGACTCCACCTGAGATCAGTCATTTTTGAGCACCTTAGTTCCCAGTGAATGCAATGCACATGGAATACTTACCCTGAACTTCTTCTGCAGCATCTCTGGGTTCAGGGAGCGGAACAGGTGTATCAGAGTTCTTGCAGACATCATCACATCTACCCAGGAAGAGAGTCAGGAGTCAGTACCAAAAACCAGAATTCTGAGCAAACAAAGCCCACTCAGGCATTTACAGCTTTCTGTGAAGTTATGGCTCCCCTCAGTTTCTCTGCTGCAGAACACAGCACTTCCTTAGGGCTTGTTCTTAATCCATTTCCTTTTTCATCTTGGGCAGTTATTTCCCCTGCCATAACTACCTGTGACTTTTGCCTCCCATGGATACACACCCCAAATACAGCAATGCAACCCAAATACTGCAAGTGTTCTCTTAGCCCATAGAAACCCATTAAGACAACACTATTACAAAGGTTATAACAGAGTAGCACGTAATGTAAGAGAAAAAATATTTTAAAGCTAAACCCATGTAATATTTACTTTTATTTTTATGAGTCTTGTACTGAACGAGGTCTTGGAGCAGATCTTCAGTCATGGCTAAGGGACATCTCGCAGTGATTTCTTTTATTGCATTGATTCTAAAAGAATTGAGAATTAATCATTTTCTCACACCAGTTAGGACAAAATCTCACTGGCAGTCTGAATTATCTGAAACGCAAGGAACCCTATACTAGATGTATACAAATTTGGTGTAGTAGAAAGCCACTGTATAACACTTCCACGAAAATACAAGTTGTAAGCGAGATTGTCCTAATTAGTTTTTACTCAAGCAGGTTCTTGAAAGCATAGTACAAGTGACAGGAATAGCTTGCAAGTGGTTTAAAGAAATATATTGAGTCATACTCAAGAGTTCAAAATGTTTGTATGATTTTGTACCCACCCTACAGTCATGACCTCCCCTGAATTCTTGTCAGTGACAAAGTTGTTGGCAATGGTCATCAACACTGACTGAATAATCTGAAAAAAGAATGCACATTGAATAAAAGCTTAGACATCATTGAGAGAGAGATCAGAATATGTCACTATAGCCCACAATTAATTTCTGGACACAAGTTCTCTTGTAGAAAGTAAGACCAGCATGTTGGGTTTTTTCCCCCCCTTTATATCAAACACCACCTTTGGAACTTGCAAAAATAGCTGAAGTTACCATCAGCTTTTCCAAACAGTCTGCCCAGATTCCCTTTCTCTCTCCCCACAAATACCTTCCTATTTCCATGCTGGTCTGCTGCCCATTTAGCATCAAACAGGTGGAATACTGACCTCAGGTGGTACCAGCTGATGTGAAGCCTGTGCAGCAAACAGAAGGATCTTTGTCACCTCTGGAAGGGAAGTGGGAAGATGCCTAAATGTATTGCTGCACCTTCCCCGGGTCCATAAACACATCTGCCAAAACTCAAGCTGCTCAGTCAGTCCCAAAGCCACTCCAGGCTGACCTTATTTGGGACAACTATTTCTCCTCTCCCACCAAGCCTTGGGAACAATTCTGGCCTCCACCCACAGCAGTGCAGACCCTCAGGGGCACCAAAGGCAAAAGGCTCCACAGCTAGAGTCAAACATCAACAAAATGATGCAGCAAGAGGCAGCCATGCTTTGCTCAGCTGGTCAAGATTAGGGAATCAGATGGATTTTGTTCCATTGCTGAAGTTTCTCAAATCCTCAGATAAAAAGCCCTGAGTGTACACAGCTTCCAAAGAAATACAAAGCACTCAGCACTTCTAACAGTCAGGCACTTATATTTCCTTCTTCCACACTCTGCACTGCTCCTACCTCTCACCAACCCACTGCTACCTGACCACTTACAGCACCACTTCCATGAAATGACTGCACAAGACATGGATCAGCAGTGGTACAAAGCAGCTACTTACCTCTCTGATGAGGCTGTAGGAATCTCTGAACAAAGGGGTAGAAGTTGAAAAGGAAAAGCTGCAAAAAAATTGTAACATTATCTTCTTGTCTTTGTTTTATTACATATCAGCTTATAAAGGTGATCTCAAGTTCAATTTCATTCTGTAGCATGCTCTCCACATGCCTCAGATTTTATGGCATGATGTTGCCTCCTATGTTCAGTTTGATATTTGTGGAGCTAAGCACATGACTTGTACTCAGATGAACACAGCTCAGCCTCCCTGCACCCACTTCTTTGCACTGAAATCCTCTCATCCTCTGAACCCCCCCAACTTGGACTCAATTCCTCTTCACTTCATACAATGCAAGTATTGTATCGCTGGGTAGTCAGCACAATCCCTGCAAGTGCAGGAGCTACCAGTTTCCATCTTGTTCAGCACCACCTGACTGACACTGTGGTCAGCATGAACAGCTTCCCAGGAAGGTCTTGGGAGAGACAAGTTCTTGCCTACTCTTTAGGGATTGCTCAGCAATTCCTGATTAACACCCTGCTCAGTGCCACACAGGTCAACACCCTGTGCTGTTCCATGAGGCCCACTGGCAACTACCTGGCCATCCATCTGAATTCTTGACATACAGAAAAATTAAACTTCATTTTCCTGAGGCACAAGGCCAGCACATGCCCCTACCCAAGCCAGGTGTGGGCTACCCAGCAGACCATTATAAAAATCCAAGTACATACCTCATGTATTCCAACCAGCCTGGATATCAGGTCCATGAGCATCATCTTCACTTCAAATCGCTCCTTGCAGCTCTCCAGCTGCTTCAGCAGTTTCTCAGCAAAGTCTAAGAGAACAGTAATAGATTTGCAGTAGTCCAAAAGAGCACAATTCAAGTGGGATTAGGGTAGAAAGAGGCAGTCAGTTTTGACTGCTTTCAAACCCCAGTGCACAGAAGAAATTCAAGGTGGCCAAAGCACTTCTCCCGGTGGGTTATTTTTCTTCTCACGTACCTAAGAGTGCTGAAGCTGTGCACAGGTACAGAGGAAAACTAGCACATATTCCCCATCAAAAGAATAGGGTTTAAAGCTGGGGGTTTTTGACTACATTTTGGGCCTATATGAAAAACAAAATCCCCCAAAGTTCACTAAGATGAAGTCCAGTATCAGGCTAGCAACAGAAATATAGTGTAGAAGGGAGTGAGCCAAGAAGCTTAATAGGTAAGCTGGTGTTCACCAAATTACAACCTTCACACATGCAAGAGAAAACACTTCAAAGTGTCACATCTGCACCTACTTGCCACTTCCATTCTCTTGGCAGAGCTGTGTCCACCAAGCTTTACATCTGAGATTAACACAGACTTGCAGTAAGAGGAAATGCAGTGCATGCTCACCTTGGGGATCATGAATCAAGTGAATAGCAGAGAAGTTGAACACCTCTGGCTTGCTCTTCTTTTTCTGTTTCTGCATGGAAAAGAGCAACAGACATTCTTCTCTTTCCATGAGCAAAGTGCTTCAGTTTCAAGGTTGCTGTCTAAAGATGCCTCTTCAAAAAGAGACACCTAGATTTTAAAAACTCTCCCTCTTTGAAACCACACAGGGCTTTCTGCCACCCATAGCTAAACCAGCAGGGGCAACAGAACAGCTCCTGCACTTGATGGATTAACCTAAAACTCTGGCAAGTCAGACACCCCTCTCCTCACCTTGAGGACCTTCATGGCTTTCTCCAATTTCTTCTTGCGCTTGGTGGTTTTCTTGTTGGTTGCATAGCGCATCATCAGATCTCTGGCTGTGGGGGCATCATCCTTGGGAAAGAGGGAAACAAGGCTCAGCTGATGCCAGGCTTCAAATGGTAGTCAGAGAAACAAACTACCAATATTTGTCAGGATCACATACTCTATTAAAGAACTCTGCCCCTTCCTCAGTGTCACCACACAGGTAAACAGTATTTAAAGAGAAAAGCAAAGGAGCTCTTGGCATTTGTCTTTTATCAGACAGCTAAAGCATCCTCACCACCCAGGCCACTCGTCAGACACTGAACTTGGTGTGAAGCACAGAAACACCTGGAGGAAACTAGGTGGGAAAACTAAACGGCAGAGAAGCAGAGAGACAGGCAGGGTCACGAGGATGGCAGACTTATTAAGTGTTTGAAGAATAGAGAGAACAAGATTTGATCACAACACCCACCTCAGATTCTGAGTCACTGTCTTGTTTCTCATCTTCATCTTTCCCAAGAAAGAACTTCAAACTTGCAACTAACACCTGAAAAGCCAAGTAAATTCACCTGGGGCAGGACAAGTTGACAGGAGTATTCACAAGCACCCTACACCCACATCTCAAGCTGTGCAGAGACCCATCCAGGTTTTTTTATAGTCTTGGATATGATCAGAAAAACCAAACAACAGCTTGGAAGCCACAGGTGTTTTACAGACCCAAACCATTGTTGCTGCCCATCATCACTCACAAGCACTCAGTCATACCTGAGCTTCCACAATACCTGGAGCAAGTGCCAAGCTGCAAGTTCTCTATTATCCTGCAAAGCCATTTCACTAATTGCTTTATGTCAACGTTGTCAAAAGCCCTTACACAGGTGATACCCAAGATAATGCTCACAACTCTAAACTTGCATTGTTTTGTATGGTTTTGTTGTAGCTTTAGTTGGTTGGCTTTTATTGAGCAGAACATCTTTTGGACCTTAACAGGTTAAAAACTTGGCTCTAACCATAGTAAAAGTTTTTAAACTCACTCTCCTGAATCAGCACAGAAGATCCCAGACAGGGCAGCTCCTCTCCCCTCTTATTTAACTAACTAAAGCCTCACACAGGACTCTCATTTCAAGGAGGTGGTATTTCAACCATCTCTTGTGAACAGCAGTGGAACATGCAACCACACTCCCCATGCCATCCAGCATTTGTTGCTAGATAAGCTGCCAGTTCTGCTCCTCTGTACTTGAGACAAGCTCTGCCTCCTCCCAGGAGTGCTGTTTTGGAAATTTAAACTCAAGACACAAGTCACTAAAGTTGGTTTGCAATAAAATATTAAGCTACATCCACAGGATAAAGGTATGAGGTAACATCCCATTTCATCAAGTAATTTCTGTTCTCACCTTGGTCACTTTGGAAAAGCAAGCAGTTGTGATGACATTGACGGTTTTGGCATCATTCCTGGAACAAAAAACAGCACCTTTTACTTGAAGTTTTGTAATTTCACATTGTTGTCAGGAAACTAGTTCTCATCACGTATTCAAATTAAGTAACTCATTTCACACAAGACATTATTCCTTCTCAGTTTATTCCTTGGCACGGGATATAGCCCCACCGGGCTAAAATTAACACATATCTATTTATGTCCCTGTCCCCTGGATTGCTTTGGACTACATGCCACAAAGTGATGCCCGTGTGCCCCACAACAAATCCTGGAATCAACACAAGCCTGCCAGACCCACCAGATATTCCTTCTGTAAAGTTCTATCATCACATCCAGAGATATCTTGGCAGCCGTGGGATTGCTGTCTCTCAGCATTGTGTACATGAAGTTCTGCAGTGTCTAAAAAAAAGTTGCAAACATTTTATTAGAGGTGTTCCACAAGAGCAGAAGATCAAACCCAAGTACAAGTGAAAGCCCAAAGACTTACCGTGTTCACTTTGTTGTTTTTGTGCTTAGCATTGACATTCTTGATGTCTGTCACAATGTGAGTGTACAAGGTCTGTGAAGGAGAGATGACAGGGAGAAATACAGGTCACGCAGAAAACAGACATGACCGTGCCCTCACAGTCCCCAAGAACCAAAGTGAGACCCAACTCACCACCACTGAGCATATAATTCTAGGCAGCAACTACCACAACAGCAAGCTGAAGTACAGCAAGGCAAGACAATCAACAGCATCAAGCACTGCTCAATGAAATCCCAGCCCTGCCTCCTTCAGGCCTGTTATAATAAACAGACTAGGAATTCTGGGGGCACAGCATTCCCCCTTTCATGGCACTAAGTCTGTAACAGCTTTCAGCAGCAGCTGGTTTGGTTGTAATTGTTTTACTCAGAAGCTGACACACAACTGAGTGAAGCCAGCACCAACAGCAAGCAGTTCATGGTTTACACCTGCAGACACGCCCAAGCTGCTCCGTCCCAACCACAGGGCAGGCCTAGAGCCTGCAATGGCAAAGTCAGGGTCTTTACAGCAGCACAACACAGAGCTGCAGCCCCACCTCCGGCACCAACTGGTGAAAATCAGTGCTAGTTTAAACTTACTTTATTACCGAGCTAAGAGGAGCTGCCTATCCTGGAAATACTTCTGGCAAGTTGGTCCAAACACCCTGGAAATGAAGATGACTGAGCACAGCTTACCTTTCGTAGCAGCTTATCATGGCACCGCAGCAGCTGAAAGAAGAGCTCCAGCAAACTCGTGGGATTTATTAGATTCTTGTTTCTCAGCAGGATCAAAGCCTTACAGAACGTCTGTAAGAGAAACCAAGCTACCATAATGTTCTCTAATCTCCACACCGATTGAAAAGCAACCCTTAAGCTCCCAGCTCACACCAAGGGGTGTGTTACCCCCGGGCAGGGAGCGCCCCAGGGTGGCCTCACCATGCGCAGGTCGGGGTCCAGCACCGTGTGGTGGTAGGAGAGCAGCTCCTTCAGCTGCTGCGGGAAGCTGGCCATGTGCTCGGGGTAGCAGTGGGCCACCTGCAAGGGAGGGGCAGGGGAACGCTCTAGAGCACACCTGGCAAGGTGTGAACAACCAGGAATATTGTAAGTGTTCGTACGGCACCAATAAGAGGCCCTTAAGCCCGTACCCGAGCCAGGCTGCCCCCGCCGCCGCGCACTCCCGGGCACTGATGCAGGGCTGCGCGCCGTGGGCTTACCTGAGCCAGGAACATCACCAGTTCGGCCCACTCCTTACTGGGCTTGTCCGGCTGGAAGGTGAAGATCTCCACATGGGACTGGTAGTGGTGGTACTGCTGCAGGAACTGCACACACACAGGGAACCGCTGAGCGGGGCCAGCCATACCCACCCGTGTCTCCCCTGCCACAGCCCGCAGCCCACCCCGGCCGCCCCGCAGGCCTCCCCGAGCTCCGCACCTCCTCGGTGTAGGAAGTGGGGTCCCTCTTGATGAGGTTCTGCAGCTGGGGCAGGTTGCTGGGCAGTTTGTTGCCCTGGCGGCCCGACATGGCTGTGCGGCACCGGCACGGCCGGGACACGTGAGCGCACGCCGGGCGCCGCCATGTTGGCCCGCCCCCCGACGGGCGCCGCCGGGGGACAAAGCTCGGCGGGAGGCGCGCACCGGCACAGCGCCCACCGGGGGCACCCGGGGAACCAGCTCTGCTGGAACCCCTTCCCAGCGGGACAAAAGGCTTAGGGAGTCCCACGGGATTAAACACATCGCCAGCCAAGGGGACTGACCATAGCTGCCTCTGGGCAGCTTCCCCAGGGATTTCTCACCAGCACTTGTACCTTGTCACTTCAGCCCATCTGATACTCCCACTCTTCCTCCCTTCCCAGCTGATTTCAGGGAAGCTTTATCATCATACATCTCAAATAATCGTTATAAAACTAGTGAGTATCAAAAGGGAAGCCTCAGTTAGGACAAGAACTTTATTCTAGCTTCATCTTTTCTGAGTTAAACTTTCAATCAAGATAATAGAAAGCAGAGCTCTTCATTTGCATAGCTTATACTGCTTTAGGCTAACTGCTTATTTACACTGTAGGAACAGCTTTATATTCCTTTATACAATTAGTAAATGCTATTAAATAAATTATACCCAATAATTCCTCTTCCATAGAGCCATATAGTGAGTATTGGAACAACACCAGGACTTAAACATGGCACAGTCCAAAAAACACGAACATAACTTCTCCTTTCTGTCAGCCAACAGTCACATCACTGAAAGGCTTTTTATTATGCTGGTAAGAATCTCACAGCCACTTGTAACCACCTAAGCACATACTTAGTAGCAGGTTCACCTGGTTCAATTGAGTTTGGACTTTCCTGTACCTACTAGAACGTGAAGAGCACATCCTCCCTTACCCACCTACACAGCTGCCAAACAGTTGGTTTTAACCTCAACAGAAGGGCAAAATGACTGCAAAGGCAAGAGTACAACTTGTGTGGGGGCTGTTACCAACTGCACAGAACAAAAACAAGCTCTCCATTGCCTAAACAAATAAATGACCACTTAACATATTTATCTTACCATATGTTAATTAGCTCCTTCATTAGCATTTGCATCTGCTTAGCCTCTGCTCCCAGGCAGCTCTACTCTAATCAACATTCCAGCACAGCCCTGAAACAACCCAGCTGAGGAACTCACTTGATCTTGTACCTTCACTGGTCAAACTTGATCTCAACACCTTTAAGCCAAAGTTCTGTACAACCAAAATACCACTACACAGGAGGTGTCCAACTTGATAGTCAGAGAAAATAGTAAGCTTTGCAGTGAATTGCTTCAACAGGGAAGTAAGTCACTGACTTCAGTTTAACACTTGCAGTAGAAGTGAAGAGTAACCACAATGCTTAAAGAAACCATGGAACAAAACAGCCTCACCCATACCAGAAAGCAACCTGAAAATAATTAATACTTCCACAGAAGCAATACTACTGCTTTTGTTTCTACAAAGGCTATTGAAAGGGCTAGAGAAGTTAGCAATTCAGTTCAGCCATATACAAATATATTGCAATTATAACCTATCATGCAAAGCAGTTTTTTTAAAGTTCTGCCAACTTTTATATTGAAAACCCACTTATTTTTAAGTAGCCAGTACATATTAGAACTCTTCTCAGAGCATTCACCAAAAAAACAGCTGCCTAAGCTTTTAACAAAAGTTTCACTGAAGAAACCAGCAAAGTTAGATTGCAATAAAATTTAACATCCACATCACAAAACATTACAAATTTTTAATTTAAAGCAACCTGACATTCAGGCAAGTTCAAAAAAACAAAAAACCTCAATAATTAAGCAATTAATTCTTATTAAGAAACTCAAACATTACCTTACCGCATCCTCACTATTCCACCATAGAAGAAAAGAAGGAGAGAGTATAGGCCTGGGTTTAGAGCTTTTATACTCTGAACCCATTGCCCCCTGCACACTGATTGGTCTGATTTCTACCAGCTGATTAGGCCAGGAATATACTCAGGACAGAGGAGGCTACTTTTTTCTATTTATTGGGTGTGCGAATGTTCCTCAGGGAGGCTATTTGCTCATTTTAAGGTAAGAAGTATAAGTTTATCTTTTTATGTTGTTTTGGAAGCAAGATAGAAAGCACATTTTATCTTTGTTGTAATTAGGGTGGCTTAGTTAACATGCTAAATGATGACGTTTGTGAAATCACTTTTGGCTGTGTTATAGACCAAAAGGTTTTTTTTGTTGTTGTTGGTGTGGCTGTTTCTATCATGGGCAGCTCTTAGCTCTGTTTTGCCCTTGCTGTAGTCAGGCTCCATCTTTCTATCCAATCAAGAGCTGTAGAGTTTGAGTTTTCACAGTGTTTGGGAGGCTTTACTTGAACTCATTTAGTGTATTTGATTCCCTGCATTTCATTTAAATTGTGTCTAATCTTGGCCCTTTGCTGCTGTAGGGAGTTTGTCTTCCTGGACTTAATACTTGTAATTTTATAATTAAGGAAAGGATTAGTGCTCTTTTCTTTAAAAAAAGAAACAGGCAAGTCTTTAAGTCCAACAGAAATATTTACAGGCTTGAGGCACAAGAGTTGTGTGTTGCTGTTCAACAGAACAGGGAGATGTTACAGTAAAATGCTCAGTCACTTGCAGGTCCTTTGGGAGAAGAACAGTCCCGGCTGATGGTGCTGATGTCAGGAATCTGGGTGGCACTGGGGGATATTCAGCCTCAGCTTTGCTTGCTGTGGCCTTCCTTTGCCTGCAGCACCGATGTTTCCTCCTCTGAAGGGAGGAACTTCTTGCAAATCGCTTTTTCATGGTCAAAACCACCACGTACTGAATAGTAATCAATCCTGTGTCTAATTCCACCTAACCTAAAAACATGATGCAAGTTTTGTTCCAATAAGGGGTGGTAAAGGTACATGTTGCAATGCAGTTTTGGAGTGAAAAACCTGCTCATATTTATCATTACACTTGGTATAAATTTTAGAGGGCAAAGGTTAAGTTCTTGTGGGGGATGAAATGCAGCCTGATGGTGACCTGCTAACTTGTAACATCACAGCACCCTGAGACTGAGGAACACCAGGATTTTGAAGGTGAAAATGTCTTTGAGGCAAATTTTGGTGAGCTTAGTCCCTACCCACTGCAATGGGTACAGCTGTGTCAGTACCTGCCAGGAGACACTTTACCTCCCTTGGCATTTGGCTTTTCCTAACTGGTTTACTTGTGCATGAAGGACGGAAAAAACGATGTTTTGCTGATGTTCACTTTCCATGACTGATGTAACAGCAGAATAATTTGTCTCAGTCCATTTTACCCCTTTGCTCTTTAAAACTTGGCCCCCACCAATTGTTTTGTCTTCAGGACAGACACCTTACACATGAATGGCTGTCCCCTAACTTGCTTGTCTTAAAGGCACCTTTTCAGGGGTAAGGAAAATATGTGACCTGCAGGTTGCAGTTTCAAGAGTAATTTTAGGGGCTGTTTGGATTTTGAGACTGTGATCCTGCCCTGACTCACAGGGCCTTGAAGCAGCTCAGTGATGCAGAGCTGATCCTGAAATGATATACCGTTCAGCCCCAATCTGTCAGGGTTTCTGCGAGTGCATGGAAATATTTCTATTCTGGGATTTTGGGATACTTTGCCTGTAAGTATAAGCAGTTACTTAGGGAGAGTTTGATTCAGTGTGAAAGAGAAAAGAATATGATTATAGGTTTGGCTGTTTCTCATGCCTTCTTATTGAATTGAAATAGAACACACAGACTGATGCAGACAAAATTTTATTGAATACTTCACTAACAAAGCTACAATTATAAGAATAAGGTTTTTGCCGTTTCATTACTCCAATTCTGAATCCCAAACCAGGGTCCTGCTCTTGCACTTATGTCCCCCTTCATAGAATTTTTTTAAGCTTTAAATGCAAAATGAGGAAGAAAATAAACTTAAGCCAAGTTGATTTTTTTTTTTTTCAACAATTCAACTGGGAGCAGGGGTGGAAGAAGGCAGCAGTAGCAGTGAAGCAGCATGGGAAGTGAAATGCCTAACATCTCCCAGAAGAGTTGACTATTCCTGGCACAGCTGAGGTCTTGGCAGCTTTGCAAAACACTTCAGGGTAGTGGCATCTTTTGATCTTCTCTGAATCTATGAGAACTAGAAGCTTGCAGATGTCCAAGTGCTAGAAGGGTCTAGGATGATCAATTGTAAAATAACTTTGAAATATGAAGTCTTGTCCCTAAAATGTGGTTGTACAACAGCCTTCTAAGGGTGGCACAGTTCCTGCTAACACCATCAGAGGTCTTGCCTGAAGGGAGTGCAGAGGTTTGCTTTAGGCAGCTCGGGGAGGGAAGTGCACAGACATTCCTGCTGCTGTCTGTGGCAGCCTTGCTCAGGTGGAGACACACAGGAGACTGTCAAGGACAGGTTCCCCAGAGCTGTAAATCTGTGTGGTTCCCTTGGCTTCAAGAGGACCACTGATGTGTATCTGGTCTATATGGTGATTGTGCCTGAGACAAGTAACGGCACTGCAGGTATGTGCCAGGGATATGAGAACAGAGCTGATGACAACCAGTAGCTGCTCTTTGGGAGATGGCACTAGTCTGATGCTGAAAATGTGGACAGACAAGCTGGCATTGCTGTAGGGACTGGTATTTGGGACACTGTCACCCGGGTACTATGGTGCTACACCTGTATCTGGGATGGGAACAGGGAGTGCAGCCAGGCTTCAGCACAGCAGGGGTTCATCTAATCAGCATAGCAGGATGTGGGAGTCAGAGCTGCTGGGACATATTTCACCTCCCCGTGGTACAGGAAGGGCACGGGCGAGCTGTAGCACTGCTCTCGGTCGTAGGTGTAGCAGGTCTGGGGTTCATCACAGAAGTTGCCCTGCTGGGCCTGGACGATCCTCCCACCCAGATCAACCTCTACAGGATTGCAGTTTCTGCAGCTGCAAGAGATGGAGAACAGGACAAGTGTGAAGAATTGTGATGACAACATGCCCCTGGTGAAACCCAAATCTTTCCTCTTGTTCTCCATCCTGTTGATGGAGCCAGCAGAGTCCTTTCTAGGTGTTATATGGAAACTTCCAGCCTTCAAACACCTTTTTGTGCTGCTGTGGGTTAAGTCTTGGGAAATTATGTTAGTAAATAAAACTACTTACAGTTCAGAGATTCGGTAGACAAACTTGGTTCTAAGCGGGGACAAGGGATCAGAGATGTTCTCTCGAGCCTTCAGAGGGACTCTGCAAAGGAGGGAGGAGAATCACTCATGGAAATTGCTTATTAAACAGGATCCTCTCTGCTGTGAGCAATTCTAAACTCCCTTCTCATTCCTTGGGTTATTTCCATTCTGACCCTCCCGGAGAGGACTGCAGCAACTCCCATGAGGGCCACTTTCAAGGTGACAGTTTGCTTCTGCTAAACTCTGCGCTGGCAGATGCCTGGGAGACTTGCAGGACATGGACAGGGACGTTTCACTAGTGGCTCTCCTGTTGTGAGCTCTACCAGAGATCCTGCAACTCTGAGCCTGAACTTGGTCCTTGTTTCCCAGACACACACACTCTTCTCTTAGGTTTGTGTGAGTGGACAGGACCAAGTCCTACTCTTGAACTGAGATCTGTCTCATAGGATTAAGCTTTTCTGATAGTTTAGGCCTTAACCATTTTCCCAGACTTACTGTCATCTGACAGTATCCAATGCTATGAGCCCAGTCTGGTTTCAGATTAGATCAGCTGCTGACATTTTACACTCTACTTCCCCAGCCTATTTTGTGAAGTTATTCCTGGACTGCTTAAAACATGGGGATGCTTTTTGTGTCTGAAGGGACAAACACCAGAGAGGTTCACGTGAGGTAAAAAAACACTAAACAAAGGGAAATATTTAGGATACCACAGAAAGCAGCCCATGGGACAAACTGTTCCCTTCATCTGTGCCAGCACATGGGAAAGAGTGCACAGAAAAGGGAAGACTTCATCACCTGCTCACCATCTCCATGAAATATTTTTCTGCCACTTACATGATACGTATGTGTCTCTCCAGGACTTCTTGATCAGGGTCTTCTTTAGATTGGACAATCTTTGAGGTCATTGTCACACACTGACACTTGTTGTTGACCAGCACGTACTCCTCATCCCTGGGGTCCAGTGGGTAACCTGCAAGCACAGCATATGCAACTCCAGAGTCAAGGAAAAAAAGCTGTGAAAGCTGTTCTAACAGAAGACCAAGGGGTGAGAATGCCAGGAGTGCACCAATCCAGCGCCTGGATTGATTCCAGGGAAGGGCAGGTGGCCCTGATGATGCTTGTGCTTTGCAGGGAAAACTCCAGTCCTGATTTTCTTACCCAAGCTGTTTCTTCTCTCTTTGAGTACGTCTCCCACTGTGCTACATAACATGAAACTCGGTCAAAACAGGCTAAAACATCCCATGTGTCACCCAGAGGCTTTTGGAATGTTCCTGGTGTTGTGCAATGCTGCCTTACTGTCCAAATAGATGGACTTGCCCCTTGGTTTAATCACGGAGAGAAAGAAGAAATAGGCTGAAGACATCTGTGTTAACTGTGTCTATAAAGGACTTTGGAGTCACTTGGACTTAAAAGCTTTTGTCCTTCCTGCCCCTATAATACGCTGGTCTCATCAGCTCCTATCCAGGTTTTCTGAGATCCTTACAAGCACCATATCTGGGAAAAAGGCACCAAAACTGTGTGAAATGATGCCTCAGAGCGACCCTAGAGTTCACCTGCTGGTTTCAAGAGCTGTTTCTGTGGCCTTGGCTGCCTTTGGCAGCAGAACACCTGCTGGAGAAGATTCTCTGTGGAGTTTCTAGCTTGGGAAGGAAATCACTTTGCGTCCTTGCTCTGCAAGCTTCTTCTCTGCCAACTCATCACTCCACATGAACACTTCTCTCTGAAGCAGAAGCTTCCCACAAAAGCCTCTCTAGTCCCTGGCTCCTTGTCCTGGTCTTTCTTTTGGCTCATGGAAGGTCTCTGGCTTGTCCTTCACACAGCCCTTCCTCTGCTGTCTGTGCTGTATTCCCCATAACGTTGTGTGCAGCTCTTTCCAAGCCCTTAATCCAAAGCCAATATTCAAGTGAGATCCTATTGACTTTGGGGTTGTCCCAAAGCCTTTGGGAGAGGCTTTAATTCTAAAATTAGTTTAACACTCTATTTTATGCATATGCAGGGTTTTTTGAATGCGCTCTAAAAATGCTGTCCTGATTTAATTCTTTGTGTAATGCTCTTGGCTTCACTGTAAAAGTTACTGCAACTCCATTTATTTTTCAAGTAAAATTATAGTGTTCAAAAAATATAATTTTGTCAGCAATATCTCCATGTGCCATTCAGTGAAGTCCCTTTGGGGAGAAGGTATTTAAGTACAAAATTTCCTAATGCTGTTCCAAGTGTCTACAGTTGGGATTTCCTGCACTAAGGTGTTCCCTCCCTCCTCAATACTTGTGTAGCTGGGTTTTGGGCAAAATGTCTCATTTTCCAATATTGGATCATCCTGTGATACACTGTGAAGCCCAACAGAACTGCCTGGGTAGGCAGTAAGATGCCCTTTCCCAAAAGCTGGAGAAAATGCAGGGATGCAGCTGTCCATGCTGTTGGGATGGTTATCCTTAAGCACTGATTTAACCCTGCAGACCAGATGCACCACATGCATGAGCGTGGCTTCAGACTGTCACACAGAGACCTGAGACCTACACTGAGGAGTGTGCTGGGAGCACACTCTGACCTCAGTGCAAATCAAGAGTTCCCAAGAAATTCAGCAGAGTTATGTGACAAACTACTGTTTAATCAAAAATAAGTTGGCTGTAGCCATAGGACAGGATTACCAGGAAGATTTTGGAAGCCTTTAAATCTAGCAGGTAAATCTTGCAAGGTCCCTAGCACTGCAGAAAAGCAAGCAAGCATGCTGGCAGTTTGTTGCTGAAGCAATCTGATAAGAAATGGCTAATCATCAAGGCTTAAATTTGCCGCTAGGCATCACTTTGTCCTCAAGGCAGCAGTTAAACCCACACAGCTCTGGTGCAGAAACACAGAGGTGTCCAAGCACCACTGAACCATCACTGCTTGAGCAGGCTTTGAGTTAGGACCTTTGACTATTGTAGATAAAACAAAACCTGCCACCGATATCTTAATCCCAGTTTTCCACCTACCTGCCACAAGGATGATCCCCAAGGAGACGGCCAAGGCCACGCACAGCAACAAAGAGCTCTTCATCCTGCCTCCCCTTCTTTTGAAGAATGTGGGTGCAGAGCCTGTCTCTGCCTATAAGGGTGTGTGCAAATGGGTTTCCTAAAATAAACAGCCCAGCCGGCTGCACCGACACCGGGAAATGTGGCTTTGGGGACTGAAACCAGGTGTGTGAGTGCACCAAGACCTCTGGCTTTCAGAGGGGAAGGGGGTTGTGCTTTTATTGGGCTATTTTATCCTATTCCTCACCAACAGGCAATGAAGCTGAGTGCAAGGAGGTGCAAAACCACTCTGGTCCTTAGGGGACGTCTTGCCATCAGGGCCAGTATACAGAAAGAAACTCCAAGGACCACAGCTCTGGCTCCTAATTGTGAGAAATCAGACTTAAAAGATCACTTAAGTCATACTAAAAAACCACTTCAGGCTTCAAAGTGACTCACTGTTTAGACCAGCTGTGTGCAAACCTGTATTAAGGGCTTGACCTGCCCCCAGAGAGCCTGCAGTCAAAGCAGGCAAGATGAGAGGGGAGGGGTGAAAGCAGTAAAGCCCCAACAGCTTCCATCAGCTCTGCCCACTGCATCCAAGAGTGTATTTCCTTGAGAATGGAAAGGGATTTGTGGTGAGAGGTCCTGAGTCAGGTCCCAACCAAACCCTGATGTACAGGGCATGCAGACTTTTCCTGAAGGAAGGAGATACTGGAGAGGACAAGGGATTTCTTTTGTCCCAGATTTAGTATCACTTAGGGAACTCTGAAACACCAATGTTGCAATGTAACCTGCAATGGCCAGAGCTGTCCCTGTAGCATTTACATGTATCTTGTGCACAAAAGGGCACTTTTTAAGAAAAGCCCAGTCTTAGCAAGGGCCTGATTGCTCTTGCCAGGCTTCTCCAAGAGGCTGAAATCATTAGGCAGTGCTGCCAGGCATCCCAATTCCTGTCACCTTGCAGGCTGCCTTCCCTTTTCCCATACTCTGCTGGCTAGGTCCCCAACCCCGGGGTTCTTCCAAGACCCCTGATTCTGTACCCTGAGCTTTTCCAAGCACAAACATCTCATGCTGCAGCTGCCTGATGCAATGAGCTTTCAGGTTACATCAGCAGTGCCCATGTGCAGTGAGTGTGGGAGCTGGGGGGGGGGCAATGATGGTGACATCCCAGCTCCTTCCAGGGCATTGGGTTCTGCCCTAGTTCTTTACAAAGCCTGTTTTCTCATCAGGGATACATCTACGGGAGGGCAGGATTTGGGTTTGCTTCCTCTCCCCCTCCCAGAAGGTGTTGCCAACAGTTGTGTGCAGCGTTCTCTGAGGCAGTGGCAAGATGTTCCCTGTGCCACACTTTTGCAGAAGGTAAATAAACCTGGCTCACCTGGGCTGGTGGGGGTGTCTGTCTAAAGCACTATTTGTTTCAGTCACCCTTTTCTGTAACAAAGCATTTTCTTAGAATTATCCAAGAAAAGGGGAAAGCAGGCACCAGGATAAAGCGCATGCAAAGGAGGCTGGTTCTGGTCTGCTTTGCCAAAATATACTAATAAAAATATGGCACTGGGAAAATCCAAGGAGAGGCACTTGAGTATTTTCCAACCCCAAGGCAGAGATTGAGCAGAATTATGTTCTGTGTTTCAGTTGATTTCGGTGGTTTTCCTTGGCTGCTGGTGCTCGGCATATCTGGATTTCGGTTGCTAAATCTACACGTGTGTGTACAGTCCCTTTGGTCTGGATATGGTGACATGAGGGCTATTTTTAGTCCCCTTCAGCCACCTGCATGTCTCGGGGGTTTCTAGTGAGATTGCAAGCTCTTGAGAGGAAGGTGTGTTTTATGGACTGTTACTTCTATGGACTATCCCCTTTTCACTGGGTGATATTTTGAATTACCAAAAATTTTATCTGGGCAAGCAGGGGTTTGGCAAGGGGCTGGCAGTCCATCAGTCCAGGCTCCATTTCTGGGCTGAGTGAGGAGCTTGACTGCCAACCTCCCTGTGGGGCAGAGGCCAGTGGAGGAATAATTGAGAACTGGAAAAGAAATGGGAGCCAGCCTTGCAGTCTGTCTCCTTTCACTTGTCCTATGCCTCCAGCTAGACTCTAGACAGCCTGAACCAGGATTTTCCAGGTAAGAAGCTGGGCGGTGCCTGATGCAGTGAGGCAAAATAGTTGTCTGTGTGTGTCCTTGCTGTGATGGGTGAGGAGGGTGACACCAGGGCACAGGGTCTCTCCAGATAACACACCATCCACAAGCAGTCTGTCCTATACTTTGCTCCTCCTTTCTCACTGGGATGCCAAGAAAATGGTGGATTAAAACAGACTCTGTAGCTTCCACTAATAATGGTGTTGATAGCAGCGATTCCATTGATGCTCACAGCCAACTGGTTTGGTTTGATCAGGTGCTGGTAACTGCATGAACTAACTCATGCTGGAGGACATATCCAGCTTCTCCAGAAGTGGGTGGTGTTCTCAGCAAGTCTTGGACAGGGTTCAAATGTCTGTACGCTGTTTTCTGCTCTTGTAAATAAACTTTGGGTTGAGAGATAATGTGTCAATGCCATTAAAATCCACGACAGTCCAAGTGCAAGTTAGTCTTTTGATAAGGTTCTGAATTTTAAAAGGGCAGACTTGAAACAAAACAAGGTCAGTTAGATGGTAACTATCAGGGTCTGGGAAATGAGGGAGGCCTGGGTTTTGGTAAATCACATCTGCAAAAGTTATCTGGAATTTTAACCTCTCAGGAATTGGCTGCAGATGTCTCTGGCTGGATTCACACAAAAACCCAGCAGGACTGAGCAGCCAGATGAAAAAGCCTGATCATCAGGGACAGCTGCATTTAGTGGCCAACCAGTATCAAGGGAGAATTTTCCCTGAGGAGTGGCTAACAAATTAAATTATGCTGTCTCACCAAACCCAACTTAATTTTGTTGCTCTTTCTTCTACAGATCTGTATCCAGTGAGGTGATGGCTGGAAACCAGCATGGACAGGTTTGGAAAAGGCAGCTGAGGCAAAACCTGCCTTTGTGCAAGAAAGTTTTGACCCAAAAGTAACCATGTGGAGAGGAAGAGCATATCAAAGTTAGAAATGAGACCTATCTGCCATCAGATCGACCAGAATTCAAATGAATCACCTAAAAGTGAGTCAAGCTTTGCACCCTACTCTGTATCTGTTAATTTGAACATTTGCTTGACACATATTTTTTCCATGGAGAGGTGGACAGGAGCTTTTATAAATCCAACTGCACCTGTTATGTGGTGAGAAAAAAAGCACCTGCACTTCCTGAACACAGAACTGCTCTTGCTGGGACGGGGGGGTGCCTAATTCATCAGGTTCTGGGTTTCTGAGCTCAGAATACACCAACGTGACTCCTGCTGCTCTTGTGGCAGAGCTGTCTGTAGTTTTCTACAGCAGACTGCTTCCATGTGGCTGAGTAATAATGTGATTTTTTCCCCTGGGAAAGCTTGGAGGCTGGGCTGGGTGCTCTGAGATGCACACACAAACACAGGATAAGAATTCAAAGGTGGATGAGTAGAGATTGCCTTAAAAACCCTCTCGATGAGGGGTCCCCGGGTGTTGAAAAATCAGTATTGCTCCTTGTCTGGGACTCATGGATCTATTTGCATACAAGGATGGGTCCAAGAAGTGCGGAGGTGGATTCGGGTATCAGGTGTATTTTCCATGTGTTTTTTTTCCCCCTCGTGCACCACAACCACACAGACAGCCAAAGTATGGGGCTGGGCTTTTAGGGGAGGAAAAACCCCCGAGGAGGGAAAAAAATGCTTTTTTCCCCCCTCTTTTTCCACGTGGCATCAGCGATTGCTGAGAGCTGCCACGGCTGGAACCCCCTCCCCCAGGGCTGCTGGGGGGATCACCCATCCCATGGGGCGGATGAGGCCGATCGCGCTCGGGACCTGGAACGGGAAGGGGCCGGGCTGAGCTGCCGGGCGGAGCAGCGGAAGGGGAGCGGTGGAAGCGGAAGGGGCGGCGTGGAGGAGCCGGAGGAGCCGCGGGAGCCATGTGCTGGGGGCGCGGCACCGTCCTGCGGCCGCCGGCACAGTCCCCCGAGCCTGACCATGGGCTGGACGAGGCGCCCGGCGGCAGCGCCGGCCCCGAGGAGCTGGCGGACGACGTGGAGCAGTTCCACGAGGCGCAGTTCCGAGCCGTGATGGCAGCCCTGGACAGCGGCGAGGAGGCCGGGGACAGCGGCGACGAGGAGGAGGAGGAGGAGGTGCTGGGGCTGCAGCTGCCCGAGGAGGACAGCGAGGAGGAAGAAGAGGAGGAGGAGACGCAGGGAGTGGATGTCTTCGTGGACCGCAGCGCAGAGGAGGATGAGGATGGAGACGCGGAGGAAGATGAGGATGGGGAAGGTGAGGAGGAGGAAAATGAGGTTGAGGATGAAGATGGGGACCTGTCCATGGAAAGCGACTTGGAGGAGCAGCGTCCGGACACCAAGCTCCCCCACGAGCTCTCCTGGGGCCAGCGCAAGCAGGTCTACTATGACACGGACTACGGGAGTGATGCCCAGGCCAAGGGCAAGCGGAGCCAGCAGGAGATCGATGCTGAGGAGGAGGAAGAGGAGCAGGAGGCTCAGGTGATTCAGAGGCGGTTAGTGCAGGACTTGGGGGAGGATGACTATGGGCTGGATATGATCCAGGGGTACCTGGCTGAGCAGCGCAAAATCCACGATAGCAAGGGGCAGAAGATTGACAAGGATTTGCAGGCCCTTTCCAAGAAGGAGCAGCTGAAGCTGCTGAAGCAGGAGTCCCCTGAGCTCCTGCAGCTGATGGAGGACTTGGAAGTGAAGCTCATGGAGCTCAAGGATGAGCTGCACCCACTGCTGCAGATGGTCAAAGATGGCACTATCCCCCAAGGGAAGGGCAGTCGCTATTTGCAGACCAAGTATCATTTGTACCTGAACTACTGTGCCAATATCAGCTTCTATCTGGTTTTGAAGTCCAAGAGGGTGCCGGTTCATAGTCACCCCATCATCGAACGGCTGGTGGCTTACAGAAATATCATCAATGACCTTGCTGTCATAGACCAGAAGTTATCCCCACAGGTCCGTGTGCTTCTGAGGAGCTACTATGACAAGAAGGAAGAGAGGTTACGGAAGGACAACAAGTTTGCCGTGTTTCTCACCATGGATGGCAAGAAAAACAAATCAAAACATGCCCCTGCACTTGCTAATGGCCAGGCTGATGTTGCTTCTGAGTCATCAGGTGAGTCAGAGCTGGATGAGGAGGCTGCCCTAAAATATTACAAGATGATGGAGGAGAAGCTGGCACTCAAGAGGAAGAGACCTGGAGACGAAGATGTGCTTGAAGAAGAAGCGGTGTCAGAAGGAGAGGATCCCAATAAAAAGAGGGGAGTGACCTACCAGATGATCAAAAACAAAGGCCTCACACCCAAAAGGAGGAAGATCGATCGCAACCCCAGGGTGAAGCATCGGGAGAAGTTCCGTCGCGCCAAGATCCGCCGCAAGGGGCAGGTGCGGGAGGTGCGCAGGGAGCTGCACAGATACGCCGGGGAGCTCTCCGGCATCCGTGCCGGCGTCAAGAAGAGCAGGAAGCTCAAGTGATACTCACTTTTCTATAAGAGCTGCCAGTAGCAGTACTGAATCAAATAAAAGTTTTGTAAAGGATGTTGTGAATTTTATTCTTAAGGAAGTTGAGGGTGGGGTGGTACTTGGGATTATTTTTTTGGAAGGTGCCATCTCCAAGTGGCACAGGGCACTTTGCACACTTGCCCGTGTGTTAAGGTATTTTCCTCTGTTGTGGTGCTGTCACGTTTCCATAAACGGAACCTTGAGAGGTTGCTAGCAATGTGTCAAGCAAAGGGAGTGAAATGTGCCATTTGGGATTGGTAGAGAGATGGGATGGGATGGATGGACCCCCTGAGTGTGGCTTGAGAAGGGGATTCAGCAGCTCCCACTGTCTCCTTTTTGCTGTCATGTTCTGGTCCATCCTGTTCCGGCGTTGAGCTGCAGGAAGAGAGATGTGGTTATGGTATTTAATTATTTTAATTAACTCCTTTGTTAGTTCTTAAATGTATGAACACTACTTTTAGGTTGTCTTAAATTACTTAATTCCATGTGGTCTAAAATAGCATTTCCCCTCCTGAGTGCAGTGAGAAGCCAGGCAAGGACTTGTCTGGATCCCTTAACTGTGATAACACATTAACTTCACCTATGATAAATGCTAACTGTTGTCCGCTGCTACAGGACTGAGTAGCATTGCTGCAGGACAAGTGGGTAAGGTGTGATGTCTTCAGCTGCCAAGTAAACTTTCAGGATGTTTGGAATACTTCCATGCCTTCTGGTGGGTAAATGTAGTTTAATCCCATGTCAAGTTCTTGCCAGGAGCTGACTGTGAGTGGCCATTTCCAGTCCAGGCTATAAAGGAGGAAAAAGTGATTCATTTTTCTAAAGTTTAACAAATATTGTGTCAGGTAACACCTGTACTGGGTCTGGAACAGGTTTGAGGAGCCCATGCCTTGATTTGTTTGCCAGTACCATCTGAAAGGTATTAGTTTCCCATATGAAATTAATGAGAGTAATTGCCAAGAGATGTCAGTGCATATCATGGGGGTTTTTTCCTGTGTGTGTGATGTTCTTGGGAGAAGCCAAGATGTGTCTGTGCCTGACCCTGTGTCAGGCCAGGTGCTGTAATTCAAACATGCAGGTGCTCTGCTTATCCTCTGCAAGTGAAATGTGCTTCTGTAGGGTTCTGGTGTAAAGCTTTATACTCCAGGCCTGCTTCTGGCAGGATAGTGCTGTTCATTGCTGACTCAGGGATATTTTGGTAATTTTCAAGGCTGGTGGTTAATAACCTTAAGCTGGACAGATGGAATCAGTCCTATATCCAGATGGACTGAACAAGTCTTCTGGTTAGAGCACTGCTGTCTGTACCCTGATGGCCAGAGGTGAGATGTGTAACCTTTGAGCTGTAGGGATAAATGTCCTTCATCTGTGCTCACTCCATCTGCCCTTAGTCTGGCAGCAATCAATAGTGTTGGCTGCTCTTTCCCAGGGAGAAGGGGCCCAGCCCTGCTGAGGAGAGAACTAGAGGTTTTCCCACGGTTTATGAACTCCACACTGGGACTTTGATGGAGCCTGCCACTGATAACACTGAGCTGCACTCTGTAGGCTTTGTCAAGAGGTCAGTAAGAGGTAAAGTGCTGGGAAAAAAAGCAGCTTAGGTGCTTTTTCTGGGGAGGAATGTTGTTGTGTAACAGGCATCACATGGGAGATGCTCCCTGATCTCATTACTACAGCACCTGCTTGTGCACGTTTCACACTTGGTACAAAAATGAAGGGCTCACTCGGGGTCTTTGATGGATCTGGCTCTGTGCTTCCTTGGAAAGCTCCAGGCAGCTGGCAAGCAAAATTCTGGCAACTTCCATGTGAGCAGTAAATAAGGGAAATAACCAATTAGCGTGCCATTACAGACATAATTCCCAGAAACACTGGGATTAAGGCTGGAGGCCGGAGGGAACGGCGTGTGTCAGCTGCCTGGTGCTGGCTGCCGGCAGATGGCACAGCATGGCTCCCACTTTAATGAAGATTAACCGGGCATTATGTCCACTTGGTTAGTTCAGAGATTGGACAAAGCCATCAATATCATTCCCGTCTGGCTTTATGTATGAGCGATCATGAGAAGGCCAGGATTATTAACCCCATGGGAGGGGGGATGCTACTGCTGCTCTAAGAAATACTTGTGCCAAAGGGAAATCCCTGATGGCAACCGGGTTTTGAAAATCCCTATGAAAATGCACACATGTAAAATCAGGGAAGGATCACAGATAAAAATCAGGAAAATAAGCAAGAAGTGGAGCCAACTTAATGCTGCTTTTTTCCTTTTCTAGGACTGTTTATGGAGAAGGTGCTGACACTGCCAATGTAAGCTTCAGCCGCGGGATGGCACTTGTCCTGGCCAGGGTGCTGCTTGGAGAGGACTGTTGGCCTCAGCAGCCCCTGATGCTGGTTGGGACTCCCCTCAGGTAACCGCTCTGCCTCACCTCAATCACCCCCACATCCATGCAGGTACCTGCCCCAGGTCCTTTGCACCTGCTCGCCTGGAGCAGGGTGATCCAGGGGATAGTCAGTCCTGCCTGCACTGACATGGAAGTGATTCATATTTAAAATGACATAGGCAGAGTGTAGGAGGCTCTAGGGTATGAGCTGCTCTTTTGTCTTTGTACAGAGTACCATGGCAGAGGGGGGACAATGCTTTCTGTATCACACCCTGGAATTTCTATTTATACAGGGCGAGGAAAATATATTTTCCATCTCACATGGAAATACATCTGCTGCTGCCTTACGTTTTGTCAATGCTCTCCTAGCTGTGCTCCAGTAATATCCCATCAGACGCAGTCTGGACATTGTTTTACTCTCATTAGCAAGTAGAAATTCAAACCTTCAGCTGTGAGATTTGTAAAATGGATTAAAGCATCTGTTGAATTAGTTGCAGCGTGTTGCATGACTTGGGGCAGCGCTGGAAAATCAGCCTCCAGAAATCAGTTGCCTTTACAGCTTTGCTTTTGCAATTTTAATGTGAGATTCTAAAAGAAAGCAGCCGTGTGTTTCAGCTTAACCCGAGTGCACCGAGGTGTTCTTTAAAACTGGCAGATTTCTGTGCTGCCTGCCTGCTGACAACACTACCCTCCACATTAGCTGCCCTATGTTTATCCCTGTTTCTGAAAGACAATCTAATTGACAATTTTCACGTTAAGGAATACACCTGGACTTGGTATTGTCGCCTTTTGTCCCGGGATCCGGGAACGCCGCTTTCCATGCCGGGGGGAGGCAGCACACGGCGCGATGGATTCGCTTCTTGGGTAAGAGCCCCTCGGGTTCTGGCTGTCGGTGTATGTGTCACCTCGCGCTCCCCCCGCGCCCGGAGCAGAGCCGC
>VZRE01013879.1:489366-526251 GCA_013396775.1 Cephalopterus ornatus
GGGGGGCACGCGGCTCCCGCGGCGATGGGGGTGCTCGCCCCAGAGCTGCCCCTGCCCCGCACGGCTCAGCAGGGTTTGGGGGGCCTGGCTGCTCCCCGGCGGCAGGGAAGGGCAGCGGGCGTGGACTGACTGGAGAAGGGACAGGGAGAGCTCGGAAGGAGGCGGTTTGTGTGTGTGTTTGTGAGCCGTGCTGGCCCAGCAGGTCAGCAAAACCAGACCTCCTGAGGGTCCTTCCTGCGCCCTTTGGGGAGAATTGGTGCTGCCCTTTGAAATCCAACAGGCTGTCCTGGACTCGGGATGGAGTTACGGGTTGGGGAACCTCTTCTCGGGCTCCCTCCTGGTGCTGGCAGGGAGAACAAATCTGAGTCAAAGGCACAGCACGCTGGAGACGTGAGCAGGCTGAAGTGCATGGCTGTGCGGGGTGTGTTTGGTGACAAATGGTTTTCTCCTTTGTAAGATTCTTTGTGGTATTCTTGTGGTGTATTTGGGTAAGCTGGAGTACGATGAAGTAGTTGGGTGTGCTTTAAAATAGAACAAGAACTACACTCATGAGTGCATGTAGAAGAGATCTTCCATCTTCCCTCTTCTGTCCTTTCTGAAAATAACCAGCGGCTTCATCCTCTGAGCTGGGGCCAGGGTATGTGTGACTGAGCTTTTGGCCTTTGCTTTATCACCTCCTGTCCCAGGTAAGCATTCACTCACATGGGAATTGATTTTTTTGGAGTAGGTATTTGTTTGTTGGGAAGCTTGGGAAGCTGATGTACTGAAAGGCATTACTCAGCAGAGCTGTAACCACTGAGGTAAGAAGTCCATGCCTGTAATGCCAAGAGGAGGTGGAATGCCCTGACTTTGCTCTGAGCTCTGTGAAGGACTGTCTGTGAGTGCCAACTTTTGTCCACAGTCCAGAGTCCCTCCCTGGTAAATTGTTGTTGGAACTGACAGCTCGCTGTGAAAACCTTCTTTTTTTCTTTGTAACTTTTCCGTAATCGGGAGATCTTTATCCCCAGTAACCCCTGTGATGTGCATGCAAGGGCTTGAGCTATTTCTGATGGAAGACAAGACTTGAAAGATATTCAGAGCTGGTCCAGCTTGGTTGTAAGAAGGCTCCTGTGCAGATGTGGAGAAACCAGAGCATCACTGTGAGCCTGTTTGTTCACCAGGAGCAGAGAGGCTCCGTGGCTGAGCAGTGCTTTATCCCATGTCAGCCTTATTCTGTGGTGCCTGTTGGTGCAAGCTTTGTGAAAAACCTTTATGAAATGCATATTGAAGTTCCTTTGTTCTTTTCAGCTGTGGAAGTGACAGCTGCCTGTGCAATGTCGTGTCACAGTCTGCTCAGGGACTGGCTGATGTGGGTCCCTTCCAACTTGGAATACTCTGTGATTGCAGTGTCTGAGGGGAACAGAAATCATCATCTATTTGGTGTATTGGGCTCTGTTTCTCCTGGGGCCAACTCTGTCTTTAAATCTTGTTTTCATCATTTCTTATTTTTTCTTGTTTTGGTTTTTCCCAGTTCTCCCATTTCTAAAGCAGCTTTCATTTGTTCATCACAGTGGAGCAGCAGGAGCAGTGGGTTCTGCTGCAAAGTCCTGTATGTTACAGTGAGGCAGTGGCCACTGCACCAAAAAGCCAATATTTCACAGTACTTTGGAGGTTTATTTCAAGTATTTTTTTTTTCTTTTCCCCTGTTACAACACAATCATTAAACTGTTCTCTCTGATTCTCACCTGATGCTAATCATCAGGTGAAGGCCACCGCTGCTTAGGGCAGGAGACTGCAAAAGCTTTTCATGCCAGCAACACCTGCTCCCTTGTTACAGATGGTTCCAGACAGACAGAAGGAGCAAGGAGATTTACTTGAACATGCTGAGCTGCAGTAAAACCTTAAAATACTTCTTAAATACAATAAAAGCAAATTGATTAGGCTGCCTAAAAAAACCCCCAAACAAAGTCAACCTAAAACAAAGTCAAAACCATTCCTTGCTCCCACTGAAAGCCTACACAATACCATGATAGTTCAAGTAGACCTTTTCTTCCCATTTTTCAGTTGTACCCTCAATTATAGGAGTTACTTGAATCCTTAAATAGTATCTCTGTATTTCACAGTAGGTAAACAGAACCCAGTTTGTCACTAAGTCATTAATTAAGAAATCATGTCACTGTTTTTTTGGTTGTTAAACTTTGTTTTGCCCACTCCCGTTTGAGGTGGCAGGGTTCAAAGCAGCTGGTATTTGAGGTAATGTGCATATCTGTGTGGCAGAGGAGTCAGACACAGGCTTTGCTGTGTAGATGCCGTGTTGCTAATTTTATCTTATTAGTAGATTACGTTCTGTGTCAGAGATGGCTTTGTCCTTTTTGCTTTACAATCTCTACACACTGAGAGAGGGAAAGCTTTCTCCTAATGATGGAAACTCACCTTGCTTGCAGGCTCTAGTAGTAAAAGTACACCTGGAGATGCTCCCTGGAGTCCAAAAGGTGGTTTGGGAATTTCTTTGGGTTTCTGTGCTTAGGCTATTCTAATTTGTTCAACTTGTGAATACTTGCCAGTACAGTTGAGCTCTCAAGTACTGGTGCCTGACAAAGTGCTTTGCTTTCAGGTGGTTAGTCTTAAAATTCCAACGCAGTCAGTTTGTAATTCTTTAATCTTATAAACATTTTGGCAAAAACCTGCTTTGTTTTGCAATCTGGCCAAAGCCTCTAAGGGCTTGTGCCAAAGTGTGGCTCACAGGAGGGTTCGTAGGACCTGTCAAGGCTGTCTGACTGGTTTGAGATGGAGCAAGTGATTCATCCTGAAAAACCTCCCTCTTCTGCATTTATCCCTGCACTGGATATTTCTGTCCATTGGCCATCCTTGAACCCTGATGGAGCTTTATGAGGCACCCTTGAGTTGCCTGGTAGTTTTATGAAAGGCTTTATGAAAACACAAATATTTGATACTTTTATTCTGTTTTGTTGCTCTATAATTTTGAGGCACGGGAGGGGATAGGGAAAGGTTTGTGTTGTGGGTTTCAGGTGGTGATGAAAAGGTCACAAGTCAGTAAGTCAAACAGTTCCTCTTTGGTTTTGTTTGTTTGTTTTTGTTTGGCTGGGGTTTTGTTTGGTTTTTTATTTTTTGTTTGGTTTTTTCTAATTAAAGTTGAAAAACACTTTCCAAGTACTTTAAATATTGCTATGGAGTATTTGCAGCAGGATCATTGCCTCAAGGAGTCTGAAAATAGAACTGAGCTGGAAGGGTCAGACTGGCCTCTGTTATTTCTTCATGTTAAAAGCAAACCGGTGACAGTTGAACAGTTACTGATATTTTTTTTTTAGCAGACCTGTCCTGTGATCCTGGTGTGTGGGTCACTTAGCAGCTGAGTTCAGCTCAAGACTGGGATTGTGAAATGGGAGCTGCAGGGTTACACCCAATGCTGTTTGTGTTTCTAATGGCTTCAAAGCAAAGAAATTAAACTGTCTGATAATGAGCTCTGTTGGATAATAGCTTGAGCAATAGCTTCTGTGCTTTGTGGGTTCTAAAGGGTTTGTTTTGCCCCAGTGCCGTTTGTGCAGACCCTTTCCAAAGATTAGCCAGGGCGAGCAGCTGTTCTGTAGCTGGTGCTGCATGGCCCCTTGGTCTGGGTTTAAAGTTGGGAGTGGTGCGATGTGAATGAGGCTCTCACTGATGAAAGGGTGTGTAAACACATGAGTTAAGACACTGTCAGCACAGTTTACAAACTGCGTTCTCTCGGGGGAGAAGGAACAATAGTAACTTGGTGGTGAAATAATTCCCCTTGGCATTGCTGTAAAAACAGGCTGTGTGGTGCCTGCTTGGGTTTGGCCCAATGGGGGAAAAGACACGCTGAGTCAAAATGTGCTGCACCAGGCAGGAAGCTTTCACAGAAAGCAACTGCTTCCTCTTGTCTGTCAGAAATAGCAGCTCTTAACCCTTTTTTCCAGTCTTATGAGGGTTTTACATAGTGACCTGTTCTGGCATTTCACATCCCTAGGAAACAGATGCACATCCTGTGTATCAGTCATGTGTTCTCACCAATATACAGTTCTGGTGACAGCCTCCTCCAAGGCTGAGTGTCCATTCATTTCAGAGGGATGCTGTGGATCTGCGCTCCTCAAATATACTGGAGCCACCCAGGAATGAAGTCAGATAAGCTGATGTATTGGTGCCTGATACCGTAGTTGAAGTGGGTGGTGAAGCACTAGGGACCTCAGTGTAGGAATGAGAAGCCTGTCTGGTGACCTGGGGGTTCTTGTCCTCGGAAATCAGGGCAGTGTGGTTGGGGACACGGAGGAGGTTCAGCCAACTGGGAGGGGACCAGGGAATGCAGTGCCGTCTCTCATATTATTCTTGAGAGGTTGAAAGCATGTTTCTCTGTCTCCTGAGAGGTAATATTGCCTCATCAGCCTCACCTGAGCAGCACCAATTCTCAGGTGAGGTTTCTGAAGTGTGAGATTGGGTCACAGAGCTGTGTTTGTGGTGTTCTCCCTCTTTGTTCTTCCATGTGCACGTGCCCTGCTGGAAAGAGCTTCCTCCTCAGTCACTGAACCGCTTAGAGCCAGATGATTTTCCTCATTGTTTCCCCGAGATGCTAAGTGCATCCTAACACTTTTTTGCACGTGGGGAATCTCAGCTCCAAGGTGCCCTTGAAGCAGGTGGCACAAGGAATAAAGCCCAAACTGCGACTCGCGCACCTTCCGCGAAAACAAAGGTGCCGATTGAATTCCTGTAGTGGCATCCCGGGATGTGTAAGGAATACAAATGTGGCTTTGTAGCGCTGGCGCTGCCCCTCTGTAGTCCGGGGGGCGTTCTGCTCGCTCCCGGCTGGACGAGCACAGCCCGCAGAGGGGGTGCCGTGTGATGAGCGCCCCATCGCCGTCCCTGCATCCGCGGTGTCTCGGCAGCATCCTGGGAATTGCGGGCGATCACATGAGCCTGGATTCCCAGCTCAGTTCATTAGTCAGCCATTTTGGTCACCACCCTGCTCACTGCGCACAGCCAATCCCGGCAGCACTGCCGGGCTTCGCAGGGAGACGGGCACCAGCGCTTGGATTTCGGCAAACCTGGAGATCTGCCTCTCCGTTCGTCCTTTGTTTTTGCTGGGGTCATCACCAGAGGAACCCGTTCTTTTTGCTTCGGCTGCTTTTTTTCCCTTTCTTTTCGTATTTTGGACCTGTTTTTCCCTCCTGCCTTTGATGCGGGAGCCAGGTTTTCTGTGGATGCTGAGGATCAATAGCCTCTAGCATAGCTGGAGACGGCAGTCGGTGGAAAGGAGGGAGGCAGAGCAGAGCGGGAAGGAGCAGCGTTTTTACCTTGCTTGATCCATGAAAAGGCCAGAGCAGCCTCTGTGATCCTGAGCAATCTGTCCTTTAATCGCAAGGTATTTCTGATTTTCTTCTTCAGAAAGCTTTTGGTTTTAGTTCTTATTTTTCCCCCGTTGTTGTTGTACCAGCTGAGTCATCATGTCTGCTCTGACGCCTCAAAGCGACATGCCAACCCCCACCACAGACAAGATCACTCAGGCTGCCATGGAGACCATCTATCTTTGCAAATTCCGAGTGTCGATGGATGGAGAATGGCTCTGCTTGCGGGAGCTGGATGACATCTCGCTGACACCCGACCCAGAGCCTACCCACGAAGGTACGGTCCGGTTCCTGCCCGGGATCCCTGTGGCCGTCGCATTGTTCCAGCCGCGGCACGAGTTGGGAGGGGGTGTCTCTGGGAAGAGATGCTCTTGTCCTGCCTGCAGAGCCTGGACGTCCTTTGCCATGTTAGAAAGCCAAATTCCCGCTTCAGATGGTCCTTAGAATTTGTTGTGTCTTTTGAAACCCAACCCTTTGAGAGATTTGTGCTTAATCCTTATCTTTGTAGATGTATCAGGTCTGTGTATCGCAGGAAGGAGGAAAACCGCGCTGTGTGCTCAGTAGAGAACATGTGATCGTGAATTTGCCCTCAGAACGGGGCCGGTAGCTCTGTTAGTGAGCTGCCAGCTCGTACAAAGGGAGCACACTGGCAGCACCCCAGCGGCGGTCGGGGGGAGTTTTTGGCAAGCCCCAAGCGATTACGCAGCGATGCCCCTTGTCAGGTGACAGTGCCATCACAAGTCCCCCAGCTGGCCCCTGGTGAGCGTGCTGCTGTTCGGGACGGCTGGAAGGCTGAAGCGGGGAGGTGTAGCACATCTTGCTTTCTTCTGGTGATGTGGGTTGGTGCTAAAAACAGTTGAATGCCAGGATGAGGATTGAAAGCTCTGAGAGAACTAAAAACACAAGAGGACATCCACGCAGTGCTCTGCCAGTCAAATGGGCAAGAAGGAGAGGTGATGAATTTCTGCAGGAATTTTGCCCAGTAGCCACCAGTACTGTTCCCAGTGCCCTTGCTAGATACACCTTGTGGTCTTAGAGCACGGAGGCTCCAGCTTTTCATGCCTGACCCTTTTCCAGTAGCTCCTGAAAAGCCACTCCACCAAACAGCCTTGCTTGACCCGTTTGCTGCTGGCTTGGCAAGTCAGCAAAGTCTTGCTGGATGAGACAACTGAAATTGTGGTGGGGATTTAAGCTTTAAACTAAATTCCCAAGGGACAATTTAATTTCCATTTGACAGCTGCTTTCAGTGGCAGCAGCCCTTGGGTTTGGATTTGGCTTGCCCAACTACTTAGTCACACAGTGGGATCCCAGACAGAGGTTTCAAAAGCAGAGACTTAAGGCTCCCTCTGAAGCATATCCCAGGGGCTCAGGGAGGTGAGTACAGGGAGAGCCGCAATTCAGCTGTCTTCCAGTTCCTGTGTACCTGAGTGTGACATTCAGACCTTGCTTGGTCTTCCTCAAGTGTTTCTAAAGCTGTAATTAGTCATTCTCGGAGTACCAAATAGGGCTAGAAAACAATATTTGCTCATTTCATTGCCATATTATTTAATTCATGTGTAAAAAAGAATGCAAGGAGGGAGCTGTACCAAAAAGACCTCCGTGGAGATGTTTGTGCATAAATTAAGGTTGTTTGCTGAGAGGCACAAAGACTGGTTGTTTGGGGGGGTGTTTTTGGACCCAAGTCATATTTTGCACAGAGATAGAAGGTCAGGAAGAGTGTTGACAATAGAAGAGCTGACACAGCTGTATCCCAGGCATTGGGTCTGGTGCTACTGCATCAGCACTGCTGCTGTGTCCGCGGGGTGAGCACGGGTCCAGGGGACAGGACCATGGGCTTGTGTCTCTTGTCAGGTCCCCATAAGACTGATAGGGAAAAGTAGGCATTATGGAGGAAAAAAAAGCTGTAGAATTCTGCCCAAGGCATAACAAAGGGTGGCAGGTTTTTTCCTTACAAATCAAGACGTGAAATATATACTGCAGTAAGAAGGAGATCCAACAGCTTGTTGAAATAAGGATTTGAAGCCTCCCATGCTTTTCCATCGGTTCTTGTCCCTGGCCTCCCTTCACTCTCTGATCTGCTATGCCCCCAGCCCGCACCAGCCATCCTGCTTTCAGAGCAATTCCCTTCCTGCCATCCAGCTGGAGCTGGAGAGTAACTCAGAGCAAAACTTGTAATCCATTTAAAAGCAGCCTGTAGCAGAAGGGTAAATCACCAGTGTCTTACTGAGTCACTTGCAACTGTATATATTCCATATAGTCTGTGATATGGATGCTTCATTTAGCAATAAAAGCAATTAATTTGTTCTTTCAGCTGTTAGGAACAATTCTGGGTGAGCATGCAAGTAAGCTGATTTTGGTGTTTGCTGCAGATCTGCTGGGCTTAGGGGAAGAATTTATTAAAAAAAAAAAAGGGGGGGATTCCTAATAAAATAATCAGCATTCTACTGTGCTCTGCAGGCACCTCAAAATGAAATGTAACACTGGTGGCTCTTAACCTTGCTCACTTGCAGTGTGTGTCATGGCCTTTAAAGCATTTTTAGGGATGGAGGTGAAAAAACACTTGGATCATATTTCTCTTGGATACTGAAGAGCGTGTGTGTGTATGGATGGGATTGAACACTGCTCTCAACTTGGAGAAGTTACACAAAATGGCCTTGCATGGTTTAACTGGATGTTCAATTTATACTTGGAATAATCATGAGGAGCTTCACATTAGAGCTGTGGAAATTATCCTCATAAGATCACCTTGTAATTGAGACTGGAAGGGAATGCATGTGCTAACTGGATGATCTGAATTTACTTGGAACTATCCAGGACTACAGTATCCCTTTTGTTATTAATCCTCTATGTACACTGCAATGGAGAATTGGAATGATGTGTTAATTTCATCTTTGCATGTTATCATCTCTTTTATAAGGTAGAGATAAGGTCAGATTGTTTTTCTTTTTTGACCACTGATCTAAAAGTTTCAGTTTAAGACACATGGTTGTGTAAAATGCCCCAAGAAGGAGGAGTAGCTTACCGAAAAACAAATGCCCTTCTCAGCACCTCATGCCCGTTAATCTCTTGCACTGGTTATTGAATCATCATTCAGATTCGACTTTTTCTCTCCATTTTCTGTCCAAGTATTTTTCCATGTTTCTTTGCACAGTTCAGAAGGATTTAGGGAAGCAGCATGACCTTATTCATTATATTTGTTTTGCAAACTGGCAACTGTTACTTTGGTTTAGGGTTTCTCTAGTAGTGTGGAATACGATCACTAAAGTGTTGGGAGAGATGGAATTGCTCCATGGATTGGGCCTTTCCCATTATAAAACAAATCTGAGCCGTACTGAGAGTGGCAGAGACCTTACAGATGTGGCAAGCTGTATGAGATGACCGTTGTTGGAAGAGAACCTCTTAAAACACATTTGGTGACAGAACCCCCTAAACAGGGTCATAATTCTGAAGGAGCCACAGGCCAGATTTAATAGAACAAATGTGAAGTCAGTAAATGCAAGTTAAATGTATTACAGTGTGTTCATGGTCATAAATCTCTGGAATAGCACTTAGGTCATGTAACCCAGACATCAATTCAGAAATTACATTATGAGAGTTGTTTTCTTTGCTCTTTTAAGCTGCTTCAGTCTAAATGAAGTCAGGTCTGGGAAACCTGGGACAGGTTTGTATCCCTAAGAGATAGCCAAGCATGGCAGAGAAACCTCTCGAGTGTCAGCTGAGCTGGGAAGTGATAGATGGGGCGGGGGGGAAACCCCAGGGGTTTGGTTTTCTTTGTGCAAACTATCAAGGGCCAAAATAGGATGAGAAATTCCCCACAGCACTTGGTCATGTGTTTCCCTCTGGAAAGAGGGTGGCTGGGGAGAAACATTGCATACAACTCCACACAGTTGCAACACAGAGAAATTTGGTAATTATTTGATGGAAATTATGTGGAAACAGGAATAAAACTTAAGGTAGGATTACACCATTTATACCTGTGATGTATGTTTGGTACTTACTTGGTCCATGCATGTCATGGAGAGGGAACTTGGAAATTCCAAGTCCTGTGTACTTCTTGATTTCTTCCTTTACGTTTTCTCCTGAATTGTTGCAAATCAGCTGCTATTTTCTTCTATATGCAAGGTTCTCCATATACATGAATATTTTGAGATGGGATTTTTGTGCAGTGGGTTTTAAAAAAAAATTTAAGCTACTTTACCCTGAATAGACTGTTCCTGGCATTCCATGCTCCAGGCTGCCTGGTGACTTCCCTGATTTTTTTGGATTGCAGGGTGTTTGAACATGAAGCTGAAACCCTGTGCTGATACTTTTCCTCTGTCAACACTTGATCCACCTCCTTTGTAAACCTGATGTGAAAGAATTCATTTAAGTAGCTCCAATAATATTACCAGTATCTACTTAATTTTCTTTCTAGATCTCTTTCTTTGCTATTAAATATATTCCTAAGGCAACAAATATCAGATAATGCAATTTAAATATAGCAGTGTGACTAGAGGTTTGTTTCATGATAGAGCAATATCTGTCCCTACAGTTAAGGGAATGTGCTGGAGCAGATGTGGGTCAAGGCTTTCCCAGCAGAGCTGACATGGCACCCTTGCTCAGTAGCTTCTATATCAAGCTGAGGTTTCACTTCCCAAAACGGATGCTTTTGGGTTGTTTGGTTTTTTTTTTTTAAGTTATTTTACTGACTGCTCAGCTTCTCCTTAGGAATGTGTTAAAAACTTCTGTACTTAAAAATAATTTTAAAAGATCCTGACCTATTTAAAAACTCCTGGCATATTCTTCCTGAAAGAAGTGCTTCCCTCTGAGGGTGATGAGGCCCTGGCACAGGTTGCCCAGAGAAGCTGTGGCTGCCCCATCCCTGGAAGTGTCCAAGGCCAGGCTGGACGGGGCTTGGAGCAGCCTGGCATAGTGGGAGGTGTCCTTGCCCATGGCAGGGGGGTGGAATGAGATGGGCTTTAAAGTCCCTTCCAGCCTAAAGCATTCTGATTCTATGATTGTATTTCATCTGTCTTTGGAATATCTTGATTGTCATATCAACATGCTGTTTTTGAGGCTGATAATATTCATTGGTTCAGAAAGATTTTAACTCTGAACTGTTTTGTACTACTATCTTCAACCTTTTAAAAAAAGCAGAAATTCATCACTCTTTTTAATATCAATATTGAAGTAATTTTGATGCTGGTCTATTCTCCCAGGGTTTGCTTGTAAAAGCTTTTATTGCCATGGGAAAGTGTATCCCTGCCCCTTGAGCCAAACCAGTGGAGATGCTGCCCCTGAGTCAGCGAAGGGAGGGACTGCAAAACCCTTTGTCCAAATAACTGATGGGATTTTCCTGATTAATATATTAGTGATAATAAGTACTCCAGTTCCTTTGTAAGGAACTGGCTTGAGCATTCATTCCAGTGGGATGTTCTGTTCCATAATACTAATCTTCCTGGGAATCTAGTTGGAATGAGTTAATCATTTTACGAAGATTTTAAAGTCTTGGTCATCCTGTTTTATAAATTTGGTACAGACTTGGGTATTTTCCATTGTAATCCAAATATTGAATTTGTCTTAGGTACTACAAGGGCTGTGAAACAAGCAAGTTTCGGGCCTTTGTGATTTTTTTATTTGTTTGTGTGAAGGGTTTTCCCCCCACTGTTGGTGGAATTTCCAGACAAGTGGGAAAAACTGTACAATGTCACAGAAGAAATTGACTGTATGCAAAGTGCAGCTGGGGGCGTGAAAAAATGAATGAAAATGAAAGTGCTAATTAAACGTGTCCTTTCTGCCTCTAAATTGATGCAAATCCTGTAGCGCCAGGTTAAATTCATGCAGTTTTTACTAGAAGGAAGATAGGATTATTGTTTGTAGGGATAGAGAAGAAAATACCTGTGTGTCCCCGGGACACCTGTCTGGGAGCTCTATATGGATCACTTGCTAAGGGTTAAAATAAAACATAAATGAGAGGGGTTGCATCAAAGATGGAGTGGAGCCTGGCAGTTCTCTCTGTTCCTCTACCCAGCTACTGGTAAATCTGGTTTTGGTTATATGTTCTTCACTGTTTATTCTTTAGATTAAGCCAAATAAACCAGCAAAGTCTTGATTTTAGAGAAGACCTTTCAATGATGGTGTCTGGCTTCACTCACTGTGTGCAGGTAGGGATTCTGGGATGACCAGCATCTGGATCCGAGTCACGGAGTCCCATTTGTGCAGTGGGGTCCTGGAAAGCATTGGAGACAGGTCAGTCCACCACTGAGAGGCTCAGTGGACCCTCAGGAACCTGGAACACCTGTCATGAAAGACCAGAAGCCATAGATGTAGCGCGTGGGGAGGCTGGTGGCAGGAAGAACATCGCCAGGGATTTGTTCTTGCAACAACAGGGGATTCCTCTTGTGAAACTGTGTGTTGCTCTTGCAGCAGTGCTTAGCCGTAGGGGAACGTGTGTTCAAGTCCCTGGTTTCTGAGGAAGAGGGATGGTTAAAATTCAGCCCCGTGAATTCAGCAGTCTCCAAGGATGAGAGGACTGTTGGGCAATGGCATTGGAGCATAGGGAGCTTTTTGGGCCCAGTTGTTTGTTAGCTGTCCTGGGATTTGGCTGCTGCTCCTTGTTTAGCTGCAGTGCCGGTGGATGGGCTGTTTGCTGCTCCTGTGGCAGGAGGCTGGCGGTGGCTGTGTGGGAGGGAGGAGGGCCCAGCACTGGGTGTACTTTGCCCAGGACTTCAGCACTGTTGGCTTGGGAAGGGGGATAGAGCCTTTCCTGTGCTTCAGACCTTCCTCGGATCATGGATTAGTGCTGGGGAGAGCAGGCATGTAAGTGGGGAGTGGAAAATGCTCAGGGGTCAGACCCTCCAGGGCTTTGTCCGGCTTGGCTTTCTGGGTTGGACACCAGGGACTTAGTGGGTGTGCTGAAACCAGTTTTCCTTGTCCTGCCTGCTCCTCTCCCAGGATATCTCCCTCCTCCTGCCTAGGAGAGAGGCGCTTCCCTGATGGAAAACTTGGGGAATCCTCATGGCAGTGACAACAGGAAGCCTGTGACCCACATCAGGCTCAGCTGGGTCCCCTCTGAGGGATTTGTCACTTGGGGCGATGGTCATAACAGACTTAAAGCTCTGTTTGACCTTCTTTAAAACACCGTCAGTGTGTCCCTTCCCTGAACGCGCCTGTGCCTGCTTCCCACGTGTGCCTGTTTGCTTCTTGGGGCTGGGTATGAGGAAATTGAAGCAAACGCTGACATTGCTCAAATATCTCAAGTTCAGTGCTTTTATCTTCCAAATAAAATAATGCTTTTGTTGCTTTTCCTTTTAGGATGTGCTTTACAAAAACGTTGCTTGTGTTAATGCAGAAACAAAGCTTCTGCAGCTTTACTGAAGCCTACCCTGATCTGAGTCTGGGGAGGAAAATGCTTTGCTCTGTTGCTTTGTGCAGACTAATAAACCCTTTTGACTTGCAGATCTCTTGCCACTCTGAATTAAGCCTTGTATGATGCAAATCTCCCTTTCAGTTACCCTTTTGCTTGTACCTTGATTTTGAATCTTTCCTTTAGATCACGGCTTGCATGACATTTTTCTTTCTTTTCCTTTCCTTTTGCTGTTTGCAAAGACTCTTGGGAGGATTTGACAGATGTGGTGGAGCAATTGCGCGATGATTCCGAAGGTGCGTTCCACACATCTCACCCCTCTTGTCTGTGCCCATCATTGCCTTCTGCCCTGTCACTTTGAGCCTGAGTGCAAAATGCACTTTTCCTTTCCGGTGCCAGCAGCTGTGCCTTTCTGGCCTTTTCTCTATGTTGCTTAAATAAATGTTTCCAAGTTGGTTGTTTTATTATTTGAACTTGAAGGGGAGATAGAAAAAGTGAATCAACAAGGGCTAGTTGCCTTCTAGTAAAATGCATTCAAAGGCAATGTTTTCCTGAGCCTGATAGAAACACAGCATAAATGGTTGCAGCAATATATGGAAGCTGAATTAAAAAAACCCAAAAATTCAGAAATAACCCTGAGGATTCAGATTTTCTCAGGTATTTATATTTACCTATTCAAGGCTTGACACAAGTGCCTCTAGAACTTGCAATGCTAAATGTTCATTAAAACTTGTGCAGTACTAAAAAAGAAATTTATTTACGGTGTTTCTTGCTTTATTCTTAAAAATGGTTCGAATGTGAAATAGTCAAATCCCAATTTAGGGAGCAGTCAGGCAAATTGGTAGTTAGATGAAATATAACTGCTGCTGCTTGGGGTTCAAGTGTTTGCAGCACAAAAGGCTGGTGTTGTGATGCATTGAGTGCACTGCTCCCGTGTGTCACCCTCCGTGGATGGTGCCTTTAACTGCTGTGCTGGTTCTGTGCCTGGCGGCCTCACAGGCACAGCAGCTTCTCCTCAGCCAACGGGAATGTTCTCCTCTCTCCTGGCACAACAGCCCTTTCTGCTTCCCAGCCAAGGGCATCTCCAAGGCAGGCTTTAAGGGAAAGATTTGAGACTTCCTTTTCTTTCATAAACTATTGTGCTGATTTTTGTGTTTATTTTGTCCGGTGGGATATGTTTCCCTGTCATACAGAAGCAGCCTTGCCAAATGTCAGGCTGCTTTCAGTTGCTGTTTTTGCTGTAAGATGGATTCAGTACCTGGAGAACCTTGCTGAAATGCAAATGAATTGGCATTGTTTTCAGCAGGCCTGTTCATTTCTCCAGTGTTTGATCACTCCCTGCCTTTGACCAAAGTTATGGCTTTATTTTAGTTTATTCTTCGTTGTTTTAGAGTAAGTAAATCATTGAGGAGCGATTTAAATCTATTGTCACCAGCAGAAGTACTGAGACAACAGTCACAGCTTAACCCTTTGAGGTCCTGTATTGCATTGACTTTTGCCTTGACTTTAAGGTTCTTGGGTACAGATTGGACCTTCTAAGCAAATTACAGGATTTTTTGGTGCTTTTGAAGACATCCTCAGGAAGCAGCTGGGTAGAAAACATGTCTGTTCTGTAGGAACTGCAATATTTAAGCAGCCAAGTGCCTTGAGAGTTTGATTCCTTCATTTGAAACCCAAACCCTGTGGAAAGGCAAAGGTCAGGGGCTGAGGTTTTGCTTTTTGAGATTTATGACATGCGATGTGTAGGAAAACCCAGGTAGAGGATTTTAATTGGTTTGCACAGCGAGAATCTTGGATAAGCTGCTTATGCAGAACACAGTCACTCCCAGCAGACTAAAGAAGCAGAAACCATTGATTAGTGTGATATGACAGAAATATTTTTCAATGCAAATTAGTTAATAATGGCAGCCAAGGGGGTGTTTTCCATGTGGCTGTTGTGCACAGCTCCTTTAATTCTGCATTAGGGATTGATTTGCTCCTAGGTGGAGTCACTGTGCATGCCTGACTTGCTGCCCATCAGATCAGTGATCTTGGCCAGTGAGGAACCACGATTAGAGAGGATGAGGAGGAGGCCTCTGTGTCTGATTTTGCACTATTATTCCTGCCTTTTTTCCTGAGTCTGGACTCCCAGTGATGGTGTCTGTCAGCTAGACTGCAGGTCATAAAAAGGACTGCAAATCCAGGACAGGTTGTCTGCTCAGTGTGCCAGATCCATCAGCTTCTAATAGTAGCTCACTCACTAAGTTAAGTCTTTGCACAGTCCAGTGCTGCTGTGAGCATTGCATTCCTACGTGAGTTCTTGGAAGCTCTCTAAACGATGGAAATAAGTTGTGAATGCCCAGTCTCAGCCTTTTTGTAAGGTGTGAGCCAGGACAGTCAGTGCTTGGACAGGGCACAAATAGCAAACTAAAAGCCTCAGGGAGTTTGATGGCTTTGCTTCTTGGCAAGAGGAAGCTGGGAGGAGACAGAGGAATAACTGGCCGTGTTTGCCACTTCTCTGAACAAGGGGGCATTTGTCCACAGCAGCAGATGTGGCCTGGAGCACAGCTGGCCTCGTGGCTGTCCATTGATGGCAATTCCAGCTGTCTTGGTTGCTGTCTGTGCACTCCCTGCTCCAGCACACACCTGCTCTCCTTCAGCTGCTCCGGGCGGTACCTCCTGGGGTGGTTTCAGGAAGTTGGGGGAAGGAGACTTGGTGCTGCTTCACCTTGGAGAACACAGGGGATAAAAGGCCTTGTCCTGACCTTTTGCAGAGACTGAACAAGCAAGCTGTGGTGTCAGGTTTGGATGGCACAGCTGCCCCTGCCCTGCACTCTCCCTGTGCTGTGGAGTTGTCACAGCCCACAGTGATGTGCACTCGGGTGTGGCTCTGTAAGGTGTACTCCTGGCTCTCTTTTTGGCTGGTGGGTGCTGACAAGGTGCCTCATGCTTAGATCTGTACCTTTAGGTTTCTGCTGCCAGGTGTAGTTTATTCCCTTGAGAAGGTGGCAGGTTGGTTCTAGGGTCTGTGGCTATTTCCAGCAGCCTTGGATAAGTGGGCCTTACAGGGATGGAACTGCCTGTGCCAGGGAACTGGGGCTCAAAAACTGGGTGTGCATAGTTAGTGTAAAGGTCTGGATGTTTATTATGTGGTAGAGGAAGAATATAGTTGTGGGAGATATGCAAGTTTTGGGATTTAGAAGGAGCTGTCAGAGGAGCCATGAAGATCTGCTCCTTACTGTCAGCAGTAAAAATCAGTGGTGTTGATAAAACAGAGAGAAGTGGGAATTATGAACAGAGATATTATAAACAGAGCCAAGTTTTACAGCCATGTTGTGGGAGAAGTGCAAGGTGCGTTAGAGATATATTGCTGGATTAAGTGTAAGCAGGTCCCTGGTGATCTTTAGATGGAAGAACAAACCACAAGTGGAAGATTGTTACCAGTTTGTAGGTGGGGATGTGAGTGGGAGCAAGTGACAACCATAACATGTTGTCATGGTGTGAAGCACAGGGTTAACACTAGGCTTCAGACTTCTCCTAATGAAAATTGGGAGCTTCTGTAGCTACTTGAAGTACTGAGGCACCCTCAGTGTGATAAACTGTCTACTCCTATGTCATTGTAGCTTTGGCCATAAAATGCTAGTTGCTGTTGATTTTTCTCCACAAAAGGCCTGAAGAGTGCCTCGTGTGAAAGTGTCACGGCCCCAAAAGGGTCCTCAAAGCTGAGGAACAAAAGGAGAAAGGTGGGATGTTTAGTGTAATAAAAGTTGCTGTTGTTGCTCAACAGAATTTGTCTTCCTTCTTTAACAGACCCCAATTACCTCATGGCTAATGAACGCATGAACCTGATGAACATGGCCAAACTGAGCATCAAGGGGTTGATCGAGTCGGCGCTGAATCTGGGCAGGACGCTGGACTCGGACTATGCCCCTCTGCAGCAGTTTTTCGTGGTGATGGAGCATTGCCTGAAGCATGGCCTCAAAGGTAACTGGCCTGTGAGGAGTCCTCGGGGCTGTTGGTCATGGCTGGGTGGAGAAACAGCGATTTTGGTTTAAAAACCTGCAGAAGAATGAGGAGAGGCTCAGCAGGGTCACTGCTGTGATCCCAGTGGCCACAGGAAGGAAAAAGAACCTGGGGGAGGTGGCAAGTTCAGGTGCTGCAGGTGCTTGCCATGTGTGAAACAGCAGGTCAGATGTCTCGGGTGTAACTCAGTGGTCAGGGGTGAAACAAGCTCTCAGCAAACTCATGACTCTTTTTTTCTGCACTTCCTCATGCTTTAGGGACATGGTCCCTTACTGGAAGAGGAACTGCAACCCAGAGGTCTTTTCTCAGTAGCTCTGTAAAACTTGAGGGTTTGGGCTGTGTGCAGCTCATGGCTTAAACTGCTTTTAAAGCAGAACATGTGTTTAACTGTACAAGAGTCACAGCTCAGATTGCCAAGTACCAGACTGTTCTTCAGGGTGCTCCCCTTGCCTGGTAGTAGGTGGAAATGAAAAGCAGAGGGAGGTGGAACCAGATGCCTTCAAGGCCCTTCCCACCCAAACCCCTCTGGGATTCCATGATACTAAATGCCTGCCCAGCAGCAGTGGCCCCAGAGGAACCTTTCTGTCAGCTTTTGGCTACTGTTTGCTCGCTTGTTTTGAGAATGCGTTGTGTCAGCGTGGAGCCTAACAGCCACATTTTTTGTCTCTTTGTTTTCTAGCCAAAAAGACTTTTCTTGGGCAAAATAAGTCCTTTTGGGGACCTCTAGAACTAGTAGAAAAACTCGTTCCTGAGGCTGCAGAGATTACAGCAAGTGTTAAGGATCTCCCAGGGCTGAAGTAAGTGCACTCTATTATTGCATGAGTACATAGTAAGGTTTTTATTGTGAGAACGATCCTGAAGAAGAGAAGGCAGGGCAAACACAACCTTCAGGAAGACATCTGCCACCCACTGTGATAAAAATGGATCATTGCTCACCTATTCGTAACCAAGGATCTGCAGGAGGAGAGGACAGGATGTGTTAAGAGCATGGAAACTTATGGACAACGTGCCTTGATTGCTAGCACTGAAGGAGTGATGTGTCAGGCATGGGAACAGCCTTTACTATTCATGAAGTCAGACTGCAGGGCAAGGGAATTAACAGGAAGGTGATGCCAGGTCAGATAGTTTTGGGGCTGATACCTGTCTGGGAGATGCTGAGGTGGAGTGGGGCTATTAGAGCTGATGGTGACTGTGCCTTGCAGGGTGTCTGGAACTGTTTGTTTCTGGCCTTTGCAGGACACCTGTGGGCAGAGGAAGAGCTTGGCTTCGCCTGGCTCTGATGCAGAAGAAACTTTCAGAGTACATGAAGGCCTTGATTAACAGAAAGGATCTTCTCAGGTGAGTTCTGGGCTTGATCTCAGGTTGTGTTCACTTCTGCTCTCTTGTGAGATCTTGATCATCTTTGCCACCCAAATGGTCAAGTATATGTGTGCTTTTTTGGAGAAGGGGTAATACCTGTGAAATGCAGAGCTTCCACTTAGCTTCTGAATTAAGCTGTTAGTCTCCTCTGTGTCAAATATCCCTTAGAATTAACAAAAATTTTGGTTCTAAAGAGGTGATTGGGTGAAATATTTGCACAGAGGGGATACAGCATTGTTTCTGTGTAAAAGCCTGGCCCTGGGTTGATTTCTGACCTTGTCACTTCATTCCCACCTGACTTGGAAAAGCCACCTCACTCGTCTCTCTTGCCCGTGCCCTGCAGTGAATTTTACGAGCCCAACGCGCTGATGATGGAAGAGGAAGGTGCCATCATCGCTGGCCTCCTCGTGGGCCTGAACGTCATCGATGCCAACTTCTGCATGAAGGGAGAAGACCTGGACTCCCAGGTACTGGGGATTCACTTAATGGTGTTGTTCTGCTCCCCTAAATTGGAAAGCTCATTAATTTTGCATAGCTTACTGGCATAATGGAACCTTGCTCCAGTGCAGCAGGTACTGATGTGGTATCTCTAAGCTGTCACAACTGGAGACAGTGGTTTTGTCTCAGAAACCAAGTGTTCAATGTAAAATGCACATTGCTTTTTCTCTAGGTTGGAGTTATTGATTTCTCCATGTATTTGAAAGATGGGAACAGCACGAAAGGCAGTGAAGGGTAGGTGCACGCACACAGTTGTCCTGCTGCTCCTCTCTTGGGAACTTGTATTCAATTATTCCAGGTTGCCCTGTTTCTTTTTTCCAGAGACGGTCAGATAACTGCTATTTTGGACCAGAAGAACTATGTAGAAGAGCTCAATAGACATTTAAGGTAAGACGTGATCTGTTGGCTCTTTATTATCTTATAGAAGAAAAGAGAAAATGGGATTTTTAAAAAAGAAGGAATTACTGTAGGGGTTTTTCTCTTTGACAGCGCTACAGTAAACAACCTACAAGCCAAGGTGGATGCCTTGGAAAAATCCAACACTAAGCTGACTGAGGAGGTAAGTGTGATGGAAAATCATTTGATGCTTCGGCCTTTGGGAATCAGGGAGTAGTAACAAGGGAGGGTGGAGTTTATTCACATTTTTGGTGTACTGAATGATGGAAGTTTAGTGATGGAACTGGAATAACTCACCTGCCAAGCAATGTCACTGGCTGTTGCATGTGGTGGAAAAAAAACTATATGTAAACTTGCAGGAAATAAGAGTCATTATAGATAAAATATTTAGTCTGAGCATGGCAAAGAGCTGGTACATGAGGCATAGGCACAACCCATGGTTTAAAATGGGTGTTGCAGCTCATTAGTAATGGCATAGATGTAATAAAATCTTTTGGGGCCATTTCCTTGACAAAGTGGGTGACAGGAGGTCTCACCTGAGTAGAATAAGTGGCTTTTGGTTTATTACCTGCACTGTGACATGGTATCACCTTTGCTGGTGATTTTTTAAGTGACCTTAAACCACTTCATGACAGTCGGACATGAGTTGCAGTGGTGACTGCAGTATTTTTGGGAGTTGGATTATTTAGTTGCTCAGTGAAGTCTCCCAGTGTGTGCAGAGTGGGGGTTCTGGTGACACAGGGACACGCTGTGCCAGCTGGGGTGTACTTAATGAACTGTGTCACACGTCACAGCAATGTGTGTGTTTGGCCTGAGCTGTACCAAGGACTCACACTTGGATTGGGGTGATTTCTGTTTGGGTTTGTCACGGAATAGCATGGCTGATCCCTTGGAATATCACTGAGCCTTATGTAAGTTGTGAGTTACACAGTCAGAAGAAGTTACTTTTGCCTTTGACCCTACACTTACAGTAATCTGTTTAGTCTGTGGTGGTGTCTTCCCTGGGAGTTGCTGTGAGCCAAGTGTCCTGTCCCTCAGGGTGGTGTGCACTGCTCCTCCTGTTCCCAGCCAAATCTGAGCCCTAGAGAGGAAAGAAACAGTGAAGTATGTCTTTGATAGGTTACTGTTGTTGTGTTCTGTTCCCAGCTTGCAGTTGCCAACAACAGGATCATTACACTGCAGGAAGAGATGGAACGGGTTAAGGAAGAAAGTTCCTACATCCTGGAGTCCAGTCGGAAGGTTGGTGTGTGTGTGTGTGTGTGATTGCTGAGCCTTGGGGCAGGCCCAGCCCAAATTCAACCAAGGAGTCAGTGTTGGGAACACACTTTATTTCCTGCTGTATCTCACACAAAACTCACAGTAGATTAGAGTGGCTGCAGGTGGGTCCTGTGCAGAGGGAACAGATGGGCCTTATCCCCAGGGAATCCTGCCTGGCTTAGGCATGGAGCCGGGAGCTTCCTCAGTGAGCTCATGGCTCACTGGGCGAGGTGTCAGGGACAGCAGGGAGGGGGTGGCAGGAAAACTGGGATGTAGTTGTGCTGTTTTGTTGCAGAACGGGTTTTCTATGCGGTGGGGAGAAGCAAACACTGCGGAAAAGTGAAGGTTAGCAGTACATAACGCCAAGTGAACTGTGTCTGTTACCTCAGGTCACCAAGGATAGAACTGCTGATGGGCAGGCACTGACTGAGGCTCGGAAACAGCTGAAGGAGGAGACTCAGCTGCGGCTGGTGAGGACTGGGGGGGGTGTAGGGGGCACCCCAAATGGCCACAGAGGGACCCTGCCATTCTGAGCTGTTCTGTTCAGCAGTGTGTGGGGAGAAACATGCCAGAGTGGAAGGTTTATAGGAAATAAAATCTGCCAGCTTTTCCCCAGTCCCTCCCACCACAAAGATGGGCCCATGTAGAATTCCCTGACTCCCTGCTAGCCATGCTGCTCACCTGGCTTTCATATTGGACTCAGTGTGGATTTCTTGTCCTGAATAGATGTGTCAGAGGTGTGACTGATGCTGTGGCAGTGCAGCACGCTCCTGGGTACAGAGGGTGGGCAGGAGCCCCAGTGAAGGGTGCTTCTCCCTGGGTGCTGAGGGGAGCTCCTGGAAATGCTGACTGCTCCGTGTGTTCCAGGATGTGGAGAAGGAGCTGGAGGCGCAGATCGGGATGCGGCAGGAGATGGAGCTGGCCATGAAGATGCTGGAGAAGGATGTTTGTGAGAAGCAGGATGCGCTGGTGGCACTCAGACAGCAGCTGGATGATCTCAGGGCCCTAAAGCACGAACTGTCCTTCAAGCTGCAGGTAGGGAAGTAGTGAAATGCAGGGGATTCCAGATAAAAGTGAGAGCTCTTGTGCTTCTACTCCTCCTGCCTATTGAAAGGGTGCTGGGTGTGGAAAGGTCACAGGCTGTGCACACTTGTGTCCTGCTGCAAGAATATTGGAGTGTGGTGGAGGTTAAAGGAAAAGGACATTTCTTCTGGAGAAAAATTAACGATGATCCAGAAATGTGCGTATGAGACTGGGGAAAGCACTTTGTGTTGGTTTTCTGATATGAAAATGGAGCTGTGGGAGCTTCTGTTGCAGTACAGTCTAGGGTTGGAGGGTACCAGGTGTAATTACTGTGTGATGACACCATCTCCAAAGAGCAACACAATGCTCAGAATAAATCCTAAGATCAACTTAAAGAGGAAAAAGTTGTTTCTGCTCTCCTTGAGCCAATGGCTTGGTGCAGAACAGTTGAATGATATTAAGATATTAAATTATATTAGCAGACACTGCATTATGGATTATTCATATCCAGGAAGCTTTGTGGATGATGGCATTGCCCTGTTGTGGGGTTCCAGATGGAGCCTGCACCTCTGTGGCAAGACATTTGCCCTCACAATACTGACCTGGCCATTTGCTTTTTGAGCACCTTTTCCTGCCTCTTTGCCTTCTGCCCTGTTGTTTCATGTGCTAAGTGATTTACTTGGGCTTATTCAGCATCTACTGCTCCTTTCCTCAGAGTTCAGACATGGGAGTGAAACAGAAGAGTGAATTGAACAGCCGCTTGGAAGAGAAGACAAATCAGATGGCTGCCACCATCAAACAGCTGGAACAAAGGTAAAGCAGGAGACTTGGACCAAGATCAAAGGCTGTGTCCTTTAGTGGGGGTGTCCCACGCACCCGGAATGGGCCAGGGGAGAGTCCAAGTGGTCTGCTGGACAGAGCTGCCTGAGGAGAGCACTGGGAGCAGGAAAGCCAGCCTGCAGCTGAGGCCAGGCTCAGAGGGGCTTGGGTGTTTCAGATCTCTGGTTTTGGATAAAACCCCCCCAGTCGAACCATTCTCTTGATGATCCTGAGCAATGTGAGCTTGGAAAAAGTACTCCTGTGAAAGTGAAGGGAGGAGGTGAGAGGGCAGCCTGGCACAGCTCCCAACAGCACGGCTGGGACCTGGTTAATGAGCAGGGCATTGCACTGCATTAGTGCTCTCATTTGAGGGTTTATATTGGGAATAGCTCTTGGTGAACAAGGTCACTGTGTTTGTAGAAAGTCTCTGTTTGAAAATGTGTTATGGTACCGACTCAGCTAATTGATTTGCTCTTTTTCTCTTGCTGTTATTATTTTTCTGTTTTCTCATCATCCTCATTCTGACTTATTTATACAGTGAAAAGGATTTGGTGAAACAGGCAAAAACCTTAAATAGTGCAGCAAACAAACTGATCCAGAAGCATCATTAGACGTTTTTGTCTGGCCACCTCACAGCTCTGACATCAGAACTCATTCATGAGGGGAGAACTTGAGAATTGCTAAAAGCAACTGTTAAAATGTTAATTGTCACCTAAAGTTGATTTGGAATTTGCTGAGTTTTTAAAATCAGTGAGTTTTTCTGCCGAGATTTAGAGTTGGATATAGAAATCCCATTTAACCCATGTTCAAGTACCAAATGAGTTGGCCAATAAACACCCCAGGAAGGCACCAGGAGTGGGAGATCTGTGTCTCTGCCCACCTGCTGGTGCACACCCCGTACAGCAGCACGAGCCCTCGGCGTGTGCGCGGCTCAGCCAGGATCACATTGGCCAGCTCGGGAGAGTCAACTCGTTTTCTGTGTTGCCCTTTTTTGTGAAGTAGATGAGAAAATGCATCCCTGGAAGTTGTTGACAGTAGTTGTGTGTGTGCCCCAAGCCGTTTCCCGTTCACTTCTGTTCTGTGGGTTCAGCCCCGAGTCCGAGACGAGCGGGCAGGACGCGATGGCCCGTCACGGTGAGGACCGGCCCCCCTGTAACCAGCTTGCCTGGATTCTGCCTTAGGGATGTGGTGGGAGGGTGGGGACTTTATCCTTCTTCCTTTAAACTTCATGTGTCCAGAATTAGTAGCTATAGGTGTCTTAGAGTAACATGATAGAGTGGTAAGTTCAGTGGAAACCTCCTTCTCTTCGCATTGCTTCTACCTCTGCCAGGAATCCCTCCAGACAGACCCTGTGGTCCTTCCCAAGCTAAGGAAGCTGAGGAGAGGTGTTTTGGGAGGTGTCTCCCCTTCTTAGAAAGGGAAGTTACATGTTTTTTGAAAAAGAATCTGACCTTGGTTTAAAAGAAACAAACGTACACAAATAAAAAGGAAAGGAACCCAGTGTGCAGCGATGGGGAATGGAGATGGTAATTCGGTCCTTGCCTTTTCCTTGTCCAAGTAGTTGGTGGTTGAAAGGGAAGAGTGGCCTTTTCCACTTGTTTCATTTCCTTCTGAGTTTGCCTTGCTCAGTACAAATGGAATTTGCTAAAGGAAGAACAGCTAAAGCTTTGAATCAGCTCTCAATAAGAGAAATAATTGGCAATTGAACACCCCAGTGCAAAACCTGAAGTAACTGTAGCTTGGACTGTTATAAACTAATATACTCCGATCACAGAAGTCCCCGTGCTGGCCTCTCATGGGCTTTAGCTTATAAGCACTCCTAGAGATATTCTTTCATTTGGAAGATGAGATTTGGGGGTTTTCAGTATTGCATAAGGGTTTTTTGCTCTGCTGAGACGCCTGTAGTAATTCTCTGGTGCCAGTTCTGCCTTTATCCTGTGGGATGGCACTCCTCGGGGCAGTGGGTGGCAAACGTGACTATAACAAGTGGGGAGGGAACACCTTGGTCCTCGCTGATGTGGTCAAAAATCCATGGGGCTCAGCCTGGTCCCTCTGGATGTGAGCATGGGCCACCACGTGGCTTATTCCATGGGCTCCCAGCACAGGCACTGGGACAGCCCTGTTGGAAACCTCCCTGCCATGCCCGAGCTGCATGCTTGAACCTGTAAACTCACCCTTCAGTAACCTGCTACTACCAACTCCTAACTGCCTGGAGAAAAAATAATGCTAATGAAAAGGTGGGAGCTTTGATCAAGGTATCCAAACAGCCCGTTAGGACAGGGAGCCCCCCTGCCCCTTCCCACAGTTCTGTGTAGGAACTGGGAGTTGGGCTGGTGGGGTTGGTGTCAGTAACACTGACACCAGACAGAATTAAGGATCTGGCCGTTTCTGATGTCAGGCCCGGAGTGGGAATGTGTTGCTGTACCGATGCCTGGCACTTGAGCTGAGTGTCAATCCGTGGGAGACCAGGAACCTGCACTAATTCTCAATAGAGTAGCTATAACCTATGTTGCAAGTTCCAGTTACCTGTGCAAAGCTGAAATGTAACGTACATTAAAATCCAATTGGACTTTAAATTCTGTGTACTTGAGGTTTGCTTCGGATCTGGATAAAAGTGATGTTTTCTGTTTCTCATCTAATGGCTGTAAACTGTAGTGCTAAAATAAAAACTATGGAAAATGAGAGTTTCTGCCTGGTTCACCTCCCATTTTGCTTTGCTTTGAACTGTCTTTCTCCTTTCCATTGTTTTTACCATTCCCTTTTTTTTTTTTTTTTTTTGGCTTTACCTTTTCACTGGGTTTTTTATTTGTTGGTTAAACTCAGTCTTCCTCCCCACCATGGCTTTTGTTTTTTATCACAAGTTCATGTGGCTCAAATCCAGATTGCGACAGGCAGAGAAGGAGCGGCAGCTGGCCCAGCAGGACAACCGGCTCTTCAAGCAGGAGTTTGGGGACAAAATCAACAGCCTCCAGCTGGAAGTGGAAGAGCTCTCCAGGCAGCGGTGAAGAGATCATTTTCCAATCTCTTTCCTGGGCTGTTCTTGCGGTGTCTAGTGGAGAGCAGGCAGGGTGATGGCACAGGGAAGCAGGGGATGGAGTTGGGAGTGTGAGGCAAGTGACAGGCTAGATGCCAACAGGAGTAACCCTGGGAGGGAAATCCTTGGGAAAAGCCCATTATTTAGGCACTGGCATAGGCTGCCTGGAATAGTTGTGGCTGCCCCATCCCCAGGCAGTGTCCAAGGCCAGGCTGGACAGGGCTTGGAACAACCTGGTCTAGTGGAAGGTGTCCCTGCCCATGGCAGGGGGTGGGATGAGATGTGTAAGGTCCCTTCCAACTCAACCCTTTCTGTGATAACTTGGAATCTAACACTTCTAATGGGCAGGGATGGAGCAGCCAAATCTCTGCCTAGAGCAGCCACTGAAGGGTCTGGAGCAAGGGAAGTGATCCTGGTTGTCAGGCTGACACACACTGCTGTGATTTGTACTTTTTCCCTGGTGAAACTGCTCTTGTTTTTGCTGGAAGCCCAATGGAAAGGCCTTGTCAAAAGTCATCCCATTTTCCCCTGCAGTGGCATCACTTGAGCTGTGTCAGGGACACAGACAAATCCTCTTTTCTTAAAATAGAAGAGCATCTCCTCCTGCAGCCATGACGTATCTGCAGCTTGTTGCAAGGTCACCGGGATGAATTCTGTGGGAGCATTGCTGGATACACAGGGGCGGGGGAGTTGTCCCCTCTCCCCCTCCTGGCCCAGCTTTGTTTCCTTTTTCACAAAGCTGCACAGGCTGCTCAGACAACCAGCAAATGGCTTTGGTCCTGGGTGCCTGTGGGGTGAGCTTAGGAGGACACAGGCAAATGGGTCTGGTTTTCTATCAGTTGGATGCCAGATTGTGCCAGAATTAGATGAAGGATTTGGAGATTTTTTGTCCTGAAGTGCTATGGCTTAACACACTGTGAGACAGCTTGGGATTCCAGGAGGCAGTTTTCAGCTCTTGAGTCGGGGGTGTGAAGAGAGGGTTAAACAGTTCAACAGCTCTCAGTGCCAAGTGTCCCCAAACCACCCTTTAATGACGATTCCACCTCAATATTCCAGGAACCACCTAGAACTGGAACTGAGGCGGGAAAGAGACAGATGGTCCCACAGTCAGCAGCGCAGCCAAGAAAACAAAAAAGGGCCAAAGAACTGGCTAAGACAGGTAACGAGACTTGGGCTTTTGGCTCAGGTTTGAGGTACAGTTTCACTTGGCTCGTTTGCTTTTCCTGAGCTTTCTCAGGCAGTAAGTAGGTGGTGTTCATGTGCCCTGACCCAAGCTTTGGAAGGGTTTTTACACACACTGACCAGGCAGTTACAGTTGTAATGTAATGTGAACTACGCAGTAACAGATGATCCCCACAGTTGTCAGGTACTGCCTTCACTGGGCTCCCTGGGAGGCTTCAGTGATGCAGTTCTGTCTTTTTTGACCAATATTACATGTAATTCCAGTCAAGATGAAGAGCCCGTCTCTGAAATGTGCAGTCCACTCTTTGTTCACAGCAAAAGGAAAGCACAGAGAGCTGCTCCCCATGGAGACTGGTGCCCAAATACTCCTCTGTGCCCAGGAGGAGCAGACCAGTATCCCAAAATAGCAATGCCAAGTCTCCCCTTGCAGTGTGGCAGGAGTGAAACTGGAGTCTTCCTCTAGTGTACCTCATGGGTGAATGTTTCCTTTTGGCAGGATGGGAAGGTCAAAATCCAGGACGAAAATGCTAAACTGAAACAGGCACTGAGAGAGGAGAACAGTGTCCTGCCACACAGGTAGGGAAGGAAACAAACCTCCTTTCTGCCTCCTCCTTTCCAGAGTACTGCTTCCCCTTCTCAGATTACTGTGCTGATGGGGAGTTTGGAATGGTCCAACTTCCCTTTCTGAGAAATATCTCCAACCTTTGTTGAGGTCTCTGCTGCTTTTCCATAGCTCTCAAAAGGAAGGAGGAGGTTCTGTTGCTTGCCATCAGCACTTCCAGATGGGACAAGCTCTATCTGTCTCTAATTTACCTTTGAATTTGTTTCTATCTAAATCTGCTGTTTAATAATTTTACTGACTCAAGAAACCTTGGTAAGCAAAGTGTGAGACCTTGGGGACTCCTGTCCAAAGTATTTTCAGTGAGGAAAAGGAGAAGGGTTGGAGGACCAGTGGTGTTTGTTGCTAATAAGGAAAAGCTGCTGGAGAAAGATCTTAAGATTTTTAAGAAGATGGCTGTGTAAAAATGTGGTTCAGATTGCTTGTTTTCAAGCTGAATATTAGAGAGGAGGATTCTCGTTGTAGGGTTTGTTTAGTATTTGGTTGGAAATGTTAAAAGATGTTGTCAAAGCCCCTGGGCACAGCTCTGTGTGGAGGCCTTGGCTTGGGAATGGAACAGCCCATGGGAAGTGCTCCGAATGTCAGGGCCCTGCTGCAGCACACTGAGTCTCGATAGGAAGTTATCAGGAAAGTAACATCTTAAAAATGGCACAAGCGCAGTTCCAGTCTGCTTTGCCAGACACTGAAAACCATCCATGCCCAAGATGCTTTTTAGCCCTGTTTCACCTGGAGTGTTGAAGCAGGTGAGGGTCAGGCTGATGATTTACCTGCAAGGCCTCATGGTGCTTTACTGCTGCCTGTTCACAGCATGTGTAGGCTATAAAACCTTCTGCCGGCCTAAGTTTGAAGCCAGTTTCAAACTGTGTTGGTGCCACCTAAACAGTGTTTTCCATGTTCATGCTCCCTCTCCTCTGCTCTGCTGAAGGCATTCTGCAGGTTTTTTGCCTTTCTTCCCATTTAGCTAGGAGTGTTACCCAAAAATCCATATGGGGGGAGGGTTTTAAAAACAGGGTAAGGCCTGTGGTGATAGAAGCCCTGCTCCAAGTGACACTGTTGTTCCCTTGTAGGTCACCAAGCAGCAAGCAGGAAGAGCAGGTGAGTGATACCTCTTCTTGGTTTTGTTCCTGTATATCCAATGAACTAAAGTCCACTCCTAATTCCCCCGGGTGCCTGGCAAAGCACAGCCAGACCCCAGACTGTCAGTAGGATGTTACAACACTTGTGTTGTCCTGTTCACGGGGAATTCCTGCCTGTCAGCTCTTGTTCACAGTGCAAAAGGTGCTTAGTTCCCCCCTTGTTGCTGCAGAGTCCTGACAGGAGAGTGTTTTGGTTTTGCCTTGGTGTTTAGGAGCAGCTGTTGGGCCCTGGACATGCCGAGATGTGCCAGCTCTGCCAGGAGGAGAGCAGCCGGAACCAAAGAAAGGTAACTTAGTATTGACATGGCCCACGCCTGGTGACTGCCTTCCCTCTGGACAGATTCCTGCTGGTGACTTGGACAAAGAAATGAGGCCTTGAAGGTCCCTCTGCCCTTAACATAACCTTGTTAAATGCTGTTGGCTCCAGGGTTGCCCTCTGCCCTGTTCAGTGGTTTGTTTTTCCTGCCCCTTAGCAGCTTCTTCCCTTTTTAGCTCACAGTTTGTTTTTCCCTGAGTTGATCTGCCAAGTCCTGAACCTCTCCTTGATTTCTGTCCTTTTCCTGCATTCCAGAACATCTGCAAGAACTGTGGGGGCACCTTCTGTGAGGCCTGTTCAGCGCACGAGCTGCCCCTCCCATCCAGCATCAACCCCGAGCGTGTCTGCAATCCCTGCCACCAGCAGCTCATCCAGCAGTATTCCAGCAGCCCCTTGTAGGGAATGGGTGGCAGAGGGGTGACAATGGTTGTAGCTGATGGTGTTTCTGGAGTTGTTCAAGGGGAATGTGAAGACACTTGCTCGTGTGCTTTGGAGGTTGGGGGGAAGCAGCTTCTTGGTGTTTAGAGTCTCTTGTGACTAAAACAACAGTCAGAGCCTTCCCTGTACCAAAATCTGATTGTGTTGTGGAGAACTGCATTGGGAATGTCTCATGGAGCAGCCCCAGGGTGTGCTGGAGCAGTCTCAGGGCTCAGGGAGCCCCTGCCCAAACCAGAGCTGTGTTTGCATGTGTAAGGTGGGAATGTTCTTGCCCTCACATGAGTGGTGTTGGGTGTGCACTGCTGCTGAGCAAAGGCTCCCTGAAAAACAGCTGGAGCATTTGGCTGCACCTGAAGTCCCATTTCCTTTCCCAGCTGCCTTGGACAGTCTGGCTCATCCCTGGGACCCCAGTACATAGTGTGAGCAGGCCAGGTGAGGCACTAGTGAACACATTCTACCTGCATTTCCTTGGCTCAGGGCTCTGGCCAAGGGCTTGCTCTGCACAGGGAAACCCCAAACTAAGCTGTGAATGTTCTGTACCCCTCTGTGCTTTAGGGGCTGGGCCAAATCCCTGTCACATGCTTGTTTAGGGCCACTTGGATCCACCTCTCCCCCTTGCGCACATGGAAACATTGTGGCCATAAACCTGGCATTTCACTTTTTGTTGTATCAAAATAAAATGGGAACACTTTTCACCTTCCACAAGTTGTAATTGCAAACACAATTCAGAGAGGTTTCATTGTTTGTGCTACATCATTCTTTGTTGCTGTTCCCTCAAGGAATTTTGTTACTCCAAAGAGCTGTGGTGGCTTCCTGTGTCACAGGAGCGTTCACTCCTTTTCCTGTTGGCACCTCCTGCAGTCTCAGACCACACAATGTCCCATAGTCCATAGCAAATGGATGCACTGATGTGACAAATGCATTGGGGTTTGTACAGATGTTAATTAGGGCTTAGTTGTTAATTCCTAAGAGGGGAATTAACCTTAGTTAATTGTAGTCTTTAGAGTGGCCGGAACTGCAGGAAAAGTGTCTCAGAGCTGAGGTTACTGATGTGGTTTGGTGCTGGTTTGTACCAGGAATTATTTCTCAGAGTTCCCTCTAGGCCTTGGTGTGTTTGGCCACCCAACTTACACTCTGTTTTTGCTCTTATCCCCACCTGTGGTAGTTTCCCAATCCCTTTCCTTACTGCTTTTCCTTTAAAATAGGACAGGAGTTGTAAACAGTATTGAAATACAAGAAGCCTGGAATTCAGGTGAATTCCTGAATTCTCTGAAGGGGTCACACACTGGAGATGGACAGAGAACACACTGAATTTAGTGTCAGTAGTTGTGTGTACACACTGTACACATCCAAACCAGTGCAAATTCTTGCATCCAAGCCCAGTGTGACTCACCCCCAAGGAGAAAGTGAGACCCAGGCAATTTCCCTATTAGAGGGAATGTTAAACTGGACATAGAGGATTAAATTCTATGGAGCAGGGAGGTGGCTGAGCCCCCTTCAGAGCACAGCATTGGTGGCTGCCAGCTCCCTCTGTGCTCATGTGATGCCCCTGTGGGCTGACACCTGGACATTGGGGTTGGGAATGGCAGGGGGCAGGTTTTCTGATATTAATTTTGTTCCACACAATAAAGAAAACTTGATCATCCATTTCTGGTGTCCTGAGTGGTCCTTCCATCCCATTCCACTTGGGCTGCAGGTCTGAAAGGATTCAGAGCTAAGCTGTGCACCTGTGTGAGGACTCAGATCACTCAGCTGCTGTCAGTTGGCAATCCTGATGTTTATTAATGCACCGTTCTGCACCTGGAGCCCAGGACTGCTCCACCCATTGACCATTCCTGCAGCGCAGCTGCGGCTGCTTTTGTAACATTCCCCACAGTCCAGCACATTTATTACGTGCTCCTCGTACACAAGGCTAAACTAGATCTTACAGTTTGTCCTCCTTGCTGAGTGCTGACGCTCGTACCTGATCTTCACCCTCATGCACAAGGAACGTGTTCACCTGGCCTGAAAAAAGGAAGAGGAAAAATAAAAATCACTCCCTTGCTGCAGCTAGTGTTTTCCTTTCTCCCCCCTGCCTCACTGCACTTTTTTCCCAGTTTAAATACTATTTGTTAAGATAGTACAGTTTAGCAGACTCCAAGTGGGACATGTCTGGGAGGGCTGCAGCACATGCACAGAGGATGGCAGATGTTTAATTCCCTCAGTGCAGGGGCCAACAGGAGAGAAGTGCCAGGGAGGCTGCACAGGATACAGGAGGAAGGTGGGTACACATGCTAAACATGCCCCAAGGACATATCCCTGGCCTGGATTACAAACCTGGGACTGAGGCGGCGAGCTGCCCTCCCTGTCTTGGGGAGCAGTGGCCAACACCCCCTACTTTCAGAAGGGAATTCACGGAAAAAGTTGTCCAGCATCTTCCATCAGGGTCACATGAAACCCTGCACCATCTAAAAGGCCAATTACTGCTAAGCCACATTTCCTCTTCCTTGCCAGGGAATACAACCCCACCAGAGCTTTTAATGCTGCTCCTGTGCTGTGGGATTGGCACCTGTGGAACCTGGAGATTCAGCCTGGGGAAATGGGTCTAGGCTGGACACCTGGTCTCAAGGTTGGGAGCCATGGTTCCCTTCAACCACCCCACACCTTACCCTTCAGGCTGGTTGAAATCCCAGTACCAGAGATTATAAGCCTGAGGCACACGTTGCTAAAAACGGTCCATGAAGGACAGAGCCAGATGCACTTACCAAATCTGAGCCTGTGCCATGGTCACTAGCAGTTTTCCTTTGCCTTTGGATGCTCATTCAGGGATAATTCAACGGCACTGCACTCTGGAAAACATGTGAGATGCACTTGCATGTGTTACATTTTCTTTCTTTTTTTCTGCTGTTCTCTGCAAAGCCCATGACACATTGTAACTTGGAAGTCTACATTTAAGGTGATCCCTCTGCACAGGGACACAGACAACTGCCAAACACAAACACAGCAGCTGGACAAGCTGTGCCAAACTACCCGAGGCTTCAGTCCTGGGGTTCCAGGACCCCCTCCCTTTTCCTCCCTTACCCATCTGTGACCCCTCCTTCGCCATCGCCGCGACGGCGTCCTCGCGGCTCTCGAAATGCACCTCCGCTTCTCCTGTGGCGTCTCCCTGGGAGTTGTATTCCACCAGGATCCTTGTGGGCCTCAGTGGAGCAAAAAACTGAAAAGGGGGAAAATAAGAGAAAATTTGGTGAGAAAGAAACAGTAATCCAAGGGATGGGTATTAACACATCCCAGCAAGCCTTAATCCCTTCTTATCCATTGAGGGGAGAGGATCCCTGTTGTGGCCCAGAGGCCACAGCTGCCCCAGGCGCCTGTCTCCTACATTCCAGCCAAAGCCACACGGCTCTGAGAACTAACACACACAAATAAATCAACATCCTGCAGTTGCTGCAGCTGTAACCATTAACTGAGGGTTGGCACTGGGAATGACAGCCACATTTCATCCGTAGCTTCACTGTAACTCACATTTATTATGTCTTGGGCACTAGCTTGGGTGGGGAAACCCTTCATGCGGACACAGTGCCGTGCTGGTGACGTGTTGTTCCCAGGCTCTAAAACGTTCCTGGAGTTTTCCATTCCTTCCCTGTACAATCCTGTGGAATGGAAGGAAAAACCATCATTAGTGCTTGCGGCTACCCCCCTCCCTGCCATGAAAGCTGTGGACACGTGGGGTGAAATGAAGGGGCCCTGAAGAACACCCGCAACAGGGAGGGACTCACTGTTTTCTTCCTGGGCATTGAAGCCTCTCATGCTTCTCCATCCCCTTTCTTCAGGGAGGGATTCATATTCTCTTCTCATTTTGGAGTAAGTCATCAACTGCTTGTTGTAGGACATGTGCCTTTGCATCTGGTGCTTTCTGCTTACGTACACTTCTATATACCTGGAACGCAAAGGGGAAGAGCACATGGCATCCCAGGGTTTGGATAAAACACCTTCAGGATGCTTCCTGCCTCGGCTCTGCTCAGCTAGCTGGGGTGTGAGCCCTGGCACGGGAAGATTCCGTGCTGAATGATTCATTCATTTAACTGTTTTCCCCTCGCTGCACTTCTGCAAACTGAATTATTTCTACAAACCCCAAATTAAAAACAACACCCAGCCCCAAAACAGCTCACGGAACAGGCAGGCCCAGAAGATGCACAGGGTCACAGGAAATACTTCAGGGGAGCCCTGAGATTTTCCATATGGCTACGGAATTGATGGGATTGCACTAGCAGTGTTATATCAGGTAACTTCTACAGCACTGAAGGAACAGTGTGGTGAAGAAGGGAATACGGACAACCAAGGGAGAGGGCTTTCCTCCCTTCCCAAAGGGAGCAGGCAGAGCAGGGGAAGTAACTCTGTGTACAGGCTGGCAGAGCTGACAGCTCAGCTGCCCCTGAGACCCCCACTCTGTACTGGGCACTGCTGGAGGCCAGTTCTGGATAAAACCAGGAAGAATGAATGGGAGCAACTGCAAGCAGTTTTGGAAACCCCTCCATTTCTTAGCTCATCACATGGAAATGGAGGTGTGTGAGATCAGGTGGGCGAGTCAGGTCAGCTCTTGTTCCATCACGACAAAGGAAAAACTAACAGTAGATTCAGAATTAATCTCTACTGGAGAGAAATCTGTTAATTCAATTAATTAATTAATTTCTGCCTACAGAGCAGCTGTCTACTTTTGAGGGGGCGGGGACAAACACAAAGAAATGCATTCTGGGAAAAGGAATAAAAGGCAAGAAGCCAGTGGTGTGCAGAACAGGAGTTTTATAGATTACTGAAGTCAGAAAACTTTCAGCAGGGGGAAAGCAGCCTTGGTTGTTTGGCTTTTCTTTCCTGAGCACAGCTCTGGAGATTCTTAAAAGCTGTGTAGGTGTGGTGCTTAGGGACAGGGTTTAGGGCTGGGCAGTGCTGAGGTTAATGTTTGGACACAATGATCTTAAAGGTCTTTTCCAATCTAAATGATACCACAACGCTTGGAAAAAATGGTCTGTGCTTCTGCTTGAGAGGAGGGAGGCTCTGGTGAGGTAAGTGTGTGGCACAGGGCTGAGTGCTCCGGAGTAAAATGGTTAACTTCCCAAGGAAGGAGGGCAGCCTAAGGGGACTTGGTAACCAAGGAGGTGGGAGATGGTGTGGTGTTGGCCAGGAGTCTCCATTGGGAAGGGACTCAAGCCAGGTAACCTGTTCTTTGTCGGGTACTGGGATGAAGGGAAGGAGGCCGGCTGACAAAATTGCCCAAAGCACAGAGGAACCTGGTGGAAATTTGGAGGGTCACGAGTCTGAAGGAGGCAGAGGACCCCCGTGCACTTGGGGCTGGGCAGCCTGTGTCTATGCAGTGTTTCCCACTCCAGATGCTGTCACCCCTTTCTGCTGGATGAGAATGTCTTCAGGAATACCTACAAACACCTCAGACTTTTCTCCGAGAGGCCCCAAATTCCCCCAGACTACGAGCGCTGCAGGTGCCTCTGCGTTCCTCAATGACACTGTGAGTGGGAGATGAGCCGCTCCACCGGGCAGGAAGGGAATAAGGTGCTCCAGAACGTGTTCTTCTACCCCCTGGGGCCCCAGGGGAGTACCCACCTGTTTCCCATATACTCTTTGTGCCGTGACAGGGCTTTAGCTGCCATTTCAGGAGTTGCAAACTGCACGAAAGCTTCTCCTGTTCTTCTGTCTCCCCGATAAATGAAAGCTATGTCTGCTATTTTCAAACCTAGAGGTGGGAGAGGAGAAAGAGGCACTGACCTTGGCAGAAACTTGTACTATAGCTCAGAAAGACTTCTTTTTGCCTTATTCTTCTGGTTTTTGACTTCCTAACCAGGCAGTTAAGTAGTTATGAAGCAACTGCTCATGCTGACCTAAGTATCTTTTTTAAAATTTTGATTTATTTGCTTCAAGTTAGTTTGCACAGAAGCCTTAATTAAAAAAATTAAATCGACTTGAGGCTTCAAATAACTGTGAAAATAAGTAAATCCAAGTTCTAGGCAATAAAGAGGTCCAGAGCACAAATATTCCTGAAATTTTCTCTTATTGTTATGGTAGCTTTTCCCTGATCTCTTTAAAGCTCAGGTAAAATTCAGTAAGTTTCAACTTCTGTGCTGTGTATCATCATCTCGGGGAGCCAAGAACCACCTGGACTGCTCTAGCAGTGAGTATGGCACAAAGTCTCAAGTGGCATACGTGATCCACCTGTCCTGATCATGCAGCTGTGAACACCCAAGCTGCATTCACCTGGGCTGTAACTACCACAGGTAGACAGGTAGACTTCCTCCTTCTCAGCTTTGCCCAATTTCACACTGGTAGCAACCCAATGCCAGATCACATCCTCTGGCTCCCTCTCCTTTGCCTCCCCTGGCCCCAAAGCAGAGCGCTCCAAGAACTGATCCTGGGTTAGACCTGCACAATGTCAGAGGTCCAGGGAAACTCCACAGCCTGAGCGACTTCGAGGGGAACAGCAACTCCTTGTGGTGTTTAAGATGCTCAAGGCTGCACCTACTTTCCCTCTATCCCTCTGGGGAACAGCAGCATCAACTTAAGGCAGTAAATGCCTGGCCAACGAAGAGCAGGGAGCGGGCTGAGTTACCTGCGAAGAAATCCGCAATGTCCTCCTCGGTGGAGCTGAAGGGAAGGCCCCGGAGCAGCACCACTCCATCGTTCATGGCTTGGGACTCGTCCCGCAGGCTCTGCATCAAGCTCTCCACATCGCTGTCGTGGACTTCAAACACTGCAACGAACACAGGCAGGGAACGTTCCCCCTCATGGCAGCGCTCCGCAGGCATTCTCTTATGGCAGCGTTCCCCCTCTGCAGAGCTCCATCCCATTTCTTCCCCCACCCAAAGCTCTGCGATCCTGCCCCTTTGTTTTCCCTGTCCAGCCTAGGAAAATTCGGATCGACGACTCCTTGCTGGCTGATCAGCTGCTCAGTTCCCAACCCTGCACCTCTCCACGCCAGCCCACTTTTATAATTACTAATGAAGCTGTTCTTATTCACTTGGAAGTTTTGTTCCAACGTGACTCGTGCTGTTCCAAACCCACCTTTCACGTAGCGTGGGCCCATGTACCTCAGGTGCTTTTCCAGGGCTCTCTGGACATCTGCTTTGGACTCCAGCTCGATCAAGGCGTCCCCCCTGCGCCTCCCATCCCTGTTTAAGAGGAAGTGCACCCCGTTCTCACCGTTCCGAATTCTACAGCCTGGAAGTCAAGGAACAGACCATACACAACTACATCAAACACGGGGGTCTCTTTATCCTGACTACAGTGCACAGCCAGCAATGCAAAACAAAGAGTGGAACACACCTACTCCTAACCTTGAATCCGACTTCAAACTGACTTAATTTAGTTTGGTAGGTGAGTAAGTAATTCAAAAACTTGGATCTGGCCTCTGGAAGGATGTGGCCATGTATTACAGTATGGAGGGATCAGCCCTGAAGAGGTATGCAAAAGCCTATGAATTAGGATCAGAAAGCAACACTGAAATTTAAACTAATCAGTAAAAACACACTCCAGCTTCTTAAAGAGGGGAGTTAAGAGAATAAAGCCAGCCATAATGGTCTGTTAAAGGCATCACTTTGAATTGGGTTGCCTCTGTTGTGGAGACAGCAAGAAGGGAAAGACTTGTCCAATTAAACATAAAATGCCATAAGGATAAGCTTCTAGTCGTTGTCCAGCAGTTTGGAAATTGAATATTTGCTTTATACGTGCCAGTTATGGATAATTTTGCAGCAGTAATAAAACCTCATCTTTCTCTGTCTAACGATCTCTAAATTTTCTCTCTGTTAAGTAATCACGAGCTACTGGGTTCAAAGGCAGCATAGAGGACAGCCAGGCAAGAAAATGAACACCCGTACTGTCAAAGAAGGTAAGCACATCTTCCTCGGTGCACGAGAAGGGGAATCCTTGTGCCCTGACGAGGTAGACATTGTCACTCTCTGCCTTGGGCGAGTCGGGCTCCTGCCCTGCGAGGCGGCTTTCCTGGGACGGAGCATCGGTGACCTGCGGCCGAGACACGAGAAAGGCCCCGAGTTAAGCGGCGGAAGGACGCGGGTTCCCGCGGGGGTATTCCCGGGGCCGCCATTCCCGCGGGCCGTACCTGGCTGTA